>JAENPR010001375.1:0-165013 GCA_018135685.1 Themeda triandra
ATATTTAGAATCACCGTACAGTTTTCTCCGGCACACGATGTGTACTCTCCAGCCCTCCAGCGACCTTCGTGGCCAAGCCTACGGCGCCCAGCACCCGGCCATCTCCACCATGGCCAGCCACAGCCAGGTCTCCAGCGATTTCCGCCGCCCACTCTAGGGTGCCCGTCACCGGTCGAGGCAGGGAGACGGCGCCTGGACGTCCGCTGAAGGGAGCAGAAGGCCCGCCTCCGTCGGTGGCTCGCCGGGCGACGGCGGACACCGGGGAGAGGAGGCTCACGGTATGCCTCTCAAAAAAATTCATACAGAATTCAGTAAATCCATTTACCAATTCAGTAAATCTATTTTACCAATTCGGTAACAAGGCTTAAATTTATAGATTAATTAGAAACCATATCCACTAAATACAATATAAATACCACTAAATACAATATAAATAGCTTCAAAAGATATTGGTAATTGAAATATATTCATAATAGAGTATCGGAGACTTACAATGTTATTTTACTAGGAATTTTATTCGACGCTTTCGAAGGGACATAAATGTCTCAATTATATCCCGCTCAATGTCATAAACTGGTGGCATTGGAGACGACTGTGGTGGCAACAAAGGATTTTTAATTTCCTCAACTAATCTCTCATGAGTCTGCTGTGTGATAGATCGGATCAACTATGCAATAGATGATTCCATAATCTTAGCGCTAAACAATTAGCAATTGAAGTACTAATGAATTTTTAAAAGAGAATCTCACCTAAAGTCTGAACGAGGGAACCAAACCAGACGAGATTTCAATTCACAAGGACTGGAGGACGGAGTAGACAGTTCTGATCTGACCCGCGTATTGTGTATTGGCGTTGGCGTCGGCCGTCGGTGATCCGCGATCGCCGATCGGCGGCTCGGCGTGACAGCCTCGGCGTAGGGCACGGGTAGGCGCACAGTGGAAGTCGAACCGTGCGGCAAGCGCTGGGCACTGCCTCCAAAAGACTCGTGATCCAATTCACCGTAATCACCAGGCATGTGCCATATTGGGCCGTAATGTGACGCTCCCTCCTCGTGCTCGACGGACGGACGCTCACGATCGCATCGAGTGTTTTTCTTTTTTTTTTAATATTAGTATACGTATATGTATTACTTTTTAAGTCGGGAAAACAGGGTATGCCGGGGCACCCTGTAGCTCCGCCCCTGGGCTCCATGGTGGGGTGGCGGTGAAGTCGAACAGGCAGGCGTCGGGATGTTGTCGCGGTGTCGATGAACAGCTACGAGAAGACAACATCGATCTATTTTCTCATCTAAATGTATCGTACAATGGGAGGGGCAATACAGTCCTTAATGAAAAATACTTGTATTTTTATTTACCAAATTTGATTAAAAGGGTCTGGAATCCTATTATAGCTTATGGTAATTGATTGAAGTCCTATTAGGGAGAAGTACACAATTGGAGTCCTATTTGAGAGAAGTCACCACGATTGGAGTCTTATAATAACCATTTTCTCCAAATCCACAGTTCGAGAATTTATTAACCATTGGTGATCTTTGTCGTTGACTAGCTGAAACTGAAAAAACAGATGACTATTATTTGATTGACAGGTTATAAAATGTCCCTCTTTTTTTATGTGCTGTTCCAAATCATTTTTGTGGATGGCAAATACTAAGCATTTTTTCTTTGACAGATTGATTGGCTTGTTCTAACTCTATCGGTTTCAACAGCAACATCAGAACATGCATTCTCTGCAATGAAACTTGTGAAGACAAGACTCCGAAATAAAATGGGAGATGAATTTCTAAGAGATTGCTTAATAATCTACATCGAGAAGGAGATTGCAATTGAGTTCAAAACGGATACACTTATTGATAATTTCTATGATATGAAGACACACAGAGTAAGACTCCGATGAATAGGTTAGTTCCTATAAATACTTTTCCCCAGCAACTTTTATGTAGTGAACATATGAAACTATGACTTTATATGTGATACATTTGGTAAAGTATGCCCAATCTTCATCTTCCGTAGCAGTTAAATTTGAGCAATCTATTATTTATACTTGGCTGGCCCCCCATGTCATATTCCTGGCTCCGCCACTGGCCGGGAGACATGCGGTAAGGTGGGCAGCCGTGAGCCTAGTGGCTCTAGGCGAGCAACGGCAGCGGCATTACTCACGCCGGCGCCACTCCTTTCTTCTTATTTTTGTGCCCGGGGCATCCTCCCATCTCTTTCACCCTGTAGCCGATTCCAAATAGCAATTTTCTCGGCTTCCAAACATCATTTGGTATTTGCCAAGTGATTGGATTCCAACTACCAATTTCATCTACATCCAAACATGTGATTTTGTATTCTAGTCTATTTTCAAAGCCGTGCTAATTTGGCATTGGTACTTAATTCAATTCCAGCCATCCAATTTCTACATTCTAATAATTATTTCAAAAAGAAAATATACATTCAAATAGAGCCCTAGTGTTTTTATGTACAATAATAAAACACCACCACCAGTGGAAATTTTCAGCTCTTCCCGATCCGCGGCCACACGCTGGATCCGCGCCCTTCCACCCACCCACACTACACGCGTTTGCAGAGAGAGCTCGGCGCCATGGATCCTGTTGTCTCCAGCAAGTTTGACACGCTCTTCTGCAACCTCGGCGACCTGCGGGGCGAGTTCCAGGCTGCCACGGACCAGATCGAGGACCGCCTCACCGACGCTGAGTCCAATCGCCAGCAGCATGACTCGGCGGTCGAGGCACGCGTCTCCTCGCTCGAGCAGTACGCGACGTCCCAGTACACCACCGCGGTCGTCGCCGACAACTTGGGCGGCCACTTCGAGGGACACATCAACGACCTGGAGCAGCGCGTCGTCAACCTCGAGCTCGTCCGCTACGTCGACATCCAGGATGAACGTGACGAGTGGCTGGCGGACCTGGAGCGGGCGGCGGAAGCGTACCATGAGTGGCGATCTCGCATCGAGAGCTCCATCTTCATCCTCCGCTCCGAGGTCGACCGCATCATCCGTTTGGGGACGTGGCCGGGCGACCCTACTCCACCGCTCCCCACCGAGTTGGACACCGGGTGTGCCCCTGCCGGATACTCGTCCGACTGGCCCGACGGGCACCGCGTCGAATCGACTACACGGGATGCGGGGCATGGACCTCCACCGGCCATGGCCCCGTACCCCGCCAATGGTAGGCTTAACGCTCCCAATCCATTTCCATCAGCTGTTCATGGTGTTAATCCCCCGATCTGAGCGCATGGTTCTGTTCACACTCATGTTCCTCCGACTCCCAATTTTTCCCCACCCAATCCTAACCCAAATCCATACACACCTCCGATTCGCCCAGCTCCTAATCCATTTCAACATCCACTGAATCCATATCCACCAAATCTAAACACATCTAATTTCTAGAATTTCACTTCCCAAATTCCTCCAGTTCATCCATATCCTCCTATTCCCAATTACCAGCCCCCAATTCCACCATATCCACCTAACCACAATTACCAACCTCCAATTCAGTCTTAACCTCCTACTTCAAATTTCCACTCCCCTTCTCTGGGTCAGTTTCCACAAAACCAATTTCATCACAATCTGGGCCAATTACCTAAGCTACAGTTCCCACCATTTGACTGCAAAAATCCCAAACTCTGGCTGACCCGTGCCACAAATCATTTCCGCATGTACTTCGTTAACCCATCCATGTGGATTACCATAGCTACACATCATTTCTCCAATGCCGCTACATGATGGTTGCAGTCCACTGAACCACAACTGGCATCTTTGACTTGGGAGTTATTTGCTGCAATGATCCTAGAGTGATTCAGTCGAGATGAGCATGACCTCCTCTTGCGTCAGATGTTTCGCATTCGGATGACATCTTCTGTCAAGGACTTTGTTGATCATTTCACCGCTCTGGTCGAACAACTCACCCCTTACCAACCTCACCACGATCAGAGAGAGTATACCCAACGTTTCATTGAGGGGCTTCGCCATGACATTCGTGCTGTACTTATGGTTGCTCGTCCCCAAAATTTGGATGCTGCTTGCACACTCGCGTTGTTGCAGGAAGGGGCGGTGTCTCCGGGTGCACCCAGGGATGGGCGCCATTTTGATGCGGCCAATTTCAACCGAGATGCTCCTGGCGGGGGTGCAGCTCACCCTCCGCCGTTGCGTCCCAACCAAGGAGCTGGACGCCCGGTGGAGGAATGACATGCTGCTCCGCGTGTTGCCACAGTTGACAACATGTTGTCAACTCTGCGTGACTATCATCGTGCCCGCAATCTGTGTATCAAATGTGGTGACAAGTGGGTTCATGGCCACCGCTGTGCTTCAGTTCCACAGCTTAATGCTCTGCAAGAAGTTTGGGATCTCTGTGCTGAGATTTTTCAGGATCAGTACCCAGAGGTCGAGTAGATTCCTCCAGACGCTGAAGTTGAGGTGGCGGCTCAGGATGCTGATGCCGATCGTGGCCAAGCCTTCATGATGTTGTCCGCTGCTGCTTAGTCAGATAAGTCCCCAGTTCAATCTCATATTCAGACAATGAAGTTCAATGGTTCATTGGGGGGCAGAGACTTGGTATTTTGGTTGATTCGGGCAGTACTCATTCATTTTTGAGTTCTACAATTGCTGCTGCCTTGCCAAATGTCTCTGTACTTTCCGCCGATGACTGTGGGAGTTTCCAATGGCGATTCAATTGTTTGTTTGTCAGAAATCAGGGATGCAGAATGGTTTGTTCAGGGGACTTGCTTTTATTCTACATTGCGCATTCTTCCTTTAAGTTCCTATGACATGATTGTCGGAATGGATTGGTTGGCAGCTTTCTCCCCTATGAATGTGGATTGGGTTGAGAAGTGGATGCACATTCCTTATGGCTCGGGTCATGCATTTCTGCAAGGCATTTCTCCTGATTCTGACCATCAGCTTCTTTTTCAGCTTTGTCATATTGCAGCTTCATCAGAACCTACAGAATCTGATGAGTTACCAGCTGAAATCAATCAGCTCCTTCAGGAGTTCTCTGATGTTTTTGCTGCTCCAACTGAATTTCCTCCACGCCGCCATTGTGACCATCGTATTCCGTTGGTCACAGGAGCTCAGTCGGTCGCTATTCATCAGTACCGGTACAAGCTTGATATGAAGGATGAAATCGAGAAACAAGTGACTGAGTTGTTGCAAACTGGTATGGTTCAGCCAAGCTCCGGTCCATTCTCTTCCCCTGTTTTATTGGTCCGCAAGAAGGACAATTCTTGGCGCATGGTAGTTGATTATCGTATGCTCAATGCACTCACTATCAAGGCAAAGTTCCCTATACCAATTGTGGTTGAATTGCCGGATGAGTTGTCTGGGCCAAGTGGTTCTCTTGTTTGGATATGCGCTCTGGCTTTAATCAGATCAGGCTTGCACTGGGGGAGGAATATAAAACAACGTTTCAGACCCATTGGGGCCAATTTGAGTACCCTGTTATGTCATTTGGATTGACAGGGGCACCAAATGCTTTCCAGGGAGCTATGAACATCACTTTGTCGTCAGTTCTTCGCACGTTTGCTTTGGTTTTCTTCAATGATATTCTTATATACAACAATTCCTTCGAAGAACACCTCATTCATCTCAGAGAAGTCCTGAACCTTCTGTCCAAAGATCAGTGGTGGGTCAAGCTAACACTGCGATATCTCCCGAGTGGACTCACATTGTACTCTGAGTGGATGAGAATATTTCAATAACCATGAAGCACGATATATCTATACCCAATAATAAAGAGGCACAATTTCAGCCAATTTTGTTGTCTATCCATTTTTTGGTCTGTCTCCTTCTAAATACTGGACAATATCTATGGTCGTGGTGCATCATTGTCCTAGGTTGCAGTGCGCTGCGTCGGCCTAGGTAACAGTTTGCCAGCCCAAGTTCAGTTTGGTCCTATAAAACAGGCATGGACGGGTTTGAAGGGTTTTCTTGACCGAGGTCATACGATCCCTTTCTCCGCTACTCAAATTTTTATACTAACCTTCGGCCCCTATTGATTGATTTTTTTAATGAACAGGAGGGGCGAAGCCCCAAGTAAGATTATATAATTAAGGAAATAGTGTTATTAGAAGAAACTGAGAAGAGGGAATCAAGGTAAAAAAGAGGAAGGGAGTGGATCCTCTAACAGCATTAGGTTTAGATGAACCGTCATGGGGTTAAGAAAAACTAGCCACTTGGCAGGAATTTAGTATAGCATGGAACCACACAATATATAGGTGTAAGATATTTTTTTTTTTTTCATGTTTTTCAATCCACTTTTTGTTTCTACTTAATTACCTTTATTGGAATTTATTTTACTTTTATACATGCCTGAACATGTTTCCAATATTGAACACCCACTAGGTTAAAAAACCTCAAGTTACAGATGAATCAAAATTAAGCCACCTCAGCAAGACTGCAATAAATTAACAGTTCGACTCAATTATGAATGTGTTAGAGTGATATTTGGCTTGTATAAATCAGCTTTCATTTTGGTCGAATATATGAAATTGGAAGCTCAGTCATTATGGCTTGAAACATGGCCTGAACTTATTATCATGTGGGGTGAGAAGAGTTTTTGTGTGGGTTTTCTACTCATGAAAACAATGCATCTTCATGCACGGCAGTTTTGTACTCCCACAGACTTTTGCAGTGGTAGTGCAAATATACTTTTATGTGGGTTTTGACTTACGCACAAATAATTTTGCAACAATATGCCCAAAAAAATAACAATGTTTGTTAATATGATATATAAGGTCATTGTCTCATGGGTACAAAGGGATGAACTTGGGTACTAGATTATTGCAAGTTTCTGAAGTCCTGTGTTGGAAGTTCAACTGATAACTTTGTTTTCTTTCCATAAACTTTGGGGAGGATCGAAATATATGAGCGACTTTATTAATTTGACTTGTAATTCCAAACGTATACATAACTGTACTGAAAGTAGTCATACATGTTCTCGCGGACTTAATGTATGGCAAGAAAGTTTTAAGCCCATTCTTGTCATATATTTACATACATATTACACCATAAACTTTCGAATATGAGGCGAAATTGTTGACATATTTAATGTCATTTGGTCGTAGGAACAAGTTGGATGTGGTAGCCCTGAGGAATCATCGTCTCTCCAACACGTGTTACTCTTCCTCCTTTGATCTCAATCCATCTGGAGACAATAGAACTCCATATCAACAGGCTGCATGACAGATAGTCGACTAGAGAGAAAAGAGAGGCAAACACACAAACTATGTACCTGTAATTCGGCACTAAAACCTGAAGGAAGAGGGAAATAAAAAGCTTGCTAAATTCTGCCCCAATACAAAGCCTCACACCACCTCCAAATGGAATGAGATTCCTCAGCTGGATGCTTCGTTTTGTCTCATCCTTTTTTTTTTTTCAGGGATATCGAATTGCATGTGTCATGTCTATGCAACAAGTTTAGTACTAACCAAATATATATTTTTACTGAAAACTTCAAACTTGCGAGCGAAATAATGCAGTGTGTTTTGCTACTAACCATCCACCTCCATGGATTGAATTTGAGTGGATCTTCAAACACAGTTGGGTTCAGATGAGATGCCATAGGGCTAATCAAGACTAGCCACCCGGCAGGGATTATGTAGCCTGTATATAAGAAATGAAATATCAAATCACCAGTTGACTACATTATTATAAGACTCCAAACAAATATGTTCCCACTGAATATCTGCTGTATACAATATACAGGGGCTTTCATATAGTTATGGACAATGCATAGTATAATGTACCATTCACTTGCACATCTGTGAGAGTTTTCCTGAAAATTCCAGGTGAGGGGCTACCCATCCGAGTAATCTCATTCATAACCTTCAGGTGGAACAAACTCAATCATGTTAAATGATATAAGTGCTCAAAAGCATCAGTAGACCTTGTAATGCTGAGTTGATGATAAATGTGGAAAAGCATAAGGAGAGCTTCACATAGCACTTATTATAATGCTGAGAATGCCATCTTTGTACTTTACATTTTGAGTTCACTCACCTGTGTAGTGAATGTCAAGGACTTGTACTCCTGCCATGTGAACCCAGAATTCCTGTCTTCTCGTTTCATCAGTATTGCTTCATGCTCCTCCTAGAAAAGGTACATGTTCAACAACTATATTTTTGCCGAGTATATATATAGTGAATATTGGAATGAACATGTAAAACAAATAACCTTTAGCATTTCAATAACTTCAGGGTTGTCACTAAGCAACTTAAGGCCAATGGTGAGGGTTCCTGACATTGCTGCAAAGCTGGCTAACAAGAGCCCAGCAACTGCGTCGATACTAAAAGCTTCATCTATTACGGGCTTTTCACTCTGCAGTTCTTCAACAAGTAGGTCAAGAAGGTCACCGTGTTTCTTCTCAGGTGTACATAGTCTATCTCTCAACAAATCACTCAGTTGTTTATGCACAATTCTCCTTGCCTGTGAGAAAAACTTCTGATTAGTGTTCCGGCAAATTGCAAATCTATATAGTCCTGACTGAACAAAGTTGAAATATATGTAGTACCTTCATACACTTGTAAAACGGTGTCCCAGGAAAGTATATAGGGAAGCAGACGATCCCCTTGACGAAGGCTTTCAAATTCTGTCTCAACTCTCTTGACTCCTCAAGATCGATGCTGATCATCTTCTTGGCGATCAGATTAAATACCATCTGCCCAATTACAGTATCAATAGAAAAAACATCATTGTGGAGTTACAAAAACCCTCAATTATATATACCCTGGCAATGGCATGCACCACCTCTCATTGCACTTACATCAGCTATGGCATCGTTCACCTCGATGCTAGGCTTGGCGGCCCACGCCGCGAAGCCCTGCTTCATGGTGTCCTCCAGCTCTTGGATGAATGCTCCCTTGAGGTTTTCGAGGCCAAAGAGCTTGGACGCAAAGTTGCGGGTGAACTTGTGGACAGTTCCGGTGAATGTGATGAGGCTTTTCTTGCCTATCATGCTGTTACCTGCTTCCGGGAGCCAGTTCCTGAACAACTTGCCCTCTTGCTGGAAGATGAACCGGTTGAAATCCGGATCAAGGGAAATGACGAGAGGTTGACCCACTAGGCTGGTCTTGAACACGGGGCCGTACCTATGTAGCATCAGCATGCAGCAACAAACAAACTGAGCGTTTCAGTATGTCCACACATATATATGAACAATGAAGTCTTTACATGATGGATGAAGTTCTACACTCGAGGTCGTTTAGTTTTGTTAAATTTAATTTTACAATCCTAGCATGAGCTTATAGTGAGCATGTAAGTACAAACGTTTGTATTTACATCGATAGTGAATCTAATTTACTGTTAACAGTAAGGCGATAGTGAATCTAATAGAAGTGATCTGAATTTTCACCTCTTTAGTCGTTGGCGGTAATAGCTTGGCATGTCGATAGATTGGCTTGCTTTCAAGTATTGGAGGGTCTCGCCAATAATGGGGAAGCCCATGGAACCAGGAGGTAGTCTCCCCTTGCATGGTGGATACACCCATTTGAACGTCCAATGAAGTAACCATCCAATCACTACCGTAACACAGCATAGAACTGTGTATGATGGATTGGCCGGCAAACCTGCCCCCTCCATCCCTTGTACGTACTGCGACTAGAGAACTAGAACGGATTTCTCCCAGGCTGAAGACTAAAGTCTTCAAGCTAGAGAGTTTTTCGTGTTTTGCAGCTTATATATAGGCATGATGGGTAGGTACAAGGTTTTGTTTCAGCATGATGTTAACAACTAAGACGGTGGCCTGGAACGCGGGAGCGCGGTGACCACGCACGGGAACGAACCGGAGCTGAGTTCGGCGCGGGCAACGGCACACCAGGCGGCGGGGACAAGACCGAGCGAGCGCGCCGTGTGCGCCGAGCCAACGCGCGCAACAGCGTGTCCTAGGCTAGGCGCAGCTGTGACTGTGGGACACACCCCGGTCAAGGCCGAATGGCCGATGTATTAAAGCCGCTTCGAAGAGATCGGCTGGGATGATCAAACAATTAAACAAACAGAACACGCAAGTGTCCTCCTCCCTAACAACTTCTTCCTCATCTTCGTGATCTACAAGATATCTTCGATCCCCAATCCATCTTCTACCTCGGTAGCTAACACGTGAGTTGTTGGAACTGTCGTCCAACAACTGAGAGAATCTTCTACATTATATTTCTCGTTCAACTCATCAGAACTTGCATGCCATGTAGCTAATTTTCTAGTTTGCATGACCGGCGACTTCGGGACAGATTAATTAATGATAAAATTCAACGAGCTGTTATAAGAAAATCAGAAACTAGGCATTTCATTGTTAAAAGAAAAAAAGTTGTTCGCACGCCAGAAGTGTGATACACTACACGTTGAAGAGGAGTATCTGACTCCAAATTGGACGTTCTATATGTATATTTTTACCCTCTCAACGAGAGAAACCTAAGAGCATCTCCAAGGGCCTCTCCAAATGAGTTTTGCATTTGATAATTTGTAAAAAACCTCAAAAAGAGGGCTCCAACAGTTTTGCATATGACTTTTGCATTTGGGCAAACTTTGCAATTCTCAGGTTTGGTTATGCATTTATGCAGAGTCCCGCTCGATTGGCAAATCGACTCCCGCGCGCATCTCGCGCCCCCGTCCTCCCCTCGCGCGCCAATATCTTCTATTTTTAGACTTTGCAAATGAGTTTGCCAAGTCTAAATGCAAAGACCCTTGGAGTTAGACTATTTTTAGACTTTGCAAATGAGTTTGGGACTTTTCAAACAACACCAAATGCAAAACTCATTTGGAGAGTTCGTTTCACTTTTTGCAACTTCATAAAATGGACAATTTTTGTTGTCATCAGGATGTGTGGTGGTTTCGTTACAGGCCTGAATCCTCTATTGTTTCGCCATCGTTGAAGCAACATGATTTGTCGAAAACGAAGAATAAGATGCAATAATAGATTGGAGAAGTAGAGTAAATGATAAAAGTAGATATTGTATTGATAGATTTGATTGTGTGCTCTTAATAATCGGCCGTCACCTATCTACAAATTTATAGGGCGCTTGGTGTTATTGAGTGGGAGTGCAAATCATCTCACAAAACCCAATCGAATTCCATGTGCTACAGTTTGGGTGCGAGCCATGCACACCCATTTGACCACGCCTTGATGGCCGTTGGTGCCGAGTCAGGTAACATGGGTGCAACTGTGCCAGCGATATCGTCGCTAATACGCTTGTGAACATTTTGGCTCCAATTGATGAGGCCTCCCTTAGCATTGTGCAGTGTTTCACGAGGTCATCAAATGTCTGCTTCAGGAACCTATGACTGTGTCCCCGCCTAGACTGCACATATATAACCAAGGATCTCAGTGCTGACGATGACAATATCATCCCCAAGTGCTACTCCTGTTAGCTACTAATAAAAAAAGTTTAGAGGCCCGGCCAAAAAAGGTGCTCATGAAAAAGCTCGGGCCTCAGGTCAAGATGATGGCGAAGCCTGATGAGGCGTTCGTTGAAGAATTTCATCAAACTTTCATCGTGCCGTTGTCCCCCTATGACACGGGAAGCCATATAGTCCTTTTTATGTGTTGCTGGTTGGTCCTAAACGCTTGCATCTTATGCGAGGGTGTAGAACAGTTAGAACTTGTTGATGTATGAGTCCGACACTTTCTCGTCCTCTTAATGAAAACAGGTCCGCCTGCTCAAGTGAAAAATTGGCCATTGGCACGTACATGGTTTTGTTTAATTTCAGGATGAGCATGGCACCGACATTTTTAGTTCTGGATGTTGACCCTGGATTTCATTTCGTGCAGGATGGAACAGTGCGTAGCACACGCTGTGAATATCCTAATACATTATATTTTATGAAGAGTCAGAACTGCATATGTGATGTTGCTAGAATTTTCTAGTTTGCATGCACGGCGCATTATAATCTTTAGGATTTAGAATAAGATTTAGTGTTCACTCTCCGGTTGCACATGCTGTTAAGAAAATTTAGAACTAAAGCATCGTATCTCATTTTAAAAGGAAAAATACCTAAACAGAAGGATTCCGGACTGGTCGTCACCTATTATATATAAGTATAAAAACATTTTGTCAGGAACCTACTAGAATTACTGCCGGTCAAAGGGCATATGTGGCTTGGGCTTAGGCCAGAGAAGGCAAACTTGGGCCTGCTAGCTAGCCAACGTGGAAGGCAAGGAGGACAAAAGATCACCGTCATCTCCAGCAAGGGTCGTCGAAGGACCAAGGAATGAATCGACCAGCAAAAGCTCGAGGCGAGCATTTGCTCGATCTATCCCCTTCCTCTCCTCTTCCCCCTCGTAATTACCGGTTCATGTACTCAGAACCTTCTAGTGTCTTCTCTAGAGAGTCTATTTGTGTCATGTAATTGATTTGTGAGTTGGATTCAATTGAGGACGGTGACAACTGGCATCAGCTCCGTTGACCCGTGGGATTTTCGCCATGGACGCCACACCAATTGGTTAACCAATTCTAAGAATTTCCATGAATCTCTTCAATTGGTTAACCAATTCTAAGAATTTGGGCAAATCGTTGTTGTATGTAGGCACCTAACTTTTATATATGATGATTTATACTTTATTGGGATCAATATCTTTGCTTTTATCATAAACTTTTAAGCCTAAGCACTTCACAACCAATACGACAAAAGTGCATTTGAGTGGGTACATCTTCAAAACATATCATCCCATCCTTTCAAAAGTAAGACACAAATCGGTCAAATGAGAGGTTTGAGTGACTGATTCAATCACAATATCATAATATAGACTTCCATGGCCACACTAAATAAATCAGGACATATAGACAGTTTTGTACACATCCAGTTCAGCCATAAAAGTCTGAATATGTCAAGAAAATTGATAACCTAATGTCCTGAAGCATCATTGATAAATATATTGCCGCGACCGTAAGACTTGTACGTTGCTCTCCTGAGCACTTTGGCCCAAAATCACTTGTGTTTAGAGGGCACAAACATTCCCTTTATTCACTTCGTCCGACTTTGAAATATGTATTGGGGGCTCTAAACAAATTTAAAGGAAAAAGTTTTCAAGTACTAAGTTGTAAATATCGTCGAGTACTATAGTTTTAGTTTTGATTATTTCTCTATCTTTGGTTATTTAAAAATTTTGAATTTAAAATATGACAAATTCAAAAATAATTTTCCTTGGATAAATTATTTCAAATGAAAAAGTTGTCAACCATAAAATTTTATGACTCTTTGAGATCTACAACTTTGATTTTGTCATTTTCCAATTTAGATCGCTTAAAAATTTTGAGTGTCAATATGTGAGGACTTCAAACTGAATATTTGAAACATAAAATATTTTAATTAAAAGTTATCAATTGTAGTATTCTGTATCTTTTATTTTGAGATCTGTAACTTTGGTTTTCGTCATTTCTTCATCCAAAATTGTTGGAGAAGTCAAAAAATATTTTAAAATGTGAGAGAAAAAGAATTTGTGAGATATACATGATTTCAAATGAAAATGCTATCAACTACAAAATTTTAGACCTCTTGAAGTTATACAAGTTTGATATATAAATTTTGTCTCCATCCAACTTAGTTCATTTTTTTTTTTTTTTATGATGCGCTCCCTCTGTCCCGTAATAAATGCATTTTGGTTTGTCCTAAGTCAACTTAGTTTAAGTTTGAACATAATAATAGTAAAGAACATTATCATCTATCACATCAAACCAGTAAATTATGAAAATATATCTCATAATCAACCTAACTATGCTCATTTAACAACATAAATATTATTGCTCTTTTCTATAAATTACCTTATATTTTAAGATAGAGGGAGTACCTATTTTTATAGATGGCTCTAGGTATATATAGCCATCTAGAGGGGACTGAATCTAAATATGTCTCTGAAAATAGGTGATTTGGTCGGAAACCAGTTTTAGAGACAGTTCTAAATCAAGCCGCCAGTATTGAAAATACATATAGGGTATGTCTCTCTATACAAATGGTATTGTAGTAGTGTACCTCTTCAATCGTTGGCGGTAGTAGTTTGGCATGTCGATAGATTGGCTTGCTTTCATGTATTGGAAGGTCTCGCCAATAATGGGGAAGCCCATAGAGCCAGGTGGAAGTCTCCCCTTGCATGGGGGACACACCCATCTGTATGCCCAGTGCAGTAACCATGCAATCCCCACCGTGACACAGCAGACAAGTGCGTACGACAGATTGACCAGCAAACCTCCCTCCATCTCTATGTAATGTGCGACTAGAACAGATTTCTTCCAGGCTAGCTAAACACTAAAGTTCTGAAGCTAGTCAGCTTGTCTTGCATGTAAAATGGGTGGTCCCTTGCAGCTTATATAGGGGCGGGAGAAATTTGATGTGTGCAGTAAGTATTCATGATTTAGCCGGCGTACTAGGTTTTGTTTATTTCATGCTGAGTTGGAATCAAACTCTGCACTTCTCCACACGTTGACCAGGGATTCCCTTCGTGCAATTTGGAACTCTGTATGCCACATTTGCTTATTTTCTACATTTCCTGCAAGTTGGGACTGCGCAATGCATGCACGTTACTAGTAATTTCCTAGTTTGCACGCACGGCGCATGGAGCATTTAATTATTTTAGTGTTTGAATCTTCGATTGCGCATGATTTCAATCAAAACAAAACTAGTTAAGCATCTCATTTCGAAAGGAAAACTTAAAGAACATCAACCCTAAACAGAAGGAACCCGTGTATATAATAGCATGCGCAAAATTTCGTCGCATCAAGTGGAGTGCCTAAATATAAAGGAATCTCTATTGCGTGGAATACAATCCCATTGCACCTACACCGGTTAGCAAGAAAAATCACATGCACACCACAGGCACTAAATGATCGACACATTTTGGAACCATATCATTGCCTTAGAAAAAAGCATGGAAAAAAATAGCCCGCTATTTTTGCCGCTATAGCCCAAAATAGCTTGAAAAAAATTGTGCTGCTGTTTGCGTTCATGCACAATTTTACCGCTATTTTGCTGCTAAAGTCCGCTAATTATGGTTTATCAAACGCTAAACACCTTGGCCTTAGCTCGCTATTTAAAACATGGGAAAAAAGTATTAAATAGCTCGCTAAGACTGTCGCTATAGCCCGCTATTGCTTTTTGTGGCAGTGTGTCGCTATTTGTGTTCATGTACAATTTAGCCGCTATAGCCCGCTATAGCTCGATATAGCTCTCCTAATAGCTGTTTTAGAGACAAACTGCTAAATATTTTAGCTCTCTATTTAAAACATGGAAAATCTGAATTTTCTTTACACCTTTAGCGCTCCTGCAGTTAATTCCCTCCCCAAGATGATTAGAGGGGAGGATAGGGATTTTTGACCTTGTAGAGGATTTAATCTCCCCTTCAAGGCTTTTCCATTGCATTCAATCTCCCTCCATTTTCCACCAAATCAACGTGTCTTGAAGACAGTCACTAGTAGAGAACGGACTTTTGAACCTCAGCATTAGTCCCGGCCATTTTTTGGCCCAGGACAAAAAGGGCCATTAGTCCCGGTTGGTGACGCCAACCGGGATTAAATCCCCCTGCAACGGCTCCTGACCGGCGTGCTGCACCGCCTGGCTCGAGCTGGCGGTCAGCTAGGGACTTTTAGTCCCGGTTGGTGAACTTAATCCCGTTTGGTAACTCCAACTGGGACTAGATCTTTGGCCTATAATCCCGGTTTTTATAACAAACCGGGATAACAATCGTGGCTATAAATAGCCAGGTTCTCTTGCACCGACAGCCACACCAACAGCTCGTGTTCATCACGCTGTGTTCTTGCTCGGGCCGTGGGAGTTCTTCGTCGACCATCTCTTCTTCAAAAAGGTAATCTTCTTCATCTTCAAATCTTTCAATGATAACTTTAGAATCATAGGGATATGTGGTTTTGTAGCTTTGGATTAAGAATGGTGGATTTATATATAGGCATCAAATTTATATAGGAATCTTTCTCTAAATAGATTGATGATATATATATTTGTTTCTCTAAAATGTTTAGAAGTATTTTTCAAGTTTTTGCATAGGTATGATGGTTTGCAATGAACTACCTTCCGCTCTAATATGGATCTGTTGTTTCCTTGCATTTGTATCCATAAAAATATGCTATTTGTGGGATAAAGCCCTTCACATACAGATTGTGGTGTGCTTAGTTAGTGATGATGCTCACAACTGGTACTAGAAGAGTATTTTTGAATTTCTATGCTACTCTAGACCTTGCAATAGTTGAGCAAGCAGTTAATGCAATGAGATTGTTACAGGGACTTTCCAATAGGTGGAATGATCCATCCTATTTGGGAAAGTTGTTGCATGGGCTGCTGCGGACTTAGTCGTGCAGTAAGCCATGAACATTCTCGTTGCTCGCTCGTCTGCGCATCGTCTTGGAATAGACATAGTTTGTATCCTCCACCTCTAACATTCTTTGGCTTTGTTTGTTTGACGTTTCTTGGTGCTAGAAGAGTGTTTTTGAGGTGGTTACTTATAAATGTGTTTGTACACTTTGATTAAGGTCTTTGTTACCTTATATGTAATTTTCTTTCAATGTGTTTGTACACTTTGATGATGGGCTATGTAATTTTTGTAATCGACAATGATATTGCCTTACCTTTATAAGGGATGGCTGGACGTTCTTCTCTCCCTCCGCCGGAAGTTATAGGGGACTTCGGCCACGTAATGTGTAGTTCGGAACTTTTCTACCCAAATGTGTTGAACAATCGTTTTCCCACTATAATAAGCAATCCTATTTGTTTCAAGAAAATAATGTGTGTTAGATATCATTTCAAAAAAGTTTCTGATATGTATTCATATGTGTGTTTCTTAAATGTATCGTAGGTAATTGACCCTATTGTTTGGATTAGGGAGATACTAATCAATCATTTCGATGTTGAAGCATTGGATGTTCGACCTTTCATCCGAGTTGATCATCCATTAAGATGGCAATGTCGGATTGGATTCTCCATCCTACCACTTTGTGGGTACGAGATGTTGTACAAATCTTAGAGACGGGCGCAGGGGGCATGATAAGGCTTTGCGAGTAAAGAGATTGTATAAAGTCATGCTTAAACTAGCTTGCTAATATTGGGTATACGATACCTACACTGTCCTCTATAATAATGAAAGCTGAAGATGAGGAATATTCATATGAGTTAGATTCGGGCAATGAGGACAGAGGGCATTTTTTTCATAGGTATTGTGCAAGGAATGCTCAAAACAACCAAGATGATGTGGTAAAGTTGTTGTCAATCACATAATATCGACAAATTTGTTTAGTGTTATAAAATTTAGTCTTAACTACCTTTTTTATGACACTGACAGGATGAGGACAGGGACTTAACCTACGCAAGGTGTAGTTTTGAAGCAATTGTTAACCAGACAATGGATACATTGGGCTACGATTGGAAATTTATTGATGAATGGCCAACACTCACTACTGAAGGATTCCAGGCAAAGCTGCATGTGACAATGAGGGGACAAGCCCCACCGACTTCACCAGCATTAGTAGTTGTTAGTACACCCTGTACTCGAAGTTGTGAAGCATGATCTACCTTAGTTTTGAGAGAGAAATATGCATCGAAGACATACACTCGTGGGATTTGGAAGTTCGACGAGACAATGAGTGGTACGGTAATTGATGTGATGAATATTGAGTTAACAAACTTGGAAATATTAGGTTTTTAATGACAATCTTTTTAGTATCCTTTTAGTGAGTATAAGAATTACTGGTTGCTCATATTTTGGTTTGGCAAAGATTGGCTAGCAACCAAGGTGCCCTATAAGAATTAAATCAGAACCCATAATTAAATAAAACCTACACAGAAAATGTCTACAAACAGGCCATATGATATTTTCTATGCATAGCTCATGTCATAAGAAAAATACTGGAACTTGAATCACTCAATTTGGACAAGAAATGAGTGAGATATGGATTAAACAAGACTATAATGATTTTCTGGAAAACAATTTATTAAATCAGAAAAGAAGCGCGGCAAACCAAATGGTGGCTCGCAGGAAAATTTGGAGCGCGCCAAAATTTTCCTTTTAATCCCGGGTCGAGCTCCGAACCGGGATTAAATGTGAGCCTTTTATCCCGGTTGACAGCCCAAACCGGGATTGAAAGGCCTTTTATCCCGGTTGGAGGCCCAACCCGGGACTAAACCTAACCTTTTATAAAACCTATCGCCACCTCCGCCCTCCTCCCCGCCACTCGACTCACTTCGTACCACGCTGCCACCCCCTCCGCCACGGACACTCCGCCTCTGACGTCCGACCCCGATGCCCGCCACATCCTCCTCCCCGGACGGACGCGCGCCTCCGCCGCCGACCCCGACGCGCCTCCGACCCCTACGCGCCGCCGCCTCCAACCACCCCGACGCGCCTCCGACCCCCGCCACCGGGTCAGCGCCGCCACCGGGCCACACCGCCGCCAAGAGCAGGGTATGGTTTCTTGTAATGAAAAATATGTTTTAGTATATAATGACACAATTATTTTAGTATATTATCATGTTTTAGTATATAAGTTTAGTATAATATAATGTTTTAGTATATAAGTGTAGTACATTTTAATGAAAAATATGTTTTAGTATATAATGACACAATAAGTTTTAGCCAAAAGCATTCTTGTTTGTAAAAATAACATTTTTAGTATTATATAATAAGTTTAACCAGTTCTATATAAAAATAACATTTTCGGATCATTCTCATTGAATTAATTAGATAATTGTTGATACTTGTTAAAATATAGTTGTCTGCTTCTCTAATAGAACTTGTATGGTTCTCTAATAATACTATATAGTTGTGTTGGTACTTGTTTGTAACATAGTTTCTTTTGATGAACATGTTTGTTTAATTAGATAGATGGCTGGACGTGCGCTCCCTGAACCAGAAGTCATAGGTTTCAGTGGCTACCCAAGTATAGAAACCATGCGTGGAATGAGTTCTGTACCTTGGAATCATCCAAACATTGTAAGGAAATTGACCTACTCATTTGGCTCAAACCACGCGTGGAATGTATTTATATATGATTTTGTAATATGCCATAGGTAATTGACCCACTCATTTGGCTCAAAAAGACACTATCATATTTTGGAGTTACAGAAGTGGATGCTCATGCCAACACTGTTGATGAGGGTCAAAGACTTCAATGTCAAATTCGCTTTCAAATTGCTCTTGGTCAAGGTCGTGGTTTTGAGACTTGTACAAATCTCAGAGGTCGGAATAAAGAATCCCGATCGAGGTATTGTAGTCAAATATGCAGTTCAAGTATGTGTGAAGAGGCTCGAAAGGCTTGGGATTACCTTGCCTACTCTATCTTCTATGAAGATGCAAGCTATAGACCTCAACATGTATGACAAAGTTCCAGATTTGTGTGCACAGATGGCACGGACCCGTCCTGAGGTAATTCTAAGTCAAACTCGAAACTTATATTTACATTTGTTGTTATAATTTGTAAAGATATATATATCGGTTCTCATAACTCTATTAGTTAACAACATTGACAGGTACGGGAGTATGATATGACTTATGCGGCATGCAGTTTTAAAGCCATTCTAAACCAAGTAATTCATTCATTGGGTTATGAGTGGAAATATGATCCTGAAGACCCAATACTTACTACAAAAGGATATCAGGCAAAGGTGATTGTGACTAAGAGGGGAGAACCAACTCCAGCTAGAGTACCATTAACCGTTGTTAGTCGCCCCTGTCGTCGTAGTAGTGAGGCAACGGAGAGTGCACTGTTCAATACTCTGGAGTACATAGATGATGTTCTTGATTAAAGATCGGTGATCTACACTTCACCGATTTCAAAGTGCGAGAGAGTCAAATCCCTATACCTCACTTTGGGGATTAATTGGACAAGTGTGTAATTAATTTTGCGGTTGAGCATCAATTAGTTTATTGTAACACTTATCGCAAACTCTTAGTTTGGATTGCATGAACCTATACTTTGTTGTATGGATTCATAATTATAATGTAATATACTATGTTATTGCTTATTAGTTTGTAATATGTGATTATTTTGAGATATCTCACAGTAACCGATGTAATAAAGAAACTATAAAAGAAAAGAAAAGAAAAGAAAAGAAAAATAAAAGAAGAGAAAACTAGGTGCGTAGAGCTGCTGGTCTCAAGCCTTCTTTAGTCCCGGTTGGGAGTACAGACCGGGACTAAAGGACCACTTTTAATCCTGGTTATGTCCAACCGGGACTAAAGGCGCGACCTTTAGTCCCGCTTGAGCAATCTCAGTTGGGAAACCGGGATAAAATGGGGTTTTCCGGTTGGAAACCGGGAAAAAAGACATTTCTCTACCAGTGAGTTAAGCGACTAATTTGGGTCGATTACTTCATGAGGTTGCTCGGGGTGCGAGGAATTCGATGAAGCCACATTAGTTGGTGGATACCACTTGAGATATGGTTACGACAGCTCATCGCACGTCGATACAGAACGTCAAGGTCAACTGAAGCCCATCGTTGCCATCTCTCTGGTTGCCCATTTGGGCAACAAAAATGTTGCTGCTTTGCTTGCAAAGGAAGTGAGGAGGCTTAATCGTGTGAGAGCAGTCGGCTATGTGCGCGAGTGGTGCTTTGTTTGCTCCTTGCAATTGAAGTGCAAGGAAGGTGTGTATATTAATCGATGCATGTGAGAAGGTGTATATACTATACTAATTAATGTGGTGCCGTAGAAGTTAAATGGACGACGGCGACTTGTTTAGTTTGCTCCTCACCTCCATGCAATTGAAGAGCACAGAATGTGTAAAATAATAATGAGTAAATTGCACTATATATAGATAGCTAAACTATTAGGTGTTTCAGATATGGGTACTCTAGCTAAACAACGTAACTTTTGGGTATTGGAATTACTTGTCTCGTGTACCAAAGGTGCAAAACCCCCACATGCACAAGGATCTGACGTGCAAAACACCTCACATGCATGAGGTGTTTCACAGATGGGTACCCCCACGCCTTTATTTGAAAGACATGAACCATTATTGAGCTAAGAGGTGCATAACAAGCCAATTGTGTTTTTTTTTAAAAAAAGTTTACATATAATCTTATTTATCAAAGGCTCGTGTTATTTGAGATCTAACTTCGAACTGAACTTAACAAGCTGAACCAAATGAGCCCAACCAAAGTCGAAGATCATTCAAAATCAACTCCTCTTAATCTTGAAAGAACCGATCAATCGAGAAATTTTAAAATCAGTCATCGAGGCAGCTCAATGATCTTTTTGTCGTCCAGCCTTTTAAGGTTGGGAGAAAAAAAGACAAAATGAAAAGGCTCGTAGCGTTGGTATGATTGACTCAGCTAACATTCACTAATTATTTCAGGTGTTGCAGCTGTGTGCTTGAGAAATGTGGCACGGGAGAGAGAGGTAGGGCAAGGTTGTCTTTAGTAAAGCACTCACGCAAATTATGAAATACATTATACATATCCTATGATACTGCTTATATCATAAGTCTTGATGCTGTTTTCTCGAAATTTGAACAAAGTTTAAAAAATCTGACTTCAGACAACTATAGAAATCTATTTATTCAGGCACAGAGGCCAACTAATATGCTATATTTGGCGGACACTGAAAATGAGCTCACTTTGTGGACACCGAAAAAGATCAATTTGCTAGTAGACACTCTAGTTTGTGCCAAATTTGTTGAGGGACACTGAGTGTATTAAAATATTTATTTCTGGCTCAAGAGGCGAGAAAACAACTACAAAACAATGTTTTTGCTCCTGCCACTTTCTTCTTCATCTCTCTCGGTTCCTTCCTCTACTATGGCGAGGACGTGGGGCTTTGATGAAATTCATGCCGGTGGAAGCTTGAAAGCAAGAAGGTGGCATTAGGGCTTGCATGGGCACCTGGGCCCGCATGCACTCACCAAGGGGTGCAACCCGACTAGCAGGGGCTAGAGCCGTGCCGTGTTTGCCGACAGCCATAGGAGCTCGTAAAGTGGCTAGGGACGGCCCACAGAGGCAAGGCGACACAAGTAGAAGGCAGTGAGTTGTTCCTACACTTGATTCTTCTTGGTAAACAAGAGCAAGGGAACGGAGAGATGTCAAAGGTGGTGGTGGAGTTAGTGATTCCGGTCGTGGCGGTGCTGTGTGACACAGAGAACGGGGTAGGATATCTGCTGCTCGACATGCTCCTCTGTTCAGCAACAACTGACTCTGCGTTATGTTCTAGTTTGGGAGAAAAATAGAGGGCAAGGAAAGCGGCCACGGGATGGTGGTGGCTACACACGTCCCTAGCAGCACTGTAGCCACGAGGAGGCACGACACAAAGAGGAGGAGGCACATCCTTGAGTAACGGGCACAAACTTATGTAGCAAAAAAAGAAAAGAAATGGAGAGAGAGAGAGAGAGAGAGAGAGAGAGAGAGAGAGAGAGAGAGAGGAAGAGGAAAGAGGGGCAAAATGTAATTTTGTAGTTGTTGACCCACCTCCTAACCTAGCACAAACTAGTGTATCAGCTAGCAAAACGATCTATTTTCGGTGTCTATTGGCGAAGCACCCTCATTTTCCGTGTTCGGCAGCAAAATTTGATATAGAATATTACAAGAATAATTCAATATATAATAACCATTAAGTAACACGTGTGTTTCAAAATTAACACTTTTTCCCTTTGCTATAAATATATAATTTTTTTGTATAGGTCAATAGCACAGTCAAACTATCATATCCATTAGTCAAGTGTTTACTCATACCAAGGGGTGCAACCTGGCTAGCCGGGGCTAGAGCCATGTTGTGTTTGGCCACAGCCATAGGAGCTCGTAACGTGGCTAGGGACGGCCCCCAGAGACATGGCCACACAAGCAGCCGTCAGCGAGGCGTCCCTACACTTAATTCTTCTTGGTAAATAAGAGCAAGGAAATGGAGAGATGCCGAAGGTGGTAGTGGAGTTAGTGATTCCGGTCGTGGCGATGTTGTGTGACACGGAGAACAGGGTAGGAGACCTGCTGCTCGACATGTACCTCCGTTCAGCAATAGCAGCTGACTCTGCGTTATTTTCTAGTTTGGGAGAAAAAAAAAAGAGGGCAAAGAAAGCGGCGACGGGATGGTGGCGGCTACACACGTCCCGAGCAGCAGTGCAGCCATGAGGAGGCACGACGCAAGGAGGAGGAGGCGCATCCTTGGGAGCAACGGGCACAAACTTATGTAGCAAAAAAAAAGAAAAGAAATGGAGAGAGAGAAAGAGGAAAGAGAGGGGGCAAAAAGGTAATTTTGTAGTTATTATCCCACCTCCTAACCTAGAAATGAATATTTTGAAGCGTTCACAACTTAGGCACAAACTAGTGTATCACCTAGCAAATCGACCTATTTTCGGTGTCTATTAGCAAAAGCACCCTAATTTTCAGTGTTCGGCAACAAAATTTGATATAGACTATTATAAGAATAATTCAATAATAACCATTAAGTAACACGTGTGTTTCAAAATTAACACTTTTTCCCTTTGCTATAAATATATAAATTTTTGTATAGGTCAATAGTACAATCAAACTATCATATCTATATGTCCAATTTGTATCATAACAGAATTATTTTTATTTGTATATAGCAGCAAAAAAAATATTTTTATTTTTAATTATTTGTACATCAGGTACACGGCAGCAAAAAAGCTATACACACAATGTAGTGTGTTGACCGCCACTGAATCAAAGATTTTCATAAGCATTTGTGTAATTGCTCTTCGTGTTTACCACACGACAAATCAATGATCACTGCAATCGTTTATCAATCTGGTCTGCTTTCGTTTTAGAGGACAAGTTGGTACTAAACCAAAAACTTTCATCAGCTTAATAATTCATCGCCCAGTCCGGTGTGCACGTTTGGTCGGCTTCGAGCCCAATGGAGGCTGTTGGGCCGGATCAAAGCCTGGTACCCAACCAGTTTCCTTTCCCTTTAGATGAAATTTTGGGGGCCCATGATGCAGGGTGTGTGTCCATTCCCAGAGGTCCAACTTGTCCGCATTGAATTCTCTTTTTCTTCCGCCTTTTCAGACAAAAACAGCAGGAATTTCCTCTCCGTGAGATTTTCTTAAAAGTAAATTTATTATATACATAGTATTATTACAAATATTCTATATATATGAATTTAACTTGCATGTTATTTTATTATATCAGATTTGGTAAAAGAAATTGGCAAGATAATAGAAGAAAAACCATGGAAAAAAATAGCCCGCTATTTTTGCCGCTATAGCCCGAAATAGCTTGAAAAAAATTATTCCGCTATTTGCGTTCATGCACAATTTTGCTGCTAAAGTCCGCTAATATGACTTATAGAGGAATGAATGATGAAATACATAGCTTATGTAGATGACTTATATGTTAATAGATTAATGATTTAAAGTATTTCCCATGATAATATGACTTGGATGCTTTTTTGTAATTAATAAGAGTCGACATAGACACCTTGTATGAATAGATGGAATATTTAGCGGTGTCGCTTGGTGGGGAATGATGTGGAAGCCTTGCATGAAGGGAGAAATCATCTAGTGGTGTTTATCTTTATAAGAGTTATAAATTATGGATATCACTCAAAAGATCGCATTTGCTGTACTTTGACTAACCTAGAGCTAAATATCGAGCCAGCTCGGCTCATTATGTAAACGAGTCAGCTCGTTAGTGAGCTCGAGTTAACTCGTTAGGCTCGTGAGCCAAAGCACAAAAACATATACATCGAGATTATAAGTGCAAATTAGCAACAATCACATCACATGCATATTTAAATGAAATAAACAAAATACATATGGATTTTACAATGGAAAATATAAGTGTGCTATCATCCATGATTATGATCCATCATCATCCATTGATCGATTCCACTGATCCACACAATATTTGTTATTTACCTTGGCTCGTTATGGCTCGCGAGCAGCCCAGTTTGAGCTGGCTCATTATAAAACGAACAGGCTCATTATAAAACGAGTTGACATCGAGCCGAACCATTAACAAGTGAGTTGAGCAAGCTAGCAAGTTATGAGTTTTTCATCACCCTGGAAATGAGGCCTCCAACTGGATCCAGTGGTGCTTTGATATTACCCACTTTTCCTATTATTATAAAAATACATACAGTAAACTCTAAATTTGCATCTGAAGTAGTCATGTGTATCGATATAAATATTAAATAATAATTTAAAATAGAACTATATAAAAAATAATTCTAAAAGTTATTATATAAATAAAAAATCTAGGCTTTAATTTTGTAGACTTCAATCATTATTGAGGTTAGGGTTCCATGACAAGCCAATTATATATTTTTTAGTTTTTTTAAATTAACATAATCTAATTTATCAGTCTCCTAAATTAAGCCAAATGAGCTGAACCAAAGTCGAAAGTCATTCGAAATTAACTCCTCAACAACGCACGCCCACGCATCCAACTCCAAGCACTTTTAAAAGAGCCATCGATCTAGCTCAACTTTCTGTCCAACTCTTTTAAGGCTACATAAAAAGGCTCGTAGTACGTTGGCACGCTTGACTCAGCTTACCACGAGTACTTTTTCTTTGGGTGTTGCAGCTGTGTGCATGAGAAATGCAAGCAGAGAATCGATTAATGCAGATAGATTGTACAAGGAATTGCGTTCGCAACCAAAATTGACACACGCCACGTGGAACACTGTGGTATGAGAATGAGATAGGTTTTGTAGTGGGGGTTTGCTTTATAAAGAGATTTATAAATTAATGGTAGAAAGTTTTGCCATAGATGGATATGAATTTTTGTAATAAATCCACCAGTGGAATATAAGCGTCGCGAGTATTCCTTACAGGAGGCAAGGCAAGCGGCCAATAGACGGAAGCACGTCCCCGCGTCGCTCCCTCCCGGGCGACTCGGGCGGAACCGAGCGGCGCCGCCACCGCGCCCCCTCCCCACCTCCTCTCGCCCTCGCCGCCGCTCGGGGGCTGCCGGGAAGCCCGCGCGGCCACCGTGACGGCGGCGGCGAGGCCCTCCACCTTGACCTCTCAACCCCACCCCATCCCCTCGCCCCCGTTTGTCTTCTTCGTGAATAAGTGGCCGGCGGCGGGCAAGATGAACGGCGCGGGGGCAGATCCACGCCCCCTGGGACCGGATCCAGGTGCCCCTGCCCCGGATCTGGCGGTCCGGCACCTCGCGGGGTGACCGCTCCTCTGCGCGTGCCGGCCTGCCGGCGGCGACTGGCGGCGAGCCCGGCGGGTGGGGTGGCCGTTCCACGCCTCCTGCTTCGGGATCCAGCGTCCTCCTGGACCGTGCGCGGCGCTAGGGCCGCGGCATACGGGGTTCATGTTCCCAGGAGCCATGGAGCTTCGTCCGGGTCGCGCTGGTGCCCAGTCCCGGTCCTCCCGCCCAGGGGAAGGCGAGCAATGCTTGGCCGTGGCGTCGGGCGGACACCACTAGGCCTGGATCCGCCGGCCTCCAGCTTGGGTCTGGTGCTCCCCTCGCGAGCCGTCGCGGGGCATGGAGGACCGGCCCGCCCGGTCGGGGTCCCGGTGCCATGGGCCTCCACCGGCCGTCGCCCCCCTCGGCCGGTGGTTTCCCCGTCCGGCACGGGGGTGGGTGGCTGGCCGGGACCTACTGCTGCTGTGGAAGATGACGCTGGGAGGACAGTTCGGCCGCGGGCATGCCGGCGGTGGGGCCGCTCTCTTGCTCTCTGCAGGACCAGCACCGACACGGGTGCGTAGTTTGGCCGCGGGCTTGCCGGCGGTGGGGCTGCGCACCCGTGGATGAAGGCCTGCTCCATGTTCACCTTCCACTCGTCGTCGTGCCATGTGCAGGATCTGAGGGTCCGAGGTGACCATCTATGGTTTGCGGGTTAGGGGAGCTTAGGCAAAAGCCACGCACGACCTTGTTTGTGCGGTCGACGGCGACGCCCTCGGGCGCCGTTTCCCTCCTTGCAGGCATCGATGTGTAGGCTCCCCACCCCCCGACTGTAGTCTGGTCTCTCTCCCCTGGGTGAAAACCTAGCTCTAGTTCTCTAGAGCCAGTGGTGGCGGCGCCGCCCGCGTCGTGACCCTCTTGAGGGCACCATTGTAGAGGAGACCTCAGCTTCTGCCGCGTGCGTGTGTTTCCCTCTGTTCCCTCTCCCCATGTTTTGCTACCTCTCCTTGGCATGACTAGGCTGGTTGGTGGTCGTGGCCGAGCGTCCGACGAGTGTCCTCCTTCGGCGCCTCTGCTCCGTCGGCGCTCTCCTTGGTGGTAGCATAAAATCAATTGCCGGGTGGAGTTTCCACCGCTGTCGCCATTCCCCTTTACGGCTTCCTTCCCATGAATGGCGTTGAATGGCGATACGTGGGCCCGGATGCGCTGGAGGTGTCCCCATCGTTTTCAAAAGGAGGTCGTCGTGTTCGGTGATCCTACGCTTGCGTGCTCGTCATCGCTCTGAGTCCCCACCCCACTGTTCGTTCCCAATCCATTCCTCGCTTCTAAGGGGAGGGCAGCAGTGGAGCGGCGTAGCTACGAGGAGCGGTGCAGGGCACAATGGCTCCGGTGAAAGCGACGAGTATGTTGTTCGGCGGGGGTGCAAGTTGACGATCGGCCGCGTCTTTCAGCTCAAGTCTAGGATTAGCCAAGTTGTTTTGCGTTGTGTTGTTTTGTTGCTGATGTTGTTGTATTCTCTCTCCCCCCCTATTGTACCTCTCAGAAATTTGTGTGGAGGATTGGCGCTTGCGCCCTTTCACCGCTCGGCTTGCCGAGCACCTGTGAATGAAAAGTAGGTGGGAATCGTTGTGATTCCCCCGAATTCCTAAAAAAAAAAAAGTATTCCTTACAGTATTGCTGTGGCCGCTGTGGTTGCAATTTTACAACTGCGTGTTACTAATTACTGGAGTACTATATAACACCAACAAGCGCAGCTGCAGAAGGGAAAGGACATTCGTCTTTCAGATGAACATCGCCATCTTGATCCAATCCAAATGTACGCACCAAAATCAGGAACTATTTTTTTTAAAATAGAATTATCGGGAAGTAATCGTGACGAAGGGCGAAACCTTTTTCTGATGAAAAGTAATACTGGGATGTCGCTGCAAGAAAACAGAGGAAGACGAGTGGAAATCACATTTCAGTCAGTTAGCAGCTGTTATCCAGTTAGCAGCTGAATTTTATCCATGAGCAAAATGCACCACATGTCCATTACCTTTTCGCCTTGTGTCATCCAGGTCCATCACCTTTAAAAGTGCATCTTTAAGTCCATTACCTTTTTGCTTTGTGCCATCTAGGTCCATCACCTTTAAAAGTGCAGCTTTAGGTCCATACCACTTGTTATAGCGGTTTTTCAGGCTTTTTCGGTGTGTGAACATTTTTCTTTAGTGCTGATATTGGTTTATTTCATAACAAATTATTGGTGCGTACTAAATTCATGAAAAGTTTTGTGTAGACTCTTCATGATGTACTATTCCTAGTAAAAAAATATGAAACCTAGAAAATAAATAGTTTTTGCATGTTTTAAAATTATCTCTTTTAATTAATAAATGCAACTTCTATGATTTTTGTAGGCCAAAATAAATATCTTAAAATTTTGAGATATTTATTTTGGCCTATAAAAATCATAGAAGTTGCATTTATTAATTAAAAGAGGTAATTTTAAAACATGCAAAAACTATTTATTTTCTAGGTGTCATATTTTTTTACTAGGAACAATACATCATGAAGAGTCTACACAAAACTTTTCATGAATTTAGTATGCACCAATAATTTGTTATGAAATAAACAAATATCAGCACTAAAGAAAAATGCCAAAAGTTACTGTTCACACACCGAAACAGCCTGGAAACCCGCGATAACAAGTGGTATGGACCTCCGGTGAACGCTATAACAAAGTTTAAGGACCTAAAGTTGCACCTTTAAAGGTGATGGACCTAGATGGCACAAGGCAAAAAGGTAATGGACCTAAAGCTGCACTTTTAAAGGTGAATGACCTGGATGACACAAGGCGAAAAGGTAATGGACCTGTGGTGCATTTTGCTCTTTATCCATTGAGCTGCGGCACACGATTACACACACCTGTCAAGAACTCAGGACATGACAGCGCAAATCTACAACTTCAGAAATGGAAAATCACGAGACGAAATCCTCGGCAAGGAAACAGAGTCCGGCCGGAAAACAGAACACATTTCATTAAGTTAACAGCTGCTGCACCTGACAAGAATTCAGAAATCAGCACATGATGATCTCGTCCCATGTCAGTGCATCTCTCACACTCTCACACACACAAACGAAAATCCTCTCGAAATCTACATACAGAAATGAAAAAAATATGAAGAAACAAAATCCTTCCGAAGAGACAAACAATCAGAGTGGCGCAAGAACACCAAGAATCCTCTAATCAGATCAGCCGCCCCTGGTTAACGATGCCACTCTAA
Organism: Themeda triandra; assembly: GCA_018135685.1. Lineage (NCBI taxonomy): Eukaryota > Viridiplantae > Streptophyta > Magnoliopsida > Poales > Poaceae > Themeda > Themeda triandra. The sequence continues at coordinate 29,268 of JAENPR010001375.1, forward strand.
TCAGATCAGCCGCCCCTAGTTAACGATGCCACTGGGTATCCTTATAGCTTCTGCACGTACCAGCTGTCACTATGACAGGTAGGAGGACGACGTCTGCGGCATAACAATATATCAGGATAGACAGCCGTACCGCTGGATGTATCGGACTTACAATAGGAATATACGGACTTATATACGAATTGCTACAACTATATGCGAAGAAACTGAGAGAGCAATACATTATTCCCCTCAAATCCTCCGTCAGGGGTAGGAATATTCTGTGTTTATGTTCTCAATTCTTTATTTTGGGCTTGTGTTTTCCGCCACAGAAGCACATAGATGATATTACATCAGCAACTAGTTAAAGAACACACGTCATGCATGATGTTGTGTACACACATCATGTGACTTGTTGCCCATAATTTTTAGAGTTGCTTGCAGCATGGAGAGTTGGCATCGCTATTTGCGTCACTTGTGACCGCTGAACACAATGTTTGGAGTTGCTATCATTCCTAGCTACCAACCCGCTGGATTCCCGCTGGACTTGCCCATTAGGTAGTGATAGTTTTTATTTGTTAAGAGTATATATATGCTCACTCTTAGTCAAGTGCGTGGTTACCAGACTTCTTCAAACTTCATCACTGCAAATCTGCTCGCCAAGTCTACTTCCAACATACTTAATTCCACCAGATAAGACGCAATGGCGCCTTCAAAAATGAATCTCTCTGTCGCCCTTCTAGTCATCGTCCTCCTACCTATCGTCATGGCAGCTCATGGTATGTACGCATCCACACTCATAAACTACAGCGGCGATGTAATTTGACTAACATTGTGCTAAAAAGTTGTTTGATGCACTTTTAACATTTGTTTCCTAAATGTCCATGCCTAGATCTGAACCATGCAGAGTCTGCGTCGGACGGAAATATCCTTGCCCCGAACGCCCGAGCGGCAATTTTAAAGGAGTATGCTTTCCTATTTATGGTGACCCTGATTGCTTCGTTACATGCCGACAAGAAAGCGCCGATGACGGCTACTGTAACTGGTTCAAATGCTATTGCATAGAGTATTGCACCTCAGGGACTGAGCCGGAGGCTGTTGCTAGCGCTCCGATTTAGCAATGATCCCTGTTTGAACAAGAACATTGATTTGATCCTTCCCGGTCCTCGTATTTTCATAATACTATATAGCATTGTATACTTGGTGTACTACATAACAACTGCTTACTAATGCTATGTCGTGGACTTGCGAGTCAAAATAAATATGTATTCTTGTGCAAATATTGTTGATGAACATGAAAGGCATGTCAAGAAAAAATAGAGCTCCTCTTCAAATGCAAATTTCATTTCTCCGTCGTGTAGTTCATGTCGAGTCATCCAAATGCATATATAGATCATTCAATTTAGACTAGGAACCAAGGCAAAAACCAGATATTTTGGTTTTTACCTTTAGAATCATATCTCGAGCCAACTCTTGAGCGTTTGAAGGCTTGTGGCCTACCAATCCTAGAGCAATCCAAGTGTGCTTGCCACAATGGGGTCCCTCCTAGGTGAGGGTTTATTGGTCTTTGTCATGCTCTCCAATAAAATTGGACCATATGGTTTTTGTTAACTTGGAGGTTCTAGTTTTATGCATCAACACTACAAGGTACGCAAGGCATGTTGGATTGCCTCATGTGTTCAACACGTTTTTGTGACTCTGTTGTGGAAGAAAATATCTAATGGTTGCTATATAACGAACGAGCAGCGGCGTAACAGTTGTCGGGGTCAAAATCAATCTTGGTTGGAAGCCTAGTAATTAATTTAATACGGAGTATCCAGTAAATTTGACCAGAAATGATGCCAACAGTTAATGTTTTTAGCCTTAGTGTATTACTGCACACGGTTCCTGTATTACCGGTTAACAAGCAAAATCATATGCACACAGTGATGCCTGTGCATGATCGGCATTAATTTTGGAACCATCACTACCCATTTTTATTTTTTTATTTTTCTATAAACAGACCTTGTTCAATTAATCCTCTATCCGAGGGGACTGATGGGGATTATGACTTGCAAGAGATTATCTAGGTGCCCTCTAGGATTTGTGTGGTTAATATTCTCTCCGAGAGGATTGTACATTGTAGGGAATTTTGATTTGTAGGGAATTTAATCTCTCTTGAATTGTTTCTGTTCGTCTACTCTCCAGTGGTCCAAGGGTATTGGACTCTCAATCCCCTCCAATACCCTCAGATTGGAAAGTAATCCAACAAACTCTCAACCATCTTCAATGCTCCTCCGAATCATCCTCATCAAGCGGAAAGTGTCTTACATGAGATTCAACTATTCAAGAGGCTGCTTGTAGAAACATACTCTCAGATGCAGTTGGTTGCAAAACTGCAAGCAGAGAATCGATTATTGCAGACAGATTTTACAAGGAATTGCGTTTGGATCCAAAATTGACATACACCAGTCGGTCGAGGAAAATAGGGGCCGTCGATTTCCAAAACTACTAACGAAGGAAGTGCATGGCCTTCCACTTTTGAGGCCGGGTGTGTCACGCTCCTCGCCGATGAATTGGAGGAACTAACAGATTTTATTGATTTTGGGAAACAATGTTTGTACAGGAGCAGTAGAGATTATTGTTCTACTGTTAGTCTATCTAGAATATGCTAATGTTCTGAGGAAACATCAAATGTAAGCAAGGCGGTTACAGCCGCATCCTTTTAAGCGGCGCGCGTGACGCCAACCTGGCCGTCGGGAACCGCCTTTGCCGCACCTCCACCGACATGAGTGGCCCACACATCAGGCAACGCTGGTCCCACCCGTCATATGTGATATTCCCATCCCGTTGACAACCAACATGACCTCCGGCTGGTGGTAGCTCGCCAAATTGTTTCTTGATATCTGCTGAATCCTCCCAGGTAGCCAACTTGTCAAGCCAATTGTCCCAGCGAATCAGCACTTGTTCAACGATCGATGATCCTCTCTGAATCAACCTTGTCTGCAGAATTTTTTCAGGATGCATCACATGTTCTGGATCCGTGCCAATGAACGACAAACCATCTAATATCACCAGATCCTTGGGCACACACTGCTTCAGTGGAGAAACATGAAGGACTGGGTGTATCTTACTTGAAGCTGGCAAATCAAGCTTGTAAGCAACTTGACCAATCTTCTGCACCACCTTATAAGGACCATAGTACTTGAAACTGAGCTTTTGATTCGATCTGTGAGCCACTGAGGACTACACATACGGTTGCAGTTTTAAGTAGACACTGTCACCCACTTCAAATTGTCTTTTAGACCTTTTCTTATCAGCTTGAGCCTTCATCATGTTCTGAGCCCTTTGAAGATGTTGTTGAATAACTCTGGTCAGCAGTTGTCTCTCCTGCATCCACTGCTCTAAGTCTAGCATAGAACATAGCTGAGGATTAGAAATGCCCAATTGTTTAAGCTGTTGTCCATACATCACCTCAAATGGAGTAGTTCCCAGTGCAGAGTGATAAGATGTATTGTACCAAAATTCTGCAATTGACAGCCACTTATGCCATTGCCTTGGACAGGAATGGACCATACACCTCAAGAATCCCTCTAAGCACTGGTCAAGTCTCTCAGTCTGGCCATCTGTTTGAGGATGATAGGCCGAGGTCATGAGAAGCTTGGTGTCCAACCGAGTGAATAATTCTTTCCACAATTTACTTGTAAAGATAACATTTCTGTCAGTGATCAAAGCCTTGGGAAGCCCATGTAATTTGTACATGTTCTCCATGAACAACTTAGCAATAGTCAATGCAGTGTAAGGATGCTGCAAGGGAATAAAATGCCCATATTTTGAGAATTTGTCAATAATGACTAGTATGGATTGTACCTCTCTGAAGTTGGGAGTCCTTCCACAAAATCCATACTCACCACCTCCCAAGCATGGTTAGGGACTGGTATAGGTTGCAACAGTCCAGAAATTCTTGTGTGTTCCACTTTTGCTTGCTGACAGACTATGCACTTTTGAACAAAATCATGAACTGTTGCTTTGTGATTGGGCCAAGCAAATAGGGATTTGATCCTGCTATATGTTGTTGCCACTCCAGAATGACCCCCAATTCCACTGTTATGCAGGGCCTCTAGGACATGCTGTTGAGCCAATTTGTTGTTGCCTATCCACACTCTTCCCCTGAACTTAATGACTCAATCTTTCAGCAGAAAACCCTTGGTGTTAGCACCAGTCCGGCTCAACTCAGTCAGCAACTGTTTGTCACCTTCATCATCTTAGTAACCATCTTTGAGCACCTGGATCCAAGCAGGTATGCATTCAGATACTGCCATCACTTCAGCTGCTGACTCATTTCTGGATAAAGCATCAACAGCATTATTTTGAGTGCCCTTTTTATATTGAATAGCATAATCAAGATCCATCAGCCTTATCAAAGCTTTATGCTGCATTCCAGACTGGACTCTTTGTTCAGTCAGATGTAAGAGACTCTTGTGATCAGTCTTTATCAAAAGATTTTGATGTTGAAGGTATTGTCTCCACTTCTCAATGGCCATCAAAATGGCTAAGCACTCTTCCACAAAAATTTTGATTGTTTTACATTAACACTGCACCCACTCCAGTATCAGATGCACCAGTTTCCACAGTAAATGGCTGTGAGAAATCAGGGATAGCTAATACAGGAGACTGCACCAGTTTTTGCTTAAACAGCTAAAAAGCCTGATCTGCTAGAGGAGTCCAAATGAATTGAGACCCTTTTTTCAACAGCTCATTCCATAATGAGAGATGAATTTCCTGTAATAGATGCACTCTTCCAAAGGACTGGTGATCATTCCATAATGAGAGATGAATTTCCTGTAATAGCCAGTGAGCCCCAAGAATCCCCTCAACTGCCTCAAGTTCTTAGGTTGAGCCCACTCCAACACAGCCTTGATCTTACTTGGTTCAGTTGCCACCCCTTCTTTGGATATCACATGACCAAGGTACTCCACCAATGGTTGTGCAAAGAAGCACTTTGATCTCTTTATGAAGAATTGATTTTCAGCCAGAATTGAGAATACTTGTTTCAACAGTTTCACATGCTCATCCATACTTGCACTGTAAATGAGGATATCGTCCATAAACACCAAGACACCTCTCCTTAGCAATGGAGCAAATATGTTGTTCATCAGGCTCTGGAAACTTGCTGGTGCATTTGTGAGCCCAAATGGCATCACAAGGAACTCATACAAGCCTTGATGGGTTCGAAAGTTGTCTTGTGCTCATCCCCTTTGTACATTTTCGATTTGATGATATCAGAGCTAAAATCCAATTTGGTGAACACCGAAGCTCCATGTAGTTCATCCACTATGGGAATTTGGTGTTTATTCTTGAGTAATGGCATTTAGATGTACGTAGTCCACACAAAATCACCGGGACCCATCTTTCTTCTTAACCGAAGTATTGGTGAGGCAAAAGCACTTGTGTTGGGCACGATAATGCCATTCTATAACATCTCGCTGGACTTGAGATTCTATTTCGGTCTTTTGAATGGGAGAATAGTGATATGGTCTAACTTCGTGGTTGTGCTCCAGCCACTAAAGGAATCGATGGTCGCGAGACCTTTGTGGAGGCAAAGTAGATGGTGTATCTTGAACAAATGGTCATACTCTCCAAGCAACTCCTGTATAGGAACATGTAAGGTAGAGGGTTGTGCACTGTCAATACTACAAATAAAAGAATGATGTTCCATCCAAACAGACTCCTCCACAGTCTGATCTAGCTGAATACAGCACGTCAGTGCTCCATGTTTCAACAATCCTTGAAGCTTCTTCACTGAAATCTTCTGACATGCTCCAAGCTGATTCTGTACTCCTTGCAGAGCAACAGTTTTCCCATTGTATGCTATCTTCATCTGCTTGGTCTTGTAATCGACCCATATTGGACTTACAGCTTCTAGCCAATCCTCTCCCACAATCATGTCATAACACTTGAGATCCAGCACCTTAGCATCAGAAACAAAGGTATGTCCCTGAATCCACCATTTTAGCTGAGAAATTTTGCTTGAGCATTGCAACTGGCCTCCATCAACATCTTTGAAGGTAGACATAGCACACTGTTCAGTTGATAGACCCAAAGTTTGTACTAAATTCTTACTCACAAATGTGCCTATGCTTCCTGAATCCACTAGTATCAACACTTGTTTGCTTCCTAATGTGAGCCAACGGCTTCGGGGGGTTTGCACGGGCTGCTTCTTGTCTTCTTGAGGAAACTGAACGACAACACCTCAATATCAATTGGTGCATCAAGCGGCTCTTCCTCCTCTGATTCAGCAGCATGTTGTATGTCCATAGCCTCCAAGAATTCCTCCAACACATGGATTAGAACATGACCAGGACAGGTATGATCTCTTCCCCATTTACCCCCACATTTGAAACATAGACCTTGCTCTCTTCTTTGCTGTCGCAGAGACTAAAGTTTCTCTGCCCCCTCAGGAACAAACTGCTTTCCCTTGCCTCTATCATTTTCTGCCTGATGAACTTTGTCATGACCTTTAGCAGCAAATCTCCCCATTGCCTTATGCTTGCATGACCTCAGCTCTTCCTCATGTAACAATGCCAGGGCACTAGCAGTATCCACGTCTTTTGGTCTATATAGATGGATTGCACTACGAATCTCCTCCTCGAGGCCGGCCACAAAGCGAGTAACAAAAGACACATCATCATAGCTGGGGTTGTAATGCAACACCCCATGAGCAAGCTTCTCAAATTGCATCTGATACTCAGCAACCGAACCTATCTACCGAAGTGTTTCCAATTGCCGCAGCTGATTCGGTATTGATCATGATCATACTTGCTTTGAACACCAACTCGCACAGCCGGTCCCAATCTGTGATTCTTCCCCTCCTCTACACGGTTTGCAGCCAGGTAGCCACCGCGCCTTGAAAGTTGAGCACCGCGAACCTCATCTTCATCGATGGATGTGTCTCGTACACCTCAAAATAGAGCACCCAATGATCCTGCCAAAGGCGAGGGTTATCACCATAAACTTTGGAAATTCCATTTTGGGTGTGGGATTAGAGTGATGAGCCCAAACATGTTCGTTCTCGCGAAAACCTTGAGGAGAATGGGGAAAAACGGGAGGCATACCCGTGACCGGGTGTGGCAGGGGTCGAGCAACCATGGCGCCAACATCCCAGTAGTCTATGCCCGCGCCGTGCCCATGGGGCGATTGAGAGGTAGATGACGACGGCGCATGGTTCAATTCGAACTCGCATGCGTGCGTCTGGATCGGCGGTGGCTGGACGAATAGGGGCTACGAGCCCTACGTCTGCAACGCCTGGATCTGCTACGGCAGCACGCCCTGGAGTGGAGGAGGAGCGCCCAGCGGCTACATCTGTGGTGGCGGCGCCACTTGTAGAGGCGGATGCAGAGGCCGCGACTCCAACCGCGACAGCCTGGCCGCCATCTCCTTGGTCGTCGACATCACGGAGCCGATCGATGTCTCTGCAATTGTGCGCCAGGTTTGGAGGTTGTTGAGCTTGTCCAGCGTCGTCCCCATGTTGTCCTGGAATCCAGCGAACTGGGTCTTCAGATCCTGAACTCCGGCGAGCGAAGTCGCCATGGAGTCCAGCGTCTTCTTCAGGTCATCGATTGAGGCCGCCATTGCTTGTTGGAGCTTGGTGGCCTTCGCCGGCACCAGGATTGTGGCGGATTTGGGCAGAAACCCCCCCCCCCCCCCCACAAATAATCAGTCTCTCGATACCAAATGTCACGCTCCTCGCCGATTGATTGGAGGAACTGACCGATTTTATTGATTTTGGGAAACAATGTTTGTACAGGAGCAGTAGAGATTATTGTTCTGCCGTTAATCTATCTAGAATATGCTAATGTTCTGAGGACAATTGAGTGGTTACAGCCGCATCCTTTTAAGTGCGCGCGACGCCAGCCCTGGCCTCCGGGAACCGCCTTTGCCGCACCTCCACCGACATGAGTGGCCCACACATTAGGCAACGCTGGTCCCACCCGTCATATGTGATAGGGTGATGAATGAAGGGTAAATATGCTACTAAGAATTTGATGGCTTCCAATAATCAGATGAAGTGGATATGAATTTTTCTTAAAAATCCACCAGTTGAATATAACCGTCATGAGTATTCCTTACAACTTACTGTATTGGCTGTGGTGCAATTTTACAACCACATGTAAAAGTAATATTGTACTAGGGGTGTTGCTGCAAGAAAATAGAGGAAGATGAGTGGAAATGACATTTCAATCGGTCAACAGCTGAATTTCATCCACTCAGCTGCCGCACATGATCACACACACCTATCAAGTGTTCATTCAGGACATGACAATGCAAATCCTCCCCCAAAATCTACAACTACAGAAATGGAAAATCACGAGACAAAATCCTCGCGATGGAAATAGAGTGACTCAAGAACACTAAAGAGCCTATAATAAATCAGTTAACAGCTGTCGCACCTGACAAGAATTCAGAAACCATGACATGATCTCGTCTTCTGTTAGTGCATCTCTCAGACTCTCTCACACAATCTACGCCCAATCATCACAGCAGCTTCTTTTGAAATGGATCAAGATGACACAACGGAGGTTCATGGCGATGGTGCAGCTCTGTCTCTGAACCCCACTCTACTTCGGGTGGCTTCGTGGCGACTGCGAGCTGCCGAGCTCAGCCTTGGGTTGGGTCCACGTCCACGGCAACGGTGACGGGGGCGTCATCGGCCCGGGTCCTGGCGTTGGCGCCCACGAGCTCCATCTGGTTCTCGAGGTACTTGTGCAGTAGCGCAGCGGCGGTGCGACAGCCCTCGCGCTCCGCCTCCTCAGACCGCTAGCCAAGTGACCAGGAGTCCAGGACAGCACCTTCCGTTGTTCGCCGTCATTATGAGCCTCCGCCGGCGACGGCAGAAGCGGGTGATGGTGACGGTGACGCAGAGCAGCGGGAGGTGCCATGAATCTGTAATTGTGTAGGGCATGTATGTGTATGTATGGTCATATGGATGGTGTTGATTTGCTCATCACATCCCTCCAATGGCAGCAACTTTGTGATCTTCCTTTCCACACTCATGTTCGGCACACGCAACGAGGAGACGCGTGCTAACGATGGCATCGAAGGACTCCTCCGGTGCTATATGGCGGAAATGAAGCTACCACTACTGGAAACGGCTTATTTGCCGATGGCAAAGTTTTCAGCCATCAGCAAACAACCGGGTTTGCCGATGGCAAAGTACGGCCATCGGCAAACCAGTGTTTGCTGACGGCCCAGCCATCAGCAAAGGGTGCGCGCTGACCAGCTCAGGGACATGTTCTACGAGGTGCGTACCCAGGCCGTCACCAGCTACTACGCCAACATCAAGAAGGAGAAGATAGATAAGGACCAAGCCCGGGAGTTGTCTTGTCAGGAGGAGACCGACCTCACCGAGGAGCAGTACATGCAGGTAATTAAGCAGGAAACATCCATTATGATTTCTTACATGACACATTCCATTCATTATCTGTAATATCAAAAACTTGAATGTCATGCAGATGCCTCCGGGCTGGTGCAGGAAGTACGAGGACTGCTGGCTTGCAATTGTCAGAGGGTGGCGTACGCCTCAGGCGTACACGGAGCGCAGAAGACGTCGGGTGAAACGCAAGGCGGAGCTCAACCGGTCAGGGGTCTCACACCACCAAGGGAGCCAGATCCTGCCAGAGTTCATAGACACATGGGTATGCTTCTCTTGATGCATTTGTTATAGCGCTCAATTGTCACTACTTGTAATCATGTTTGTGTTTTCCTCGCAGTCGACGGCGCATGGTGGTGTGCAAATCAACGAGTTCATGGGGTACGCGCTTGCTCACATCGGCAAAGCGAAAGCGCCCACCACCATGTACAGCTCGTCGCACGGGCCAAAGAAGTACACCAACCCAGCCGTCTACGACAAGCTCACCAAGTACACCGCCGCAGCTTGAGAGTGCCATGGCGCTGACTACGACCCCGCCACCGCGCCCCTGGACACTGACCTCCTGATGAGGATTGGAGGAGGGAAGCAGCACGGCCGGTACTTCTTGGCCAACAGTGCCATCGACCCGTCCTCTGTTCCAACGCTGACCAAGATCCGCAAGGAAGACCGGGAAAGAGGGGCGGATCACAGATCCCCATAGCGCCTCGGCAGCCGAGCAGCGCGCAGATGATCACGCATCTTCAGGTAAGTGGAGTTTCATTCGGCGTTCAATCATTTCACGCATGATGTAGCTTGCCTTCAAATAACATCAACCATACTGGTGTAATATTGCAGGCCACGATCGAGAACATCCAGGCCACCCAGGTGCAGCGGGAGGCGGCCCTTGACGAGAGGCTCACACAGTGGGATCAGGCCCATCAGGAGCAGTTGGTGGCACTGACGGCGCACTACTAGCGTCAGTTGGCGCAGATGTCCCTACACTTCCGGGCCTAGATCCTGGGAATGGAGGAGCCTCCTGCCTCGATCTTCGCTCCACCACCGGTAGTTCCACTGCCTGTTCCACTGCCTCTTCCTGTACCTGGTCGGGTGAGTACAATGCATGTCGCTTTAGCTTTTCGCATCCGTTGGTGGACTTGTACTAATTACATCACTTGTTCTTTGTGCAGGCACCGTCGGCGGGTTCGAACCCGACTCTAGGTGCTAGCCCTTCACCGGGTGCTTCTCCACAGGGTCCTTCTCCACCGCATGGCTGGACACCTTACTAGAGCTTCCCCACGCAGCCTCGCACGCCGGCCTCTCCGAAAGTCCCTAGTTTGGTTTTGGCTAATTGATGAAACCATGGACTAACCTTGTTTATCTAAAGTGGTTTATTTAAAGAAAGGTTGTCCACCATGAGCTTATTGAATATGAGACATGACACATGTCATGTGACCAAAAGATGAAGATCGAGACAAGGCTTGGCTCCATGGACCGGTTGTGAAGGTGAAGGGCTAGTCGAGGCTGCGGCGAAGGACCATGCAATGGTGAAGCTTGGGCAAGACTAGATGCCGATGGACCGATGCACGGTGAAGAGCAAGTGAAGTCAAGATCGATGGATCAAGACGATCACATGTTGATGTGAAGTGTTCATATCATTTGGAGGAATAAAATGGGCTCAAGGCAAAGGTATAACCATAGGGCCATTTTGTTTTACACTCAAGACACCATAGAGGGTGTGAGTGGTTTAGGATCGATAGCCGCACTATTAAGAGGGGAAGTCTTATCGGCTATTCGACGCTGGGTGCCACTAGGTGAATTCATGAAGTGCATTGCATGTAGGGCCTAGTGAGCTAATTGGAAAATCCTTTGAAAATGATTGTGAAAAGCTAACACACAAGCACATGGAGATGTACACTTGGTGGTGTTGGCACATTTGCAAAGGAGTTGAGAAAAAGAGGAGAACTTGGAGAAGGTTCAGTGAACTCTTGTGTTGGAAATGAGAGTTGATGGTTCTTGCATTGGGAAACTGCTTTGATCCGTAATGGTTGGGATCATGAGGATATGTTGGTTGCATAGTCCTCTGAATAAGCTTTCCAATGTGTCCAAGATCATTGAAAACGGAGTTCGGAGCTAAAAGTTATGGTCGTTCTAGCAGGGAGCTTGTGCTGCTGATCCTGACCTGCGTACTGTCCGGGCCTAGAGGGTGGACTGTCCGCGGTTGATCTGTTGGGCAGTGAACAGAGTGTCCCTGGATCTGTTCGGTGGTCCGGTGTTTGTACGGCTGACTGTCCGGGCCTGGAGGGCGGACTGTCCGCGGTTTGCAACATTTTTAGGCCGAGAAAGTGGCTACTTTCGACGGGTTTTATTGGGTAACTGCGGACTGTCCGAGGTACATTTTTCTGTAGCGTTTTTGAATCTAACGGCTAGATTCCTGAGCCGCGGACTGTCCGGGTTTTGGACTGCGGACTATCCGCGAATGTTGCAGAAACAGAGTAACGGCTAGTTTCGTGGATGGGGGTTATAAATACTTGTTGACCAGCCCTTGGGGAGGGCTCTTGGCATTTCTAACACCCTTGTGCATCCTTTGAGCTGAAGTTTCTCCTCTCCACTCCTCTCTCATGCTTGGTTGCTAATCTTGGTGAAAGTGAGTGACCCCAAAGTGCATTTGCATTGCTTGAGGGCATCTAGTGGCACTTGTGGGTGGTTTCGTCGGTGGATTTCTTGTTACTCTTGGAGAGTACCGCTCGTAGCTGGCTTGGAGATTGTTCGAGGCGTTGGTATGGGAAGGTGATTGTTCTTGGCCACCTCCGGTTGATTTGTGAGAGGTTTGAGCTCACCTCGTGGGGATCACGAAGAGCATCCTAGTGGATTGCGCGTGTCATTGAGTACCTCGCTTGAGAGTGGTGTCTTGCGGTGCCTTGCGGGGCGAGCCTTGAGGGGCTAGTGACTTGAGGGTCACACCGAGGAACCATCTAGGTGTTGGTCGACACAACGGGTGACGTAGCTTGGCGGTGCCCAAGTGAACACCCGGGGATAAATCTTTGTGTCATCTTTTGTTTCCGGTGATTGGTCTTCGGTTGTGTGTTGCCATTGTGTTTGCTTGTTCATCTCCTTGGTGATTGGCAACCTCGAGTCGACACGTCGGTATAACAAGCTCCTACCCTCCCTTACATTACAATTCTTACATTCCGCAAATTAGAATTGCTTGTTTGGTCGCCGTGAACCATCATTGTGTAGCTTAATCACGGTGGTTAGAACTGCTTGTTTGGTCGCCGTGAACCATCCTTGTGTAGCTTAATCACGGTGGGAATTGTGTGCTTCCACTAGAATTGTTGGATAGGAGGCTTGCAACACCTTATAGGCTAAGCAAAACTTGCATTCCACCGTTTGTGTATCTAACGAAGTTTGCTTAGTGAAGTTTGTAGAAATTTTTATAGGCTATTCACCACCCTCTAGCCGGCGAGGACCTTATGGCCTCCTCCACCGCCGCGGGGTACTCGTGGCCGCAGCACGCGCATTTCGGGCCTGCCGCCTTCCCTCCACAGCAGGGGCACTCCATGCCTGCCGTGTTCCCTCCGCAGCAGCAGGGCTACTGGAACTACGGTACGGCCCCGCAGGCAGGTTGGTCTCCGTGGGAGGAAGGTGGTGGGGGCTCTGGGACCCCTGGGGACGGAGCCTCGAGCTAGGTACTTCACCTTGTCACTTGTGAGACATGTATGGATGACTATTGACATGTATGGATGACTTGTCGCTTGTGTATGGATGACTCAGATATGTTTGGATTCTTTTGGACATGTATCGATGCGGCAATATGGTTAAAATGGTATTTTGTTGCTATATATGTGGGTTATATGCTATATGTGTGGGTTACATGCTATATATGTGATGCATGTGTTCAAATGCTGTGGAAATGCAAAGAAAACAGAAAAAAAATCCCAGGTTTGCCGATGGCCAGCCGTCGGCAAACCTAGGATTATGGGTCAGCAAATCCCCAGGTCTGCCGACGGCTGCGGGGCGTCGGCAAACTGACCATAAGTTTGCAGATGGCCGGCCGTCGGCAAAAATGGGTTTGCCGACGGCAAAGGCCATCGGCAAAAAAAATTCAAAAAAAAATAAAAAATGTTTGCCAATGGCCGGCCATCAGCAAAAATAAGTTTGCCAACGGTCAAGGCCATCGGGTCACGCCACGTCAGCCATCGGCAAAGCCGCCGTCAGTCGACGGCTGACGGCAGCTTTGCCGATGGCTGACGTGGCCATCGGCAAAGGTTTGCCGATGGCGACACGTGGCCATCGGCATACCCGGCTTTGCCGTAAAAATTTTGCCCATGGCGCTTTGCCGATGGCCACGTGCCTTTGCCATCGGCAAAGCCTTTGTCGATGGTATTCCCAGCCATCATGGCAAAGAGCCTAGATCCGGTAGTGTACCGTGGGTGTGGAAGGAGAGGAAGGAGTTGCGTGTGGGGCCTATGTGCCAAGTGAATGGGAGGGAGGAAATATTGGGTGTATTTTGGTTTGGGCCATACAAAAATAGCCAGAGACCCACTGTTGTATATACGTCTATACTGGCCCCAATGTCGTTGGATTGGTAGCACATGGCATGGTTCACACAACTTGTGAATTATAATGGCATGGTTATAAATAGACGAATAATAATGGTAGAGTACTCAAACTTGCAAATTGTAATCGCAACAATAAAAAAATACTTGGTAATAATTATACATATCTGTATTAAAAAAAAGCCATATTCCACAACTCGGTAATAATTATACATATCTGCCCTAAAAAAAGGCCATATTCCATTACTCTCGTATGTGCAATCCAGTACCTACGTATTTATTACTCTTGCACTCCGTGTCATAACATATTTTTGTTTATTATTTATATATGAGCAGCAACATAGATTTATTTTTTATCTTTACATGATTGTAGGTAGCATCAAAAAGCTAGACACACATGTAGTGTGTTAATGCCTCCTGACCTAGAATGTCATAATCATAATCACATTTGTGTAGTTGCTCTCCGTGTTTCCCACACGGTGAACCAACGATCACGGTAATCGTTTATCCTCTGGTCTGCTTTCGTGTTAGCCAACAAGTTGGTACTAAACCAAATTCCGCCTAATTTATCGCCTGTACGTTTGGTCCACTCGGGCTCTCGGGCCCAATCGTTAGGTGGAGTCGTGGAAAGCTGTTGCCTTGCGCGGATAAAAGGCCTGCTACAGAACGGCTGTCCTGCATTCAGCTGAAATTTAAGGGGCCGGCCCATGATGTGTGTGTCCTTCCCGAGTCTCCAGCAAGTGGGCAACAACAGAGGGTCCAGATTCAAGAAGCGCAATTGTTCCGGGTTCTGTTTTTCTACCGCTTTTTTTCCCCCAGGTAAAAACAGCAGCCATTCTCAACATAGACATTGGAGGATCCCAAAAAAAAAATAGACATTGGAGAATGGCGTGTTTGTAGATCTCACCCTGATTTTTGCTCACCTCACCTTGACAACCTTTTTTGGGTGTTGTAGTTTGTGTGCATGAGAAATGTGGCAAGGCAGAGAGAGGTAGGGCAAGGTTGTTTTTAGTCACCACTTACATGTGAGTCCAATACTTTTTGAAGTTCTTTGTTATATAAACGAAACTTTCTGACATGCAACAAATGACATATATGTTGTTGTTTGAAAGTTTTAGAAATTCTAGGAATTATTCAACATTTTTATAGTTTATTAGGGTCAAGGTAACCCGGCAGTCACTCAAAACAAGCACTTCAACAATCAACTTGGTAGTCCATGCAAGAATGTAAGTGCCCAAGCATTACTTCCAGCGCGCTCTGGCTTCGACGAGGCCTTTCTTCCACCTAGTTTGGGAGAAAAAAGAGGGCAATGAAAGCAACGACTAGATGGTGGTGGCTACACACGTCCCGAGCAGCAATGTAGCCATGAGGAGGCATGACGCAAGGAGGAGGAGGCGCATCCTTGAGCAACGGGCACAAACTTATGTAGCAAAAAAAAGAAATGGAGAGAGAGAGAGAGAGAGGAAGAGGAAAGAGAGGGGCAAAAATGTAATTTTGTAGTCGTTGTCCCACCTTCTAACCTAGAAATGAATATTTTAAAGCGTTCACAAATTTGGCACAAACTAGTGTATCAGCTAGCAAAGCGATCTATTTTCGGTGTCTTTTGGCAAAAGCACCCTCATTTTCAGTGTTCAGCAACAAAATTTGATATAGACTATTACAAGAATAGTTCAATAATAACCATTCAGTAACACATGTGTTTCAAAATTAATACCTTTTCCCTTTGCTATAAATATATAAATTTTTGTATAGGTCAATAGCACAATCAAACTATCATATTCATTACTCAAGTGTTTACTCCTACAAGGGGTGCAACCCGGCTAGCAGGGGCTGGAGCCGTGATGTGTTTGCCCATAGTCATAGGAGCTCGTAACGTGGCTAGGGATGGCCCACAGAGGCATGGTGACACAAGTAGCCGGCAGCGGGGTGTCTCTACACTTGATTCTTCTTGGTAAATAAGAGCAAGGGAATGGAGAGATGTCGAAAGTGGTAGTGGAGTTAGTGATTTCGGTCGTGGCGGTGTTGTGACACCCGGAGAACAGGGTAGGAGATCTGCTGCTCGACATGTGCCTCTGCTCAGCAATAGCAGCTGACTCTGTGTTATGTTCTAGTTTGGGAGAAAAAAAGAGGGCAAGGAAAGCGGTGATGGGATGGTGGCGGCTACACACAGCCCGAGCAGCAGTGCAGCCATGAGGAGGCACGACGCAAGGTGGAGGCGCATCCTTGAGCAACGGGCACAAACTTATGTAGCACAAGAAAAAAAATGGAGAGAGAGAGAGGAAGAGGAAAAAGAGGGGCAAAAAGGTAATTTTGTAGTTGTTGTCCCACCTCCTAACCTAGAAATGAATATTTTAAAGCGTTCGTAAATTTGACACAAACTAGTGTATCACCTAGCGAATCGATCTATTTTCGGTGTTTGTTGGCAAAAGCACCCTCATTTTTAGTGTCCGGCAACAAAATTTGATATAGACTATTATAAGAATAATTCAATAATAACCATTAAGTAACATGTGTGTTTCAAAATTAACACTTTTTCCCTTTGCTATAAATAGATAAATTTTTGTATAGGTCAAATCAAACTATCATATCCGTTATTCAAGTGTTTACTCGTATATATGTCCAATATGTATCGTAACAGATTTATTTTTATTTGTATATAGCAGCAAAAAAATTATTTTTATTTTAAATTATTTGTATATCAGGTATACGGCAGCAAAAAAAGCTATACACACAATGTAGTGTGTTGACCATCACCAAATCAAAGATTTTCATAAGCATTTGTGTAATTGCTCTCCGTGTTTACCACACGACGAATCAATGATCACGGTAATCGTTTATCATCTCGTCTGCTTTCGTTTTAGAGGACAAGTTGGTACTAAACCAAACTTCAGCTTAATAATAATATTCATCGCCCAGTCCGGTGTGCACGTTTGGTCCACTTGAGGCTTCGGCCCAATCGTTAGGTGGCTGTCGAGGCTGTTGCGTTAATTGAGCCGGGTAATTTTTCTTGAGCTGAAATTTCGGGAGCCCATGACGTAGGGTTCGAATGTCCTTTTTCCAGTGTCGGACAAGAACAGAGAGTCCAGATTTGCTTATAAAAATTTAAAAAAAATAGAGGGCCCAGATTCAAGAAGCCGTTAAAAAAAATCAAATGGAGCCTTCGTGTTATCCACATCTGCCATTAAAAATAATAATTTAAAATGGCACCGTAATAAAAATAATTCTAAAATAGTTATCCATATGAAAAACATCTAGGCTTTAATTTGGTAGGGTTCAATCATTAATTCATCATTGAGGTAAAGGGTGCACGACAAGCCAACTGTTTTTTTTATTTCAAATTTATTACATAATCTTATGCATCACAATCTCCTAAATTGTCTGAGATCTAACTTCAAACTGGGATTAACAAGTTAATCCGAACGAGCTGAACCAAGGTCGAAAGTCATTTGAAGTCAACTCTTATTTGTTTTGAAAGAAATGCGATGAATCGGAGCAATTTCATTGTGAGGCCGGGTGACGAATGAAGGGAAAATATGCTATTTGGAATTTTGATGGTTCCCAACACTCAGATGACGTGGAACGCTGTTGTATAAGATAGGTTTTTGTAGTTTGGGTTTACTTTATATAGACATATAGATTAATAGTAGAAATTTGGCCATAGATGGATATGAATTTGTTATAAATCGACCAATGGAATATAATCCTTGCGAATCTTCCTTGGAGCTTGCTGTAGCGGCTGTTATTGCAATTTTACAACTGCGTGTCTACTGGAGTATATAGCAGCAGCAAGCGAACGGACATTCATTCGTCTTTCGGATGAACATTGCATCTTGATCAATCCAAATATATGCACCCAAATCAGTAAGTAACTCTTTTTTTTTTGAAATAGAATTATCGGGAAGTAATCGTGATGAAGGGCGAAAGCTTTTCTGATGAAAAGTAATACTGGGATGTTCCTGCAAGAAAACAGAGGAAGAGGAGTGGATATCACACTTGACGAGTGGAAATCACATTTCAGTCAGTTAGCATCTGAATTTCATCCATTGAGCTGCGGGCACACGATCACACACACCTGTCAAGAACTCAGGACATGACAGCGCAAATCTACAACTTCAGAAACGGAAAATCACGAGACGAAATCCTCGGCAAGAAAAGAGAGTCCAGCCGGAAAACAGAACACATTTCAGTCAGTTAACAGCTGCCGCACCTGACAAGAATTCAGAAATCAGGACATGATGATCTCGTCCCGTGTCAGTGCATATCTCAGACTCTCACACACAAACGCAAATCCTCTCGAAATCTACATACAGAAATGAAAAAAAATAAAGAAACAAAATCCTTCCCAAGAGACGAGTGGCGCAAGAACACCAAGAATCCTCTAATCAGATCAGCCGCCCCCTAGTTAACGATGCCACTGAACACCAAGAATCCTCTAATCAGATCAACCGCCCCTAGTTAACGATGCCACTGGGTATCCTTATAGCTTGTGCACGTACCGGCTGACACAATGACAGGTAGGAGGACGACGTCTGCGGCATAACAATATATCAGGATAGACAGCCGTACCGCTGGATGTATCGGCCTTACAATAGGAATATACGGACTTATATACGGAATACAACAACAATATACGAAGAAACTGAGAGAGCAATACATTATTCCCCTCAAATCCTCCGCCTGGGGCAGGAATATTCTGTGTTTATGTTCTCAATTCTTTATTTTGGGTTTGTGTTTTCCGTCACAGAAGCCCATAGATGATATTACATCAGCAACTAGTTAAAAGAACACACGTCGTGCATGATGTTGAATTTTAGAGTTGCATGCAGCATGGAAAGTTGGCATCGCTATTTGTGTCACTTGTGACGCGCTGAACACAATGTTTGGAGTTGCTATCATTCCTAGCTTCCAACCTGCTGGACTTGTCCATTGGGTAGTGATAGTTTTTATTTGTTAAGAGTATATATATGCTCACTATTAGTCAAGTGTGTGGTTGCCAGACTTCTTCAAACTTCATCGCTGCAAATTCGCTCGCCCAGTCTACTTTCAACGTACTAAATTCCACCAGATAAGACGCAATGGCGCCTTCAAAAATGAATCTCTCCATCGTCCTTCTAGTCGTCGTCCTCCTACCTATCGTCATGGCAGCTCATGGTATGTACGCATCCACACTCATAAACTACAGCGGCGATGTAATTTGACTAACATTGTGCTAAAAGTTGTTTGATGCACTTTTAACATTTATTGCCTAAATGTTCATGCCTAGATCTGAACCATGCAGAGTCTGCGTCTGGACGGAAATATCCTTGCCCCAAACGCCCGAGCGGCAATTATAAAGGAGTATGCTTTCCTATTTATAGTGACGTTGATTGCTTCGTTACATGCCGACAAGAAAGCGCCGATGACGGCTACTGTAACTGGTTCAAATGCTATTGCATAGAGTATTGCACCTGAGGGACTGAAAGGGAGGCTGTTGCTAGCGCTCCGATTCAGCAATGATCCATGTTTGAACAAGAACATTGATCTTATCCTTCCCGGTCCTCGTATTTTCATAATACTATATAGCATTGTATACTTGGTGTACTACATAACAACTGCTTACTAATGCTATGTCGTGGACTTGCGAGTCAAAATAAATATGTATTCTTGTGCAAATATTGTTGATGAACATGAAAGGCATGTCAAGAAAAAATAGAGCCCCTCTTCAAATGCAAATTTCATTTCTCCATCGTGTAGTTCATGTCGAGTCATCCAAATGCATATATAGATCATTCAATTTAGACTAGGAACCAAGGCAAAAACTAGATATTTCGGTTTTTATTTTTAGAATCATATTTGAGCTTGGCTCTTGAGCGTTTGAAGGCATGTGGCCTACCAATCCTAGAGCAATCCAAGTGTGCTTGCCACAATGGGGTCCCTCCTAGGTGAGGGTTTATTGGTCTTTGTCACGCTCTCCAATAAAATTGGACCATATGTTTTTGTAAACCTGGAGGATCTAGTTTTATGCATCAACACTACAAGTGGTCTTTGTCACGCTCTCCAATAAAATTGGACCATATGGTTTTTGTAAACATGGAGGTTCTAGTTTTATGCATCAACACTACAAGGTACGCAAGGCATGTTGGATTGCCTCATGTGTTCAACACGTTTTTGTGACTCTGTTGTGGAAGAAAACTAGGAGGATTCCCCGCGCGTTGCCGCGGGTATGAAGGATTGATATATGAAAATCAGTGTTAATTTTTTAGTAGCACCGAATGAATAAAAAGTAGACAAAAGATTAACTTTAGTATTTTTTTTGAAGGAATAAACTTTCACATTATTTTGGAACTCGAAGATACCGTGCAGCTGGTGTGGGCGGACTAGCTGTATGAGCGTCTGGTATGATGCGGCACTCACAACGTGTCCCTGTAAGTTTTCAACGGCAGATCTATAGGCAATCGATAGGAGAAGAGCTCCCCGACGACTGTGGTGGACGCATCAGGTACGCCGCCGGCCGAGGCGCTGGCTGCGGGGCTGCCGTCTTCCAGCTGCCGCCTCCGCTTTCCGCCGCACGCAGTCCTCCCCGTCCTGATGCGCGCTGCAGCGCGTAGCCCATTAGGCCAAGGAGATGGAGATGTGGTCACTGCCGAACTCGGCGAGGCACTTCCCGGCCGTCTCGGCGTGAGCCTAGGCCACTGGGCGTACCCATGTAGAGAACCACGGTCCACACGGTGCCCAGTGCCAAGCCCGGTGTGGCAACACAGCGGGAAGATGAGCGAGCGATCCACATCTGCCTGGGATCTCGCCTGCTGGAACAGGTTCGTGGCCGCGAGCAGCCATGTTTCCATCTGCGAGCATCTCC
The DNA here is from genome assembly GCA_018135685.1 of Themeda triandra. Lineage (NCBI taxonomy): Eukaryota > Viridiplantae > Streptophyta > Magnoliopsida > Poales > Poaceae > Themeda > Themeda triandra. Next base: position 50,026 of record JAENPR010001375.1, read on the forward strand.
AACAAGTTGGCATAACCACTTGGCAAATCTGGTTTTTTGGCAAAATCATAAAAATCCTCCTCCAACAAGTTGGCAAATGGACTTGGCAAATTGCCAAGCTTGGCAAAAGGGGCTCCTCCCGGCGCATATTTGCGCGCACCCTAGGACTTGGCATATCGCTATTTTCGGGCCGCCTCCGTTTCTCCCGCGCGCGCCAAGCCCACCCCTTCCTTTGGAATTTGGCACTCCGCCGGGGAACCACAACAACCCCTCACAAATCCTCCTCCGGAGCACCGCACAATCTCCACGCGTGCTTCAACGGAGTCACAATCCACCAACCGTCTAGGTGATGGCAATCACCAAGAGTAACAAGAAATCTCCAATTGCAATCACCACCTAGTGCCACAAATATGAATCACAAATGTATGTGCACTAGGTTCCAATCCCCTCTCAAATTAGCCCTAGGCTTGGGATGAGACACAAAGGAGGAAGGTGGATCTTGAAGCTCTCATTCACACCCACACAGGGTACCCAATCTCTCTTCGAATTTTCAGCTCAAACATAGAGAGAAGGGGGAAGAGCAAGAACCCTAGAACACTTAGAATGGGAAAGAGGAGCTCACTGTTTCTGTTTGGGGTTCACCACCAAGAGGGATACAGGCACCCGTGGCCATATACCTGGCCAGCAACCGGCTGAGGCCTCCTCTCCAACGGTCGGCAGCAGCCGGCCCCACGCGCTCCTCACTCCTGCTTGGCAACGGGAAGAAAGCAGGCGTCGCTCCTCTGTCCCTGACTCTGTGTCCCACTCGTTCTCTGGTTCTCTGGAAGCAAGCAACGGCGGCGGCCAGCAAACAGACGTGCCAGTTCTTTGCTCTGGCAAGCAAGAAGGCAAGCCATCTTCACGTGTCCATGGGCCAGCTTAGCACGCAGCAAACTGGCTCCATTCGGCCCAGCTCGGCGCAATCCAGCAGCAGCGGCAGCACTTGGCCCAGCAGGCGAAGAACAAGGCCAGCGTCAGCAGCAATTGGGCAGCCCATTGGCGCCGTCCTTTCCTCCTCTCTTTTTATTTCTTTCCAAAACAAATGAGTGGACGGCAGCTGCTTTCTCAAGTCTCGATCAACAACAGGCCATATGCATGCAACCATGTATACTCTCTTTTCGTGAGCATGCAAATGATCGGCTTCCAAATTAAGCCAGCCGCCTGCACTCATGTTGATAGAATACAACTGTAAATAACAAGCGGCCACAGCTCAGCTAAGCACACGCCATGCATCTAAAACTAAAGCAAAGCATCCTCTATCCTTTTCTACTAGTGATTTGTGCGTGCCCATGCGCGCGAGTGATGGCCGTGGTCCTATCAGCAGTAAATGGAAGAACACGATTTCTGAAACACACAGATAAGATATTATTTGAACAGGGAGCTTGTTCAGATATTACCCGAAGTCTCACACAATATAGCTACTCGATTATGCATTTGTAGTTATTAATTGAACCAGCAAAAACACAAGCTGCTCATACCAACATGTACTGCACATCAACTCTGAATCTTCATTGGAAAAAAACTGAGCTCAGACCGGTTAGTACCAGGAGGACAGATGAGGCACAGAGGGAGTCACGGAGCTTGTACCACGCAGCCCACCCATCCTACAAACAACCAATGCAAAGGATTTCAGACATGTAAAAATCTGGAATGTCCATCAACTCATCGGTAAGTAATTTCACCTCTTCGCAGTGCCCATAAACTCATTGGTCCTTTGCTCCTGATTTCAAGAAAAAAGACACTGAGAAGTGATTACAAGAAAACAGCAGAGCTAAACTTGGAAAAAATTGGGGATAAAAAATCAAAGGAGAGAAACTCACCTGTGGGAACTGAAGACCAGCCAGCTCGGCTGTACCAGCCCAGCCATGGCACGGCGTGGATGTGCCCGTTGTATTGTTGAAGTTGATGGCTGGGAAGTCTGAGAAGCAACGGGCCATCTCCAATCCGCAAAACAGAACAGGCAGCAGCACACTGGAACTGAAATGGATACATACTGAATGTGGGAACTAATATGTATAAATCAGGTATCCTCATTCCAATGAAATGCAGTTTCTGCAATTAAATTTATAGCAACTTTTATAAACCATTCACATTGGTTAACATGGTACCTGCACTCAACAGTGCGAAGTGATTGAGGTCGTAAACAAAGGCAGTAATGCCATCTCTAGTAACTTAAATGGGCAAAAGAGTTGCAAACATTTGACAAAGTTTTAGCCCAATGTGGAGCATACAAACTGGTAGCTGTTCAATGCAGAAGCCGACTACCATGGTACATATACAATTGCTCATGTTTACATTTCAGATCTCTGCCACCAGTACGCGTTACTGATTATGTCAAAGAGCGGCATATTATTAGTAATGATGAGGGCTGTGAAACGGATTATATGAGAAAACTGTCAAACAACAAATGTTCCAGTGAAAATAAGAGGAATTGTCAAAACTATCAAGATCACCTATCATCTATATTTAAAATAATCATCTTGTGTGCAAATACATGCAGTGCCGTAACTATTGAAAATTAGTTTGAAGATCGAATATGATCAGATGTAAGATAGAAGGAGCAACATGCCAACTCCTGTCCTATTGAAGTTTCATATAACAGTACTCACTAATGTAAAAATAATGCATTCAAAAATAGAAAGACAGATTGATTCACTCAAGTTTCGGAATAGCCATACCGAAAAGCATTACAGAGTGACAATGAGTAGACCAAATGTTGATGAATAACGACCATAAATTGCAGATCGGATGGTGTGTTTTTTTTCATTAGCGTGGAACACCTGCCAGAGATTACAACTGAAATGCAGAGTAAATAATGGCAGAGTTAATAACGGCAGAGTTAATCTAAAATCCATTTAGGCCTATACATGCTGTACAGCAGTTGTTATACTACATTGATCCATGGCCATATGATATTTTCATTGAGAATGAAATGAGGCTGAATAGTCATACTATGTGTTAATTATTATATGGAAGAAAAGTTCAACATATTTGTCATTGTAATTAGAAATTTGAAAAACATAACTGAGGTAAGTTTGTAAGATCAGAAGACAGCTTACACTGGCAACAACAGAATAGGACATTGGAAAGTAGTGACAACCATCAATTGCAGAGTTCTTACATTATTTTGGCTGCAAGGCCTTGAAGTTCCAAATGACAGTTTTAGTATATACCATTAGCAAGCTAGTAGATAAGCAAATGAACACAGCACGTTTAAATTAGGTACCGAAAGAGCATAGAAGATTTAAGCCCTTTGCTTCCATTAAGTAATGGCAAATTTTTGCAAGGAAGTGAACCGAGATAAGTAATAACAGGAGGCGTTCACCACTACTATCTGAAAGATTTGCATTTTGTAATGTTAAGTGGAATTAGCACGCTACCAGCTGATTAAACAATGCAATATTGTTACTGATCTTTTTTGTGGGAAAAATATTTGGGACTCTGCCTTAATAATATTTGACAGTAACAACTTCACCTAGAGATATCAAGCTTGCATGTGGCTTTTCTTGACATGCATTGCTCCTACGTATTGGATGCTTGCAAAGCCGTTCATCAGGTTTGCATCGCCCTATTTTGCCTGCAAAAATGAAACCAAAGCACAGGGACTAATCACTCGTGGCTCCATGGTGCTGCGGCATTGCAACAAGCTCATTCTCTTCAAACATAGAAGGCAAAGGGATGGTCGGGAAGGGGTCAGGTACCTTGCTGCCGCCGTCCTTGCTTTGGTTGAGAGTTTGAGAAGATGCTTCAGTGTTGATGCCGGCTGCAAAACCAATGTTCAAATTATATTAGGGAAAAAAAATCCAATACAAGATTTTGAATTCAGGATGCGACTATGCGAGCAAGACATGGCCAAGGATAAAGTTCCCACCTTGTTGTATTCCGGTACGACCGAGGACAGCCTTGGAGGGATTTCGTCAAACAGCTGCAGGGCTTCATCCATGTCGGCAGCTGCTCCGTCTGGTGGTGCTGGAGCGCTGGCCCGGGGTGGTCCACCGGCTTTGTCGTGCGCAGGCGTGCGGCCTCTACCGCCGCTGGCCTGGCGCCAGGCACGGCGACCTCCCCGCCGGCCTCTTCGTCGTCCGTGTGTTATGCCTTGCCGGCACAGTGGCTTTTGCCTAGCTGCGGGCGTCGGGCGCACGGCGCGGCGGGCCCGAGCAGGGGAACCGACTCGGCAGAGCCGATTCCGGCCAGCCGGAGGCCGCGCCGGCGGCGAAGTGCAGAGGGCTAGCGCGCCGGCCGCCGGGAGTCTCCCTCGTCGTGCTGAGGACGCGACGCCGGGGCCGCGGCGCTCGCACCGCGTCACCTCCGCGTGGGGCCCGCCCTAGCTGAGGCCGGCACGCCGTCCGTGCGCGAGCCGTCGGGCCGCCCGTACGTGAGCAAGCCCCACGCCGCGTCTCGCTCCGCCGCGACCCATGGTCCTCCACCACGCCACACCAAGCACCATGAACATGGCTCTGCCGCCGTCGCTCGCCCACGGTCCTCCACCATGCCACAGCCGCCCTTGGCCGGATCCGGCCATGGAGGCACCGGATCCGTCGGTGTGGGCCTCCCCAGCCGCCGGCGAGGAAGGGGATGGGAGCGGCCGTCGTCGCCGCCGCCGCCGTGCTCGCCTTGCTTAACCTTAGGGCTAAGAAGACGGAGAGAGAGAGAAGGGAGGGTCACTGCGCCGCCGCCGCCGCGCGCCGCGCGCCGCCGCCGCGCGCGCGATCCGCCGCCGCGCCCGCCGCCGACGCGCCGCGCCGCGCCGGACGTGCTGGGCGGCCGCGCCGCCGCAGCCGCCGCCGCCGCGCGATGTCCGCGCCGGCCGGCTCCGCCTCGTCCGGGCCGCGCCCGGCCGCCTCGCCATGGCCCGCCACCGCCGCAGAGAGGGAGAGAGGAGGGAGAGGGAGGAGGCTGCTGTGGCTGGGAGAGGGAGGGGGTAGGGTTAGGGTTTGAGCTGATATATATCTAGTGTGAGGAGGCAGGAGAACCGTTGGATGAAAGATCTGAGGGTCAAAAATATTTTGGACGACGTGGACACCCTGGCCGCACGCCGTGGCCACAAGGAATCATCTCTTTAGATTTGTCCCACAAAAATTATCTCTCTCCAAAAATGCCATATAAGATATAGCACAAGAGATAACTTTTCATAAGTAATTTTTCTAGGATATCTCAATCATCCCATAAGCCACTAAACCCCACGTCACTAAGCATATGCAAATGCAAATGAGACTCAACTTAGTGGCACTAAATAACCAATACAATTAAAAGACTTCCCCTCTTTATAGTACGGTTATCAATCCTAAATCCGGTCATAATCTTCTCTACTCATCTATGACCGGTGAAACGAAATGCCCTACAAATATACCTTTGCCTTGCGCATTTCCATTTCATCTCTGTCGATGTTGATGCAACGCATGCACCAACCAATCAAGAAATAATATTATCCACTTCATATCATCACTTGATCGTATTGGTCCATCGATCGTGACATCACTTGCTCTTCACCGTTGCGTTGGTCCTGTAACAACTCCAGTTTTTTCGGCGTAATAAATCTTGCATCTCATAAGCATTATCATCTCATAAGCATCATTTACATGTTTGTGGTAGAAAATTGTTTGAGTGCTTATATAAAAATGCAAATAGGGTTTTCAAAGTTGTCGCTAGAAATCATATTTGTGATGCTTTTCTCAAAATGGAGCTTTAACAAAGTTTATGCAGAAAATTATTTGGAGAAAACTTTGTTTTGACCTCAAGTCTTGAAAATGTGTTTTAGTGCATCAAAAAGGGCAAAAACAGATTTATTCTTTTCAAAAATCAATTTTTATATGTATTTTATTTGACCCAAATTCACACTTTCAAATCTAGGCCGAATTAGCAAAAACTTTCTACATGAAAGTTATTCCTCTCATTATTTTGAGAAACTTTCATGTTTTGACTTTTTTCAAATTCGCTTTAGTTTTCAAATTATGGCCGGTCAAAATTTTCAAGTAAAGACAAAAGCAAACTGGGACCCACCCCGGGCCCCACCTGTCATCATCCTCTCTCTGTTCCTTCGCTGCATCGCGCCCGGGCCGCCGACCGCCGCAGCGTTTCCTCTAACCGCCTCAGCTGCGCCCGCCCCCGATCGGGTCCGCCTTGTCGCCTCGACGCGCCGCCGATCGAGGACCCGTGTCGTCCATCTTGTCTCCTCGTCCGCCTTCGCCGCCGGCCGCCATTTGCTGCGTCGCCGGCCTGTCGCTGCCGATCCCGCACGCCACCCCGCGCCAAACGCAGCCGCCATCCGCTCCACGACGCCAACGGGCACGCCCCGAAGCACTTGAGCACGTCGCAGCGAAGCCTCGCTGCCCCCGCTTTGCCGCTGCCCCGTCTGCGCCGCGCGCATCGCGCCGGGCGCCATGACCGCCCGCCATGGCGCCGTGCCCAAGCTCGCGCCCGTGACCCCCTCCCCGATTCGAATTGGACCGCCCCGACGTCCTTAAAAGCTCGCCCCGTCTCCTCACTCACCCGCCCCGCTCCATTCCCTCTCCCTCTCCCTCTCGCTCAGGAAGCGCCTCGCAGAGCTCCGCCATGGCCGCCGCCATGAGCCGCTCCGGCTAGCCACCAAGCCACCCCGCCATTTTCACCTCTAAGTGCGTCATCGGCATCGCCTTGCCTTCCTCCACCTCCGCCGCATACCCTTGCTTCGACTCGTCCCAAGGTAGTGGCCAATTTGGCCGTTTTCTCCTCCGCCACCGGGAGCTTTGCTCCGGCGAGCCCCTTCGGCACCACCATTAGCTCATTCCCGTCACCATCTTCACCCCGCAGCGCGCGCTAGCTCCGCTTCGCCCGACGAAGCCCGTAGGCATACCTCGGCGTTCCGCCGTGCCTTGCTCCGGCAACTCGCCGTCGTCCGCCACCGCCGCTCGCCGCCGTTCGTCATGGGTCTCGATTTAGAGCACTAAAGGCCACATCTTCTACATCGCTAGGATCGCGCTGTCGCCCTGAGCACGTAGGTGCTATTCTTGTCGCCGGCGACCTCGCCGCCGGCGAGATCCGGCCGGCAGGGAAGCCTCCCCTGCTCTTGAGACACTGACGGGTGGAGCCCCGCCGACGTCATCTGCTGACGTCATCACTAGCCCGCCTGGGTACACATCCCGGGTGGACTTAGCCCAGATCCACCTCTGGGTACAGTTCGGGTACACGTAGCATTTTAGGGGTCGATTTTCAGAATAATGATTTTTGCAGATTTGATATAAAGCTTTGGAAAATCATATCTAGAGCTAGGAGTGTCCAAATTAGGTGATCTTGGTCTTGTTGTAATCCTTGTGAAGTGTACTATCTAGGAAAAATATGTTATACCATGTTTGAGTAAAGTTTCTGTATAGTTTTATTTAATGTGTTGCAATTGGATTAATTGTTGTTTATATTTGAAAATGCATAGATAATTCTAGGAAGCTCAGAAAAATGTTATTTTGGTCTTGTTGGTCTTGTTTTGAGGTGCTCTGTCTATGAAAAAGATATCACTTGCATGTCTAGTGTAATTTTATATAGTTGTAGTTCAAGTGCTTATTATTGCCTTGCTCTTGAGTAAATTCATAAATAGGGTGTTTACTTCAAGTTAAGATTTAATTCTTTTTGTGGGCTGTTTATATGGCAGTAGGAAGTCATTGATGTGATTAACACATGAGTTTGCCATACTTCATAATACAAAGTATTAATAGGTCCAATTAATTGTGCTGTCTTGTGAATTATGCATAGGTCAGTAGGTTAATTCAAAAGAGGTGAATTATGGTTGGTAGACTAGTATTTCCATGCTATGTCTACTGTAATTTTTGTAGGATGTTAGGAGTGGCCAATCATGGTGCTCCTGTTCAACTCTTGGATGTTCAAATTAGGGGTTAAGTCCATTGATGCTAGGCTAATCTAATTATAAGTTAGGTTTATGGTGGACTTGTCTAAAGATGATAGTTAGTGTGTTAGCTTTACCATCTACTGTTAAAGTTTCATGGTTATTGCATGAATGGTTTAGGAGTTATGGGTGTGACAAGATGGTCACCAGGGCTGTTTTGGTGGCTGTTTTGCCAGAATCAGTCCTGATGTTCTGTGTTTTAGGTGTAGTTAACCTGGGAATCAGTTTGTGATGTCTTCATATGTTTGATGGAGAATTTCATAAGATTTCCAGAATGTCTTCATTCATATCCATAGGGTCTATGGTTATTTATTTATGATTTATTTACTGATCTGCTAGTTATATGGTTATGACTAGTATTGATGCTTGAATAAGTGATGTTGTATGCTAAGCTTATTGTCAAGTGTTCTAGGTGATTAGTGGTATGATGGGTGGTTAAGTAGTATACTAGGATGGGTAGATCATGAGGAATTGGTTAGGATGATTATGCTTGAGTGTAGTCTCTTTGGCTTTACTGACTTGTTTGCTGGTGATAGTAGAAAGGGATGTCGTACTAGGATTACATTGTTGTAGTAGAAAACGTAGTAGATGACATGTGCTTATGGTACATGTTCTTGGATGATGTTGACTACCTTGTAGAAATAAGAAGCAAACACGCATTCGCATTATCATACCATGTGTATTCTTAGTATTCATACATGCACCCGCATCATACAGCAGAACGTGACGTGGGTCAAGGATCCAAAAGAGGAGTCACCAAAGGGGAACCACGGCACGTGAGGTGATCGAGAACCAGGAACCAGACGTGGAGTGATCAAGTGCTGGGAGCTTCAACATTGATCGTATTAGGAAGGCAAGCCCCGGAGCATTTCTCCTACGGTTTGCAAAATGATTTACTTTGCGTCCTTTATTGTTTATGATGCATTAAGTTTATAGGCGTTACTTGAAACCGTTACTGCATTATGAGTACCTTGATCCACCTGAATACCTTTACCATTTTTAAGTTTAGGATCGTTCATATGCTTAGCACTGCTTAATTAGATCGGTAGAAGACGGGTGATTGACCCTCATCCGCGAGGTAGGTGGTTACTACCCTATGGTTGAGGAAAAGGAAGTTGGTTTAGAGAACATAACCATGTGGCCATGTTAAATCACGACTGGTCGGGGTTTGTGGTGTGTTAGACCATGGAAACTCCGGCTATGTCACTTAAAGAAATATGGCTTTGTACGTCCTCGGATCATGTTGAACAATGCCTCACAGATAGCTGGAAGGATGCGGACATCCGACCGCGAAGCCTTGAGGATGTTTGGGCCAGAATTTCAGTAGAGTTGAGTGTATTGCCCACAGGCGCGGTATTAAAGCCAGTGGCCGGTCGCGCCGGAGGGACCTGGTAGCCGGGCATGCCCTGGTGTAATCGTATTTGCTGAAACCCGCGTCTCCTCCAGAATAGACCAAGGTGACCGTCACTCGCTCCGCCGCCGAGTGTGGTTTGTGTGAGGAATACCCCGCCACTGGGTTTGCAATCGATTATAATCGCCATCGTTCGGACGGTGAACACTTGACCGAGCAGCGGCACCGTCGCAAATCATTGTGGAAAAATAGGATGGTTATGGTTCTATGTTGTTGATGCTTGGTATGCTCAACCCGAAGGATAGGATAGCATTGTTTGCTCATACCCCGGGAGTTGGAGTAGTACAGGTACTAACCTAGTGACGTCAGGATCCAACCTAAAAGATGATAAGCTAGAGAGTCCTTTATCACTAAATGATTATTTAATAAGCTCATCTTATATTGCAAGTTTAAATGAGTCGGCTATCCCACTTATAAAGCCTTGCATACTCCTTGGTGTCACTTTATTTTTGGTTTATGACGGGTAAGTCTAGCCGAGTACCTTCTTGTACTCGGGGGTTTTATTTCCACTTGTTGCGAGACCTTTGCCGTGGCAACAAGATGGACTCGTATCCCACTACGGGAGGATTAGACCTTGGGCAAGGTCATCTCTTATATCTCATACCTCTATGCTTTTGCCGGATTTGATGAAGGACCAGGCACTATTTTGAACTAAGTGTGCGTTTGTAAAACAACACTTTATTTTGCTTCCCAGTTTGGTTTTCAACTTGGCATTATAATAACTATTTCGTAACTCCGATGTATTTAATTATTTATGAACTTATGTATTACTATGAATGGTTTTATGTTGAACTCAATTCGGTCGTAAATTTGTATTGTGGAAAGTTTGAAATCCTTCGTGGTTTCACGGACTACCGGGTTGATATAAGCGTCATGTGCTAATTGGGGTTGCTTAGGCGACATCATTAGTACATTATGTTTATATTAATTGGTCGGTCTGTTACAGTCCATCGGCGCCAAGTTATCACTTAACTTGCCCTTCACACTTGCAACCGGTCCGTCGAGCCAAGTCTTGTCTTGATCTTCTCCACATTGATCAAATGACTCCATGTCATGCCACATATTAAATTATGCTCCTTCATCATCACATGTATGAGCTTTGCAACAACTCCAAGCCATTTCTCCTCCATGGCATATATAGCTCACATACATGTACATATGGACTAATAAACTGTGAAATTCCACTCAACCACATATTAGTCCACCTAATGTTGTCACTCAATTACCAAAATCAAACAAGGACCTTTCATCAGTCTTTATCAAAAAATTTTGATGTTGAAGGTATGGTCTCCACTTCTCAATGGCCATCAAAATGGCTAAGCACTCTTTCTCATAGACAAACAGAGCTTGGTTCTTAGGTCCCAAATGTCTACTAATGTAAGCCACTGGGTGATTGTTTTACATTAACACTGCACCCACTCCAGTATCAAATGCATCAGTTTCCAGAGTAAATGGTTGTGAGAAATCAGGGATAGCTAATACAGGAGACTGCACCAGTTTCTGCTTCAACAGCTGAAAAGCCTGATCTGCTAAGGAGTCCAAATGAATTGAGACCCTTTTTTCAACAGCTCAATTAAAGGTCTGGTGATCATTCCATAATGAGAGATGAATTTCCTGTAATAGCCAGTGAGCCCCAAGAATCCCCTCAACTGCCTCAAGTTCTTAGGTTGAGCCCGCTCCAACACAACCTTGATCTTACTTGGTTTAGTTGCCACCCCTTCTTTGGATATCACATGACCAAGGTAATCCACCAATGGTTGTGCAAATAAGCACTTTGATCTCTTTATGAAGAATTGATTTTCACCCAGAATTGAGAATACTTGTTTCAACAGTTTCACATGCCCATCCATACTTGCACTGTAAATGAGGATATCGTCCATAAACACCAAGACACCTCTTCTTAGCAATGGAGCAAACATGTTGTTCATCAGGCTCTGGAAACTTGCTGGTGCATTTGTGAGCCCAAATGACATCACAAGGAACTCATACAAGCCTTGATGGGTTTTGAAAGTTGTCTTGTGCTCATCCCCTCTGTACATTCTGATTTGATGATATCCAGAGCTAAAATCCAACTTGGTGAACACCGAAGCTCCATGTGGTTCATCTAGTAGTTCACCCACTATGGGCATTGGGTGTTTGTTCTTCAGAGTAATGGCATTTAGATGTATGTAGTCTACACAAAATCGCCAGGACCCATCTTTCTTCTTAACCAGAAGTACTGGTGAGGCAAAAGCACTTGTGTTGGGCCTGATAATGCCATTCTATAACATCTGCTGGACCTGAGATTCTATTTTAGTCTTCTGAATGGGAGAATAGTGATATGGTCTAACTTCAACTGGTTGTGCTCCAGCCACTAAAGGAATCTAATGGTCAGTAGACCTTTGTGGAGTCAAAGTAGATCGTGTACTGAACAAATGGTCATACTCTCCAAGCAACTCCTGTATAGGAACATGTAAGGTAGAGGGTTGTGCACTGTCAATACTGCAAATAAAAGGATGATGTTCCATACAAACAGACTCCTCCTCAGTCTGATCTAGCTGAATACAGCATGTCATTGCTCCATGGTTCAACAATCCTTGAAGCTTCTTCGCTGAAATCTTCTGTCATGCTCCAAGCTGATTCTGTACTCCTTGCAGAGCAACGGTTTTCCCACTGTATGTTATCTTCATCTGCTTGGTCTTGTAATCGACCCATATTGGACTTACAGCTTCTAGCCAATCCTTTCCCACAATCATGTCATAACACTTGAGATCCAGCACCTTAGCATCGAAACAAAGGTATGTCCCCGAATCCACCATTTTAGCCGAGAAATTTTGCTTGAGCATTGCAACCGGCCTCCATCAAGATCTTCGAAGGTAGACATAGCACAATCTTGTTCAGGAGATAGACCCAAAGTTTGTACTAAATTCTTACTCACAAATGTGCCTATGCTTCCTGAATCCACCAGTATCAACACTTGCTGCTTCCCAATGTGAGCCAACAGCTTCAGGGTTTGCTTGGGCTGCTTCTTGTCTTCTTGAGGCAACTGAACTGACAACACCTCAATATCAATTGGTGCATCAACAGGCTCTTCCACCTCTGATTCAGCAGCATGTTGTATGTCCATAGCCTCCAAGAATTCCTCCAACACATGGATTGGAACATGATGAGGACAGGTATGATCTCTTCCCTATTTACCCCCACATTTGAAACATAGACCTTGCCTCCTCAGGAACAAACTGCTTTCCCTTGCCTCTATCATTTTCTGCCTGATGAACTTTGTCATGACCTTTAGCAGCAAATCTCCCCACTTCCTTATGCTTGCATGGCCTCAGCTCTTCCTCATCTAACAATGCCAGGGCACTAGCAGTATCCACATCTTTTGGCCTATGCAGACAGATTGCACTACGAATCTCCTCCTTGAGGCCGGCCACAAAGCGAGTAACAAAAAACACATCATCATAGCTGGGGTTGTAATGCAACACCCCATGAGCAAGCTTCTCAAATTGCATCTGATACTCAGCAACCGAACCTGTCTGCTGAAGTGTTTCCAATTGCCGCAGCTGATTCTGGTATTGATCACGATCATACTTGCTGAACACCAACTCGCACAACCGGTCCCAATCTGTGATTCTTTCCCTCCTCTCCATGATTTGTAGCCAGGTAGCAACCGTGCCTTGAAAGTTGAGCACCGCGAACCTCGTCTTCATCGATGGATGTGTCTCGTACACCTCGACATAGAGCACACAACGATCCCGCCATAGGCGAGGGTTATCACCATCAAACTTTGGAAATTCCATTTTGGGTGTGGGATTAGAGTGATGCGCCCAAACATGTTCGTTCTCACGAAAATCTTGAGGAGAATGGGGAAAAATGGGAGGCGTACCCGTGACCGGGTGTGGCGGGGGTCGAGCGACCGCGGCGCCAACATCCCAATAGTCCATGCCCGTGCCGTGCCCATGGGGCGATTGTAAGGGAACCGACCAACTAATTTAATTACAAAGCACTAATCAAGCTGATGTGGCAACTTAATTAGAACTTAGTAACCAAACCAGCCCGGTAGTCCAGAAAACCACGAAGGATTTTCGCACAAACATCAAGTAACATCCCAGACCGGTAAAGGCCCAACAAAATACCATCCATAATTATTACATAAAAGTTCTCAAATAGATAGTACATAACATACTATAGTTATTACAAACCAAGTTCTCAACATAGTGCGGAAGCAAATAGTTTAACAAGTTCTCAAACACACCCCAAAGAGTTTTAGAAACATAGTGCCATGTCCTTCATCATATTCCACAAAAGAAAGGGATGCGATGAATCGGAATGATCGTGCCCACGATCTACTCATCTCCGACGGCGGGATGGAGACAAGTCGGGCAATAGCCATAAAACATCTCCCCATCTGCAACAACAATTGGGAATTGCACCCTGAGTACATTGTACTCAGCAAGACTTAACCGTCTAAAAGAAAATAAGACACTTTGGTGGATGCCAGGCTGTATGTGGGTTAGCTGACTCCTTTCTTTGCCAAAAGATGAGATTTTAAATCTTTATTTAGTGATAAAGGACTCTCTAGCTTATCCCATTAGGTAATTACCTAGCCATGCTAAGTTAGCACCCTGCACTAGTCAACATTTTAGTAGAAGCAATCAATCTATTAATCAACACCGCATTGATTGAATATTCATTAAACCATCATGTGGAGAACGTAACCAACACGCATTTCAAATCTTATTTACGGCACCGTAACTGCTCGGTCAAGTTATTCACTATCCAGGAACGATGGCGATTATAATAAATTGCAAACCAGCTGGCGGGTATTCCTCACACAAACCACACTCAGTGGCTAGAGTGAGCGACGGTCACCATGATCTACTCGGGAAACGCGGGATCAACAACTCGTCACCATGACCAAGGAAACTCCCGGCAGCCAACAGGTAAGCGTGCCCATCAAATGACACCGCCCCATCTTAAGGACTCACGACCGGGCCCTTGTTTACTACCACCCCCATCGCCGGCATGGATACCTGGAAGTTGAAATCCGGCCCAAGTAGATTCAAGGTTTCGCGGTTGGGCACTGCACGCCCTTCCAGCTATCTGTGAGGCGTAATTCAAAATGATCCGAGGACGCTCGTGTGCCATGATGTATTAGAGGTGATTTCATCATGGCCACATGGTTATGTTCTACAACCTACCAACATCATCATCAATCCAGGGATAGTAACACCTACCATTCGCGAGTGATAGTCGATCACTCGGCTTCTACCGACTAGTTAGCAAGCTAAGCAATATCGAAACCTCAACCTAATAACAGGATATTTATGGTAGCAGGATAGTCCTAGTGCATTCTATGGTTCCATATCAACGCCTATAACGTAATGCAGCATAATAAGTAAAGGACTCAAATTTAAAACATTGCGGAAACATAGGAGGATGCACCGGGGCTTGCCTTTGACAAACGAGCTGGGCACGTGGTTAGGACAGCTAGGAAGGTCAGCTTCTGGAACCTCCTCCTCGGCTACCTCCTGCAGCTCGAGCTCCTGAGGCTCCTCCACGTCCTGCTCCTCGTGCACGGCTTGCGGGTTGTGGCCTAGCGATCTTGTATGGTGCATTGCCAAAAGTAAATACAAGTGTTGCTGTAGGAATGATGTAATGATGTCATGATCAATTATATAACAGCAATATAATAAACTTCAAGCTAGATATGCAATTCCTTATTCAAACAAGCACGATAACCCGCCAAAAAGGATTAGGCTATAACAGCAAGTCCTATCTGGACAGCACAAAAAATTCTACAAAAATTACAGCAGCTAAGACATATCATAAATAGCCTACCACAGAAAAATCACCTCAAAACAGTGAATACTTTATCCTACACAAAATTCACAAGGCAGTACTAAACAGGGCCACAGAAAATACTTTGTACTACCAAAGTACTCCAAATCCAAAACCAGTGACATGTAGGCCTAAAGCATGAACTAAAAACAGGGTATACTAAATTTCATAAGCATTGGACAAAGCATAAATTAATTATGAATTTTCTAGTCATGGTGACAATAATGGCACTTGAACAGCAACTCTAAAATTTACCACATAACAGGACCATGTAAGAGCTCACACAGGTAAAGCATGTCAAAACTAGCCTAACAAAGCAAGTCTCACATTTTTCTCGAGCAACGGGTGATTTACTATGAATTTCTAGAGATATAAGCCATTTCAAGAAATTAAATAAAGTTCAACAGAAAAGTATGCTAAAAGCCACATCTCATATTTTCTATGGAATCTAATGCTCATAAGAAAAATAACCCAACTTGAATCACCCCAATTGGATTTAAAATGACGGAGATAAGAATTTTTGAAACTTAAAACCAAATCTGAAAAAACTATTTTCTTTTTCTAAAAACCGTTCCTAAATGCTAGGTACACCCCGAGTGTACCCAGGCTCGGGATAAAATGCTACGTGCACCCGACCTCGTGCACCCAACGCCGGCCTGGCAGGTGAGCCCCGGGGTCCCACTGGCCCCACCTGTCGGCCTCACCCACGGCCGGGACACGGCGGCCGGCGGCGAAACCTCGCTGACAGCGATCCTCCGGCGCAACCCAAGGCGCCGTTGAACGCGCCTCGACCTTGCGCATCCAGCGCACCAAAGAACACGGGCCCTAGCGGCCGGAAACGCTGGCGGGGAAGCCCGCCGACGAGCGGCGGCGGCTCCCGACGGCGAGCGGCGCACCGAGCCCTCGCGGAGCTCCATTAGCTAGCCTACGCGCTCCGCCTCGGCTTGTTAACCGAGATACGACCAAGAACCAAGGGAAACGGCGGCCCGTGCCGTGGCTTGCCCTCGCCGGAGCTGCCATGGCGAGCTCGCCGGCGCAGCGCGCGCACGGCGCTAGGCGGCGCAGAGCTCTACCGGGTCCTAGCCTCGGGCTACACCGCTTGCATGCGGACCTAAAGCTCGTGAAGGAGCGCGAGGAGGTGCGGAAGAGGAGCGGAAATGGCTCGCCGGAGCTTCTCGGCGGCGGTGGCCTTGCGCTCGGGAAAAAAAGGGGAAATGCGGGTGCTACCTCGTCGGAAACGGAGCAAGAAGCGGTGGCGAGGACTAAGTCGAGGGCGGCGCACTCAGCGCTGCCCTTATCTTCGAGTTTCCACGGTTGGAACTCGAGCTAGGCGGCGGCGGAGCGAGCGGCGACCATGGCGGAGCGGAGGAGGAAGAAAGAGGGAGGAAGGAAGAGAGTGAGTGGGAGACAGGCGAGTGAAGGCGGACGGGACGGGGCTCTGTCCCGTTTCCGTCTCGGGCAGGCGGACACGTGAGCGGGTAGGCGAGGCAGGCGGCGTGCGCCGCGTGGCGGCGTCGACGCCGACGTACGGACGCTGGCGAGCGGGCCCGGAGGGGCTGAGGTGGCGCAAGCGAGCGGCTTGGGCGAGCTGTGGCCGGCGGTGTGGCGCGGTGCACCGGATCCTGGCGGCCACACAGCGGGCAGCCTCGCCCTCCGGGCCGGACACCGTCGTCGCGAGGAGGAAGAAGGCGGGAGGGAGCCGCTGACAGGTGGGTCCCACCCCCTCTCCAATTCAAACTGAAATTTTAAACCCCCTATGACTCCAAATCCATCTCGAATTAGGAAAAACTTCCAACATGAAAGTTTCTCCAAATTTCAAGATGAAAAACTTTCCCAACTACAACTTTTGCTAATTCAGCTTAGTTTGGGAGATTCAAAAATCAGTTTGGAAAATACTTTTAAAACTAATATTTTTAAACCCCTTGAGCACTGTTTTGTCCAAAATGAAGCCCTAAAACACATTTTCATAAATTGGTCCCAACAGGAAAGTTTCTTGAAATATTTTTCTGCATAAATCACTCCAAAGGACCAAAATCAAATAAGCAACCTATCTAGCACTTTGGGATAGATTTGCTTGCACACTTTCAGCCAATAATCATCCTAAGCATAAATTTAATTGCAGCTAATCAAAGCAAAGCATTCAATAGACTAACAATTAAGTAATGATGTGCTTATGCAAATGATGACATGATTAGAGAAGTTTAATTAGTGCTTAACACTGGAGGTGTTACAGCGATTGAGAGGTAGACGACGATGGCGCATGGTTCAAATTGAACCCGCCCGCGTGCGTCTGGATCGGCGGTGGCTGGACGAATAGGGGCTGCGAGCCCTGCGTCTGCAGCGCCTGGATCTGCTGCTGCTGCACGCCCTGCGGCTGCATCTGTGGTGGCAGCGCCGCTTGTAGAGGCGGATGCAGAGGCCGCGACTCCAACTGCGACAGGCTGGCCGCCATCTCCTTGGTCGTCGACATCACGGAGCCGATCGATGTCTCCGCAATCGTGCGCCAGGTCTAGAGGTCGTTGAGCTTGTCCAGCGCCGGCCCCATGTTGTCCTGGAATCCGGTGAATTGGGTCTTCAGATCGTGAACTCCGGCGAGTAAAGTCGCCATGGAGTCCAGCGTCTTCTTCAGGTCATCGATTGAGGCCGCCGTTGCTTGATGAAGCTTGGTGGCCTTCACCGGCGCCAGGATTGTGGCGGATTTGGGTGGAAAAAGCCCCCCCCCCCCCCCCCCCCCCCCAAATAACCAGTCTCTCGATACCAAATGTCACGCTCCTCGCCGATGAATTGGAGGAACTGACCGCTTTTATTGATTTTTGGGAAACAATATTTGTATAGGAGCAGTAGAGATTATTGTTCTACTGCTGATATATCTAGAATATGCTAATGTTCTGAGGAAACATCAAACGTAAGCAAGGCGGTTACAGCCGCATCCTTTTAAGCGCCGCACGCGCGACGCCAGCCTGGCCTCCCGGGAACCGCCTTTGCCGCACCTCCACCGACATGAGTGGCCCACACGTCAGTCAACGCAGGTCCCACCCGTCATATGTGACAGGGTGATGAATGAAAGGGTAAATATGCTAATGAGAATTTGATGGCTTCCAATAATCAGATGAAGTGGATATGAATTTTTCTTAAAAATCCACCAGTGGAATATAATCGTCGCGAGTATTCCTTACAGCTTACTGTATTGGCTGTGGTGCAATTTTACAACCACATGTAAAAGTAATATTGTACTAGGGGTGTTGCTGCAAGAAAACAGAGGAAGATGAGTGGAAATGACATTTTAGTCAGTCAACAGCTGAATTTCATCCACTGAGCTGCCGCACACGATCACACACACCTTTCAAGCGTTCATTCAGGACATGACAACGCAAATCCTCCCCCAAAATCTACAACTACAGAAATGGAAAATCACGAGACGAAATCCTCACCATGGAAACAGAGTGAGTGACGCAAGAAGACCAAAGAGCCTGTAATCAGTCAGTTAACAGCTGCCACACCTGACAAGAATTCAGAAACCATGACATGATCTCGTCTTCTGCTAGTGCATCTCTCAGACTCTATCACACAATCTGCGCCCAATCATCACAGTAGCTTCTTTTGAAATGGATCAAGATGACACAATGGAGGTTCATGGCGATGGTGCAGCTCTGTCTCTGAACCCCACTCTACTTCGGGTGGATTCGCGGCGACTGCGAGCTGCCGAGCTCAGCCTTGGGTTGGGTCCACGTCCACGGCAATGGCGACGGGGGCGTCATCGGCCCGAGTCCTGGCGTTGGTGCCCACGAGCTGCATCTGGTTCTCGAGGTACTTGTGCAGCAGCGCAGCGGCGGTGCGACAGCCCTCGCGCTACACCTCCTCAGATCGCTAGCCAAGTGACCAGGAGTCCAGGACAGCACCTTCCGCAGTTCGCCGTCATCATGAGCCTCCGCCGGTGACGGCGAAAGTGGGCGATGGTGACGGCGACGCAGAGCCGCGGGAGGTGCCATGAATCAGTAATTGTGTAGGGCGTGTATGTATGGTCGTATGGATGGTGTTGATATCCTCATCACATCCCTCCAATGGCTGCAACTTTGTGATCTTCCTTACCACGCTCATGTTCGTCACACGCGACGAGGAGACGCGTGCTGACGATGGCATCGGAGGGCTCCTCAGGTGCTATATGGCGGGGAGAGAAAGGAGTTGCGTGTGGGGACTATGTGTCAAGTTTTTTTTTTTTTTTGAGGGAAAGCCTATGTGTCAAGGGAATGGGAGAGAGGAAATATTGAGTGTATTTTGGGCATTGGGCCATACAAAAATGGTAAAGACCCACGGTTGTATATACGTCTATACACTATCGTTGGATTCTTAGCAAATATGCCCGTGCGTTGCAGCGGGAGAAAAAACTACTAACATTCTTGAAAAATGATAACATGAATAATGATACATATCTACTTATGTTTGTAAAGTGTATAATTCTTTAGATATAAACATATTATAACTTTATAGTTTTTTCATACTACTCATGTGTTTCTACGACTCAATATCGACCTTTGTACAATTTTGACACATCATATCAACTTCAGTAACTTTTTGTCGATATATTAGGATTGGTTTGTGTGTCGATGATTATAACAATAGATCTATGTATTTTTTTCATATGACAACCCTTGTCAGGAATAATATCCAACAGTCCAGCTTATGACATAATTAGTTCTACCATTGGCTAATCCATATTTTAAAACAAATAAGTTTTTCTTGGGTAGGAACCAGGTAGCAGAAAGCTAGTGAAGGCTTAGGGGACAATGACAACCTAGGGTATCTCCTTTGTGCATTCTAGGTCTGCCTCTAGCACTTTCTCGTTCACATCGAATCTATATGCATACAGTTTATGCAAGAATGATTTAACACGCCTATAAACAAAGGACAATCTAACAAGATTCATAACATATATGAATAGATCACATTTTTAGGAAACTAATAAAGTTGATTTGGTAATTTTCTGATTACTCTATGATTTTTGGTGAATTTTACAACATCTCTGACCTTTTGCATCGGGAATCCGATCTATTTTAAAAACTCCTAAGGCCCTTTCACCTTTTCTTTACTCTCTTGCATCTTTACATTAGGAACCTTGCATTTCTTTCTATTTTTCTTCTAACTCTAGTCTCGGTTTAACCTAAGAAAAAACCTACGTACTAATACTAATCCTCGTAGGATACGGAGATGGAAGGCGGACAGAAATTTTTAACGGAGCCGGCGGACTAAAATTTTAACACTTTATTATTACTAGCAAAGATGCCCGTGCGTTGCAACGGGAGAAAAGAAACAATTATCTAGACACCACTATATTTGATTCAACTCAAGTCATCACCTAAAGTTCAAATTTAGAGCACGTGTCTCTCCATTTCGCAACTATGTTTCATACTGATTGCAATTTGATGTCATAATATTCATACTCTTTTCTAGAAATATGGTCAAAACTAAAACAGTTTGACTTAAAATAATTATAAAATTTAATTTCATTGCTTGAGCTATGACATGAAAATACCTATGCGTTGCTAGAAAAAGATATAGCAAACTTATAATCTATTAATTAACTATCAGTGGAATCATATTTTCTTAAATATGTCACTCAACTCTAATATATTGCAAAAAGTAAATATGGCACAAAGTCAATATTCAAGAAAGAATTATCTTTTTATGTAACATGAATCTTGTTATAATGTTGTGCAAGAATTACTAAAAGCTTAACTTGCAGGCCCTCTTTAGATTGGATGATCTGCACCGAAGTTTTTATTGTCACAATTATTTAAATTATTGCAGCTGAAAATATTTCTTTTGCGGTCTCGAGCTTCTCGTCATCAAACTATGTGGTTTTAAATTTCGAGAATCATGAACTAAATATGATATGTAATTAGGAAACATGTTGGGCAAGAATTAAAAAAGCACAACTTACTGAAGTCTTTTTAGTTTGGACGGTCTCAAGCAAAGTTCTTATATACAGTCGGAACATATTTTAAATTATTGCATCTAAAAATATTACTTTATGAGTTTCAAAAGAAATATTACTTTATGGTTTTGACCTTCTCATTGAACTAAGTGAATTTGAGTTTCGGGAACCATGACCTAAATATGTTACATATAGTTAGGAAAAGAAAAGCTGGACATCAACATGCAACATCTCAGTCGTAGGCTATACTTTTGTATATCAGGAATCCTTCTTGAGTTTCTCAAATTTAATTTAATTTAAACCATCCCATCTTTTCTTTCCTACCTAAAACCCTTTATTGTTTTCTATTTCTTTTTCTCATCTTTTTTCCAGCTATATCCCACGTGAGATTCTAGGTAGCTGGAGAATCCGGTAAACAAAGACAGAAAAAAAAAATCCGGTAACGGAAGGCACGCCATGATTCTATGTAGCAGCAAAAAGCTATACACAAACATGTAGTGTGTTAATGCCTCCGGTCCTAGAATGTCATCATAATCAATCATTTGTGTAGTTGCTCTCCGTGTTTACCACACGGTGAATCAACGATCACGGTAATGGTTTATCATCTGGTCTGGTTTGGTTTTAGCGGACAAGTTGGTACTAAACCGAACCCCGCTTAATTCATCGCCTGCACGTTTGGTCCACTCGGGCTCTCGGGCCCAATCATGGAAAGCTGTTGCGTTGCGAGGATCAAAGGCCTGCTACCGAACCATGGGCTGTCCCTGCATTCAGCTGAAATCTAAGGGGGCGGCCCATGAGCGCAATTGTTCTGTTCTGTTTTTCTACCGCTTTTTTTTTCAGGTAAAAACTGCGCAATTTTCAACATAGACATAAAAGTGTGTGCATCAACTGTCAACTGTCTATAAAATATCACATTCGGTCTAACTTGACTAACCCCTTCCGTTTGGAGACCGCACTCTGGACACGAGGCCTCCAACGGAGCTTTCAAGTTGCCCACTCTTCTTATTACGAAAAATGTATAAAGTAACTTCTAAATTTGCATTCACATTTACCACTGTAAATAATAATTTAAAATACATCATAAGAAAACAATTCTAAAAATTATCATAAAAATAAAAATATATATCTAGCCTTTAATTTGGTAGACCTCAATGATTATTGAGGTAAGGGGTGCTTTACAAGTTAAGTGCACATTTTTTAATTTTTTAAAATTAAAATCTTTTTTATCATAGTCTTCTAAATGTTTTGAGATCTAACTTCAAAACGATCTTAACAATCTAAATCAAATGAATTGAGCCAAATGAGCTGAGACAAAGTCAAAAGTTACTCAAACTCAATTCTTCTTAACTTTAAAAGATACCATCAATCAAATGGAGCCAACTCAATGACCTTTTCGTTTGGTCCATTTAAGACTAGATGAAAGGCTCGTAGTTCGTTGGCAAGCTTGACTTAGTTCAGGCTAGTGGGTAATCCACGTAGACCTAGGACAATCCTGGATTTTAACCTATCCTTTTGTACTCTTCAATCCATTAAAAATTTGGTCCATTCCTCGTCTCTCCTGGGAAAAATATGCTCCCTCGACGCTCAGGACGCTGAGTCTTTGTCTCGGCGCCTCCCCAACCCAATAGGCAGCGCACATAACCTTGTGTCTCCCCGTGCACGAGGCAATAGCCACTAGCACCGCTGCTCAGCGCCCGTGCCACCCTTGTGTCTACCCCCGCACGAGGCATTATCCTTTACAATTTTGGTCCATTCCTTGTCTCCGCCGACCATACTGATGGTTCTGCGCCTCGACTCGCCAGCAGTTTGCCGGGCCGGCCGAAAACCATCTTGTGGTGGCCGGTGCCTGGTGGGGCCCACTGCCCTCTGCCCTAGATGCAGTGCGTGTTTGTAGATCTCATCTTTCTTATGTAGTTAAGCCTTAGGGTTTGGTTGTTTAGATATTGGAGAATGGATATTGGATTATAAAGGCTTAGAGATTGTGGATTAATCATCTGTAAGCCTAGAATTTAGTGAAATTTGTTGTCATTGTTTTTAGGAAGTGGAGGCATGAAGAAAACAAATATTGTATTTAATTTCACAAGCACGAGGCAAAAAAAACTTGCAAATTATGCTTCACCAATTATAGCTATTGAATAATGGTTGTCTATTCTTATAGTATATAAAAATCCTCCAATTTTCAATTGTGAATGACAATGACACATCTACTATTTTAAGTCTGAACCTTTTGAATGTGTTATCACAATTTGGTTAATTTATAGATATGTATACCGAACTTTTTATTTGGATTTTATCATATTCTATATAATTTGTTTCAGACTTGGACTACCTTGATTTTAAATCCTGACGCACTATTGACTCAGCTCACCTTGACAACTTTTTTTGGGTGTTGTAGTTGTGTGCATGAGAAATTTGACAAGGCAGAGAGAGGTAGGGTAAGGTTGTTTTTACTCACCACTTACATGTGAGTCCAATAGTTTTTAAAGTTCTTTGTTATATTATTAAAACTTTCTCACATGCAACAAATGACATATATGTTGTTGTTTGAAAGTTTTAGAAAATTTTAGAAATTATTCATTATTTTTGTAGTTTCTTAGGGTCAAGGTAACCCGGCAGTCACTCAAAACAAGCACTTCAACAATCAACTTGTTGGTAGTCCATGCAACAATGTAAGTGCCGAAGCATTGCTTCCAGAGCGCTCTAGCTTCGACGAGGCCTTTCTTCTGGCACTTACAAAATACAACCACACCTATAAATGAAGGGCTCCTTCCCGAGACCTCGTAGAAATGAAGGACTGAAAACAGCTAGAAATGAAGGACCTATGTAAGTGACTGACTGACTGAAATTATAATCCTAATTTTCAGTCACTTACAAAAAAGCTAGAAATGAAGACCT
Organism: Themeda triandra; assembly: GCA_018135685.1. Lineage (NCBI taxonomy): Eukaryota > Viridiplantae > Streptophyta > Magnoliopsida > Poales > Poaceae > Themeda > Themeda triandra. The sequence continues at coordinate 73,975 of JAENPR010001375.1, forward strand.
ACAAAATAGGAGGAAGACTACGAGTCCTTCATTTCTAGGTAGGATTATAATTTCAGTCAGTCAGTCACTTACAACAAATTTCTCGAGGAGAAAGAAAACAGAGCAAGATTAGTGGAGATCAAATTTCAGTCAGTCAGTTAACAGCTGAATCCCATTCATTGAGCAGCCGGCGGCACACGCTACCTGACAGGAAGATTATAATCGTCGTCTTTCTGAATTCTGATGATTGATGAACATGGCATCTTGATACAAATATACGTACACGCCAAAATCGGCAAGTCATGTCATCGTGGCGAACGGCATTTCCTATGAAAAGTGATAGGAAAGGATGTTGCTGTTGCAAAGATACTGCTTGAGTGCGGTGTGAGGGAGAAAACAGCGGAACATTCTGTGGAATTCGCGTTCCAATCTTCAGTTCGTAAACAGCTGAATTTCGTTCATTAAATCATTGAGCTGCCGCACACACGATCGCACACCTGTTAAGAATTCATTCAGACATGACCACGCCAATCCTCCTCCTCCCCCAAATCTACTTCTACAGCAATCGAAAATCAAGAAACAAAGTCCTCGCCATGAAAACAGAGTGAGTGACGCAAGAACACCAAAGATGCTCTAATCAGCCGGACATTTCAGTCAGCAAACAGCTGCCACACCTGACAAGAATTCACAAATCAGGACATGGCATCATCTCATGTCAGTGCATCTCTCAGAGTCTCACTCACAAACGCAAACAAATCCTCCCGACATCTGCATACAGAAATGGAACAAAAAAAAAAATGAAGAAACAAAATCATTCCCAAGAGAACAAACAGAGTGACGCAAGAACACCAAAATCCTCTAATCAGATCAGCCGCCCGTAGTCACCAAGCTCGTAGCTCTGTTCCATCTCGGACTCCACGCTACTACTGCTTCGCGTGGCTTCGCGGCGAGCTCGACGTCGGGTCCATGGCAACGGCGGCGGTGGCGTCCCCGGCCCCGGCGTCGGCGCCCACGAGCTCCATCTGGTCCTCGAGGTACTTGTGAAGCAGCGCGGCGCGGTGGCCCTCCGCCCGGTCACTGTGAAGCAGCGCGGCGCGGTGGCCCTCCGCCCGGTCACCGGGACAGTAGCTCCTGTTCTTGGACACCTTCATCATCAGCAACCTCCGGCGGCGGCGGCGGAAGCGGGCGACAGCCACGGCGACGCAGAGCAGCGGGAGGCAGAGGAGCAGCAGCGGCAGCGCGACGGGCAGCAGGCACAGCGCCAGGCACGACGACTGCCACGCCGGCGCGCGGCGGGAGGCGGCCCCCATGCATCTAGCAGGCGACTAGCGCGACGGCGGCGACGGATGGTGGGGAGCCGGGCGGCGGGGCCGCTGCCATGGACACGGTGGTGGTTGGCGTGCGGACAAGCGGAGTCTTTCTTGGCTGCTCCCTTTAATAACGATGCTCATTTTTTTTAAGAAAAAATATAGTTTTTTCACTTTGATGATGATGCAATGGAAAGCGTCCCTAGGCCCTAGCCTCTTGTTTTATGAATCTCCCCCTGATATTTTGCTCAATTACTGTACAGGTCGCTTTCTACTGCTGATTATTTTATCATTAATATTTTTTTGCCAGACTTGTGATGACCAATGAGATACTAGAGCTCACCGACCATTTTCTTAGACCCAATGGCAATGGGTCCATTTTCTTTTACTAAACTGATTCGAGAGCACACCAATTAAGACAATGAGATGCATGATTATGGAAATTAACACGGATTGTCAAAGAAAAGGTCTCTCTGAGCACACACAAAGTGTCTGACCGTACCCGTACGTGCCGTGACTTGGACTGCACTAGGTTTTTGTCAAAAAAGAAAAGGTTTAACTGACCACACACAAGCTGGTAATCAAGATCAAGTGCACGAGGCGTCAAAAAAAAAAAAAAAAAAAAAATCAAGTGCACGAGGTTGATCCTGACCGGGATTTCATTAAACGAACAAAGACCCATAGTTTGTAAAGAAAAAGGAGATTAAATTGCTGCATTTGCGATTGCGTTGCGAGCATACAGGGATGAGGTTTGTACGTGCTATAATATTAAATAGGGTATTTCATTCTTCTGGAATATTTTTATTCGTCAGCCAATAATTCATCACGCCACGCCACGTAGGTACCTAGTTGTACTTAATCGTCTTGTACTGATTGATGGCGACGTGTGGGATTAAGATATTCCACCACTAATATGTAATAACATGGAGGAGCGGTTACGACTTGATTACTTGATTGAGAGAGGATTCCCCTAGAAGACACATCATGGATCATCATGCTTCTATTCTTGCGCCTTGTTTAGTTGGAGGCAAAAGGGCTAGAAATATGACTCTCTCTTCATCACATCAATTTTTAGCCGCTTGCATGGAGCATTAAATGTAGATAAAAAAATAACTAATTACACAATTTAGTTGTATATCACGAGACGAATCTTTTGAGCCTAGTTGATCCACGATTGAACAATATTTGCCAAATAAGACAAAAGAGTTACTATTTATTAAGTTTATATTTTTAGCCATCTAAACAAGGCGTTGATTTCACCGCCGGGATGGAATGTAATGTACTGTGATGGCGCTGCCACTCAAGAGACCACCAGATTAGTAGAAAATGGATGGTGCGTCTCAATACGGCAATACCTAACATAATATTGTACAACCAGATACCAGATCTCACAGTCTAGAACACAGTTTGATCTGCCTTCATCATCTCTCGTAGCTAGGCCTTGTTTAGTTTACTGAAATTGCAAGTTTTTTCATCACATCAATTTTTACAGTCTAGTAAAAAAAATAACTAATTACACAGTTTAGTTTGAAATCATGAGATGAATCTTTTTGATCTGCCAATATTTTTCAAATCATCTATTCATCGCAATCTAAACAAGGCGCTAGAGAAAACTAGATGCTTCATTATTTGTTGTAACCACGTGCAAGAGAATCCAAATGTTTAGTACAACATAAATATAATAGTAATGGAAAATTTCAACTCAACTCAATGTCTTGAGCAATCAACAAGATTGGATGTTGCCATCCTTGATGATTTAACGTAGTCAATGGTGAAGGCAATGTGTTACTCTAAGCAAAACTGGCAACTTTTTTACTTTGTCATTTAACAAAAATAACTTTTGGGTGTTCGGCTGCATGAATCGAAGACTTCCTCCCTTTATTTTTTGTTAGACATATTAGATTGGCATTTCTCACAAAAAAAAAGAATATAGCTTTTTCATATAGAGAACTAATATGTGTATAAAAAATCAGAACCAGCATAATAGGAAATGTATGGTGACAAGGAGAGTCACCAAATATCTTTTGGGTGTTGTTAGATCCAATAATTCATGCTTTTACAATGATTGATAGCGATGCTAGGACATACTACATCAGGCTAAAAATCGTCATATGCATCTCCAGAGGTTTTTCAAACCCATAATAACTTTGGGCGTTGTTTAGTTACACATATGCAAAAACAAAAGGAGATATGAAACAAATGGCAAGGAGCGCTATTTGAAGCATGACGCACTAGTGGCCCTAAATGGTTGGCCTGGATACTGTGAGTGGGACCCACGCCACGTGGGCTGCAAAAGCACGTGGATATGATGGTCGCCGCGTCGAGTCCACGTGGGATGGGGGCAAGTTAACAGAGGGAGATTAACGGAAATCAGATTTCAGTGATACAATCAGTTAGCAGCTGAAATGCTGAATCCATTCACTGAGTTTGCCAAGAATTCAGGACAAGATGATCTAGTCTCATGTCATGTCAGTTCATCTCTGACTACCATACAAATCCCAAGAGACAAACAGACAGAGTGATTCAAGAACACCAAGAATCCTCTAATCAGATCAGTCTCCTGTAGCCGTAGTCACCATGATCTGTTTCCTGCGCCTAATCAGCAGAGCAGCTCCGTCTCTAACCCCACCACGCTACTGCTGCTGCGGGTGGCTTGGCTGTGACTGCGAACTTGGCATCGGGTCCACGGCAACGGCAGAAGTGGCGGCGGCGGCGTCCGCGGTCCCGGCGTCGGCGACGAGCACCATCTGGTCCCCGAGGTACTTGTGCAGCAGCGCGGCGCGGTGGCCCTCCGCCTCGTGCAGGGACCGCTCACGGGGACAGCACCTCCTACTCTTGGCCGCCGCCGTCCCCATCAGGAGCCTCCGGCGGCGGCGGCGGAAGCGGGCGACGGCGACGGCGACGCAGAGCAGCGGGAGGCAGAGGAGCAGCAGCGGCAGCGCGACGGGCAGCAGGCACAGCACAAGGCACGAAGACCGCCACGCTGGCGCCCCGCGGGGAGGCGGACCCCATGCATCTAGCACCACGACGACGACGACGGCAGGTGGGGAGCCGGCGGGGCTGCTGCCATGGACAGGAAGGACAGGGTCGGACTTGAGCGGCGAGGGTGGTGGTTGCCGTCCGGACAGGCAGAATCTCTTTTTCTTTGCTGCTCCCACCCTTTAATAACGAAACTCATTTTTCTTTAATATAAAATGTTTAGGGACTTGCTAAAATCCAGTCGCCTGGGTTTTTTGAAAATACCCAGGCGACATTCTGGACCGTTGGATGAAGATCTAAGGGCTAGATCTGTTTTCTGTGCATGCATCTGTCATTCTGTCAATGTGTACAAACAGGTCCGCGAATTGCACCCGCAAACCAACCCAGCCAAATACCGGGCCCGCCAAACCTTAATGGGTATAAGATCCAAAACCCGCTAACTCAGTTTGTGCTCATTTGGGCCACAATGCAGTTATCAGCCCAATAAAAACATACACAGGAATTACAACTCTATCATAAGGTTCACTTCCACACTTTGATTATTACCCGACTACATGGATTCATGGATTCCTCTCCATTCTAATGAAGACAGGATAATAAGCAAAGTACACTGAGCATCCTTTTTAGCAAACTTGACCACAAGACCACAGGACAAGCATAGCACATGTTTACTTAGAAATCTATAGAAAATATGCTCCACTAAGAGGTTTCAGCACACAATTCTTTGATGAAGTGTGAACACATTAATCTTCAACAAGCAAGATTCATCTTTATGTCAACGAGACAGTTCACAACTTAAGGTGCACGCAGACTCACTATCAACAAAATTCAGCTTTTGTTATTCTCTTGACAAGAGTGTACTTAAAAGGAACTAATGACAGTACTAATCGCAGGGACCAATAGCAGTTTCCTTCTGTTCGTCACAGAACCTGTACACAAGTAGTTCAGGTTGATCTCAGTGTAATCCAAGAATAAGAATAGCATTTAGTTTGCCTTTTTTTACAAAGAATGGCAAGAGATTTGCTCAAGTTTAATTAGATGATAGGAAAACAAAAATAGACAAAACAGAAAAGCATATAGTAGATGATGGCCATGATTGCAAAATTGATAACTTAACATTGCTGCTCTCAGTTGTGGAATGGTTCACTAATTTGTATACCATTGATGGAGTGGAATGGTTCCTAGCCCCAATCCGAGATAACAGAAAAGACCCTTAGAGCCAACAATAGGAACACTTGTGCATTCAAGAACTAGTGACAGAACTGCAAGACCATGCTCCCTAAATCCACATTAGCCTTCAGAAAGCATGTAGTGAAGCATGAAATGAAGCAGCCAGCCATATAATTCAGGTGTAAGCACTGGACCACGTTAGAGAAATATTATTTATCATCAAGACTGGATATTGCACATGTTGAACTACATAATTGCAAAAATTTAAGTGTGCAATTTACTACTTATAAATGTGCAATCAAGAAATGGATGCGAGGATCTATATTACCACTGATTATTGTTCACTGATAGAAAAGAACACTCAAGCAAAATCTACTAGTCAGCATAACACAAACTATTTGTCATTCATTAAGACTGAAATGTCCATTCTAAATAATTTGTAACAAAAAGACTACAAGATCCCCTTGCAAAACTGAAAGTGGCAGCAGGAACACACTTGTAAATTGACAACAAACTAACTGGTGGACGCAAAAATCAAGTAACATAGGACATTCGGAGTGAACTAGAACTGCACCTTATCTTATCTCTACACATTAGACAGGACTAATGAAGCCAACTAAGAGACCAATAGTAATTGCATTATCAGACAGGACAATACTTTTGAGACAGAGTACAAAGAAAGTAGGGTCTGACAGTTTTGTGTTCCAACATGCAAGTTGAGCAGGGTCTCGGGACCCCAATAGTTGAGAGCTGCAAATTCATAGACACGACCAGCAGCCTCCTCGCTCGCAAAAGCCCTGCAGAAGTGCAGAGCATTAAAACTAAGACTAAAAGAACAAAATCTCATGTAAAAATAGTAGTGTCTCTTGAATAGTGTATTAGATTGGTCCACCAAAACTAGATAGTGAATGTTTCAGAACAAAAACATCCAAAATTTGAGCGTCTCTAGGATGACACAGAACAGTTCTTGCCTCTAAAACTTGTAAGGTGAGGGAAGAAACTGGCCCACTAGGATCTCGAGCTACTTTCACAAATCTAAAGCCCAAAACAGCACAAACACAAAGACAAAGGACAATTTCTATTTCTATGAAAGGACAATAGACAAAATTTTCTCCCAAAAATGACACAATTACAAAATGACAATGGACAATGGACAATTTTTTCTATGAAATGACAATAGACAATTTTTTTTATGGAAGGACAATAGACAATTTTCTCCCAAGAACGACACAATTACAAAATGAAAATGGACAATGGACAATGACAAAAATTAGGTGTGGGCTAGCCGCAAGTTAGGTGTGGCGAGCCTTGGCAAGGAATGGGAACCAAACACCCCCATAGGTACTAACTAGTACGATTCAAAGAAGGAGGTGCATTAACAACCTATGAACCTATGATTGGTTTACCTAGAAAATCATAATTGGTATTTTAGAAAAACAAACAAAACAACTAGCACTTCGTGTGGTTGAAACACAGACTACGTATCCCAACCATTCAACGATTTATAATAAACAAAAGCTACTAGGTTGGGGTTCCAAGTCTTCGTGAGGCAGACAGGCACCAAGTGCTGCAAGAAGCCACCAAACATAGTTCCGACATGTTGGCATTACAACCACCAAAGCATAACACTGCAGCGGTAGTGCTTAAAGGAAAACCACGAGGGTTCAGCAGTGCACAAAACTATGAGGGTTTACACACCCAAACATCCACCAAAAAGTAAAACCACAAAACATTCCCCTTTTCAGCAGAAGAACATCAAGCTACATATGTGGTTTAGCACTGCTGAAAGTGGCTTTAACGATTTAGTCCTCACACACACACGAAACACATAGAAAACATAAATGAAAAGAAAGAATATCTTAAAACAAGAAGGTAGCAGAAGAGAATAAAATCGATCTGAACATACCTCCAACAAAAACTTTGATGACAAGCATCTCACTAGCTGAAGCAGTGGAGAGCTAGTGGACGGAGAAGTTCTCCTGAGCGCATTCCAATTCTACTGACAAACGCCATCACTCAAATTGCCCAAGTACAAGCCGACCACGGGGTCTGGCGAAAACAATAATAACAATAATAGACCGTTCAGTGCACAGAAACAAAACTATATGAACCCAACAAAGAGAAAAACAATTTATTTTGCCTACTCTATGCATATTTGTCAGTGAGAACAACCACAATTATGCCTACTCTCATTGAGGACCTACAACTTTAACCCCTCACACACAGAGACAAGGGCAAAGAAATACTACACATGTTAGAAATAGTAATTGCAGTATTTGAAATCTGAAATTTACTACTAATAAATGTGGAATCAAGAAATTGGTGCTTCTACAAAAATGACTATTCAGTTAGAGAGTAATGCTGTATAAACAATAGCTAGAAAAAAACAATTGTTTCAATCAAACCACTTAATGGGAACATCGAGCTAATTTCACTCTTAAAGGAATCCGAGTGCCATGCATGAGAGGTGTTATCACATAACAAAACACATAGGACAACTACATAAAGTGGCTTGATCGGAACTATTGTTTTTTACACTTTGTATAAACAATAAGCGATTCGGACTGTACCATAATGCAATCTTTTAAGGACAAGTCAATATCCATACCCATAATGCAATCTTTTTGTTTCCCATCTTGGACAATTCACTACGACAAGATAAGAATCAAGTAATATAAGACATCCGAGTGAATCAACACTCCACATTATCTTATTTGTACAGATCGATGCAAACAATAAAACAAGGCTGGCCATCACTAGTTATGAGCAAGTTTCTAATCGAGTTTCAGCAAGTAGCGATTCAGGTGTACCATAATCGATAACTACTTTTACACTCTATGGCGAGACCAAATACACAATTATGAGACACAAGCGAGAGAACAAAATTCAATTAGTAAGGAATCAAGCGTCAAGGATAAGAAGAACATACCGAATTGATCAGGTTCTAGGTAAAGCATCTGAGGCACATGCAGTTCCTAAAACACTAAGGAAGTCTGGAAGAAGTGGAAGCTAAAATCAAGCAATATGGCTCTGTCTGCTCGACAATACCTGTCAATGGCAGCCAACAAAATTGGGTCATTCATTACATAGAAGATGTTGATGGACAAACACAAGAAAAAAATAAAATGAGCAAAGAGGACTACAAGTCCTTAGAATATTATCAAATAACAAGCAATTCTAAGTCACATGTGGTCGAATGTTTCATGTGCTAGGCAAGCATGTCTGAATATTCTGGCAAGTTAGACACAGATCAATGCACTAAAATGGGCATAACTTGCTCTCTGATAATTATATGAATGTGAAATTTACATCTATACAAAGCTTACAAAATTCCCTACAGTATTCATTGAGAACACATTCCCAGTTCATGTTAAGTTGCTAACAAGCCATATGTATTACAGTATTTATAGATGCATAAATAAAATTACTAATCACAAATATGAAAATTGCACATTTCAAATAGTGCAACTAGAACTAGCTGTTATTGCAATTATATATATGAATTGTTTATTAGCATTAACAAACTAATACTTGCCCAAGGATGATATGTTTATTAGCATTAACTAAGATAGAGTCACAAACTTTGACAAAATCATAAAATGGCTTCTTAGTGAGGGACACACCGAATGCCCAGGACCTTGAGCCACAACACATAAGTAGCTTATCTTGTTGACTTTCTCTCTCTTATCTTCCTCCTCTATCTTGTTTGCTCAATTCGGTTGGTTGTACTCACCAACCTCCTCCCAAGTACAAAAAACCAACTAGTGCCATGGACTGTGGTGTGCTGCAGAGACAGAAGTCACTATGAATGAATACATTCTCACACACATTGCAACACAAACAACAAGGAGAAAAAATGGTTTAGGTAGGCAAAAATCACAATAAACACGGTAATATGTATTTAATCTGGATTTTTAGAACTGACTGAAATGAGCAAGTAAATGAAAAATTGGTTTAATCTGGATTTTTAGAAGCAATATAGCAGTGAAGCAAAAAATAATAACTATTCAAACAATCAAGCAGCAAGGACTGATCAGGAGCTGCAAGTAGTTCTTGCAACTATATAACTACAACACATCTCAATGCTTATTCGATAAAACTGATTCATTGAACTGAAAGAGAAACTCTATAAACCTTCACTGGTTTCAAGAACTAATAACACCAGCATGCAGAACAATATAGAAAGGGTATTGCAGCTCAACTTTTTACAGAAGAAAGTATCACCAAACATGGGCACATGGCCATAGAAAATGAAAATTTAACTAAAAGCCTTGCCTCATCACGAGGAACACATTCCAACAACTAGTTGAACAATGTAGCATGTTTACATAGCATTAGGTGGTAGTCACGTAACATGATAAAAAATACTAGATAGGTAACAAGATAAGTAACAGCTTGCACAACGAAAAAGAAAAATTAGAAACATGGAAATAGCCCATTTTAGACAAGAACACCTTGCGCATTAACAGATGATAAACAAAACTCAAGGGTAATTGCATTATCGGTCATGAAAAATGTGTTCCCACAACTAAGACAAAGCATATCCCTACTTCCCTCCCTCCATGCCAACTAAGAGTGCTTATTTGTAACTAGGCAAACAAGCTCGGACTGAAAATGTATTGCTGAAACTAAGAACTCACATGATCACTTGGAGTCCTATCTTGCCCATCACCTTAACAACAGCAAGCTTTGCACATGGATGTCAATACTTCACTTGTAGAAAAAGTGTTTTGTCGGTTATAAAGCTGAATCGAGACCTTTTGGTGCAGAAAATGGTTCTTCTAGGACAACTATTGATCTTAAGTCAAACTGAAACCTAAGACAAAGCATGGTCGGGGCTTTCAAAAAAATGTGAATTACCATAGAAACAAGAAAGATAGCATGACAAATGCAATTCATAAAAACTAATAGCGAGAATGACCTAAGCAACTTTGCAAGCACTCATGGTGCTCTCCACAACATCCTTCCTCTCGCACCCGACTTCAACTCGGCAAGGTACTGCAAAATCATTATAGGTCCTCACCAGCTTGACCTTGGAGATGGAGAAGGGGATGTCTCCATACAAGTTTATAGAGAAAACTCAGCAAAGACAAGGGCAAGGATCACAATTTTGCCAACTCTCATTCGGGACCAGAACTTCCACACCTCAAACACATAGACAAGGATAAAAACAAAAAGCTCTCTCCCCAGCCAAAGCACATTTACAAACCTAGGATGTGATATAGCAAAGCACAAGCACATAGACAAGAGACAATTTTTTCTATAGGACAATAGACAAAATACTCTCTCCCTAGGCCAGCACAATGACAAAACTATGATGGGACATAGCAGCACAAGCACATAGACAAGAGACAATTTTTTTCTATAATAGTACAATAGACAAAAGCTCTCTCCCGACCAGCACAACTACAAAACTATGGGGCAAGACCCATACTTTTACTATATTCTAGTAGCCTGGAATCTAGCAAATAGCGACACAGTCGAGAGATAAGTACAAGAAAAACATGATACAGATTACTTCTAACAGAACTCAAACATGGAACATAATTGATGTGTATGACACTTACCCACATCACTAGGTTGTCCCGCCCTTTTGGACAACCGGTGCGGCGTAGTTTCATGCCGAGATGAGCTCAAGAAGGACAACACCATAAGCATACACATCAATTATGTTGTTCACCTTGCCACCCATGAATTATTCGGGAGATAAGCATCGTTAAGACATATCTATGTCAGTAAAGCAATTCACACAAATTGCAAAGCTATGAAACAATTGTTTAGACAACTAACCTAAAAGTTCATACAACATCATTGCACGTAATATGAGGTTTCACATTAGCAGCCCAAACTCCGAGACCAAGGTTAGATAACTGCATCATCACATAAATCTTGAAAGTTTGAGTTCACTAAATTTTGATACAAAAGCACACTAAATGATGTATTATGTGCTATCTGACAGAAATTCTACCTTTGGTTCAAAGAATTCTAAGATGAAAATATTTCATGACTTGACATCTCTATGGATCACCGAGCGACTATTGTTATCACTATGGAGACAATCCAGAGCATGAGCAACTCACACAACCACCTTTGAACCTCTCAGCCCAAGCAAATATGCTCATGCATTCTTTTTCACCGCACAATAACAACGTTAGGATCACTTTACATGAGAACAACATAGGCACAAAGCTAGCAACTAGTAAAGCAGCTAAACACACCATGCACATGGCTAAATAAAAAGCCAAGACTTACCCTAACGAGCAACTGCAGCCACATTGGCCCCTTCAAATGCTTCTAGACCGAAGCTCAACTAGAAAATCCCTCCACAACTAACACCAAATCTAGCCCAATGTTGAGACAAGGACAATATTACAAATATCAGTTTCTGTACATACGAGAGATTCAGTTTAAAATTGAACGCAAGAACAAAAAAGTTTCAGCTGCCTAAATCCTAACTGGACTAGTAGTAGACTAAATTTATACATATGCATGCATGCTGGTCTCACATGAACTGGTGCAAACTAAAGTACAGCTAGAAGAAAAGCACAACACAGTAACAAAAAGAAGATCTAGCTATTACACTCACATCTGAACTTTTGTTTCCCATGAGTTCCCATCCCCTGTCCTCAATCACCCACATACCTCTGCTTGCCACACGAGCACCCCACCGACAAGCCCAACCCCCAATTAACCCTCCCACTCGCCATGCATGCCGTCCAAACAAACGCCACAGAATATAGATTGGATGGGTATATGGATTGCAAAACTAAGATGGGGACTCAGAGGTAAAGGGAGACTTAAGACCTTACACGTAAAGGAAGAAAGAATTGTCCCAGAGGTACAAATTTCAGAGTTCATACATGTTGCTGCATTGACGACTTGCACTTGGATGACCTGCTGATTATGAAGCAGCTTCTGTCGACGCGAAAAGAGAAACTAGGATTGAACTGAAGAGAGAGCAAGCACCAGTAGAGTGCCTAAGTTGTTGTGAAACTGAAAGCACAGAAACAACTCAACTCTCAGCATGCACATCAATCTCAAACAAAAGGAACAATAATGCAGTTTACATCATTCATTCATTATTAGTTGGTCTAAACAAATAGTACGATGTATGCCACTACTATAATTAGCCTATTTAATTTGATTCTATCGGTATGGTTATAATGAAGCTACATATGAACACAATACAGATTACTAGAATAGCAAACATGCATGGATTTTTAGCTTAATATAGCTACCGGCTAGCAAGCAACACAATGTCACAAATGCATTGTTCACCGATCTAACTTGCCGATTCAGGTTCAGACCAAAAATTTGAAGAACTATCAACTGTGTGAACAGAATTAAATGTCTATCATTCACACACCTGTGCCTCCTCCAGCTCTAAACCAAAACACATATCCATAATCTAGAAGGCCATTGAACCCAAAGCTAAAAAATCTTGGACAGTAGTTAAAAATAGAGTTTCAGATGAATTCACTATCCGTACTCTCATTTCTTCCTTTCTCTAAAATCACAAACATAGAAACACAGAGGAGAGGAGGTACTACATCCACCACAACTGCACATAAGATCTACTGAAAGCGCCAAAAATAGATTAAAAAAGCCGTGCAAAAAAATGCATGTTGAATCTGTCTGTGCGGCCGCATCCACACAAATCACTGTCAAAAATAGTCGTGGCCAGCCAAGCACATGCACAGTGCGGCAGATGACCCCGCGCTCTCGACTACTCACCGCCGAAGCACCACTCACCATCACCCATTCTGGTAAAATCCCCCAACCCAAGCACATGAGGAATTCGTCCACTCACACCATCCCAGATCCACCATTCCGGCCAAAACCTCCAACAGAAACACAAACCAAACAACTACTAAACCAGCAAAAGAAGGTACAACTACCAATCAAACCAGATCGAGCCAATCGAACCAGATCTACATGAACAAATACCAAAAAAACGAGGCACAGAAGGCATCCACCGAATGTACCTGACAACCGCAACAGATGCCGCAGCAAGGGGAGCCCCCAAGTCAACGATGGAGGAACTCCGGCGGGCTGGACAGAGAGGAGCACAAAGAGGAGCGAAGGAATCGCCGTTGCCCCCTCCGAGGAGCACCTAGGAGCACCGACGGGGAGATGAGGAAATGGCCTCCGCCCTGAATCCTTTCATGTCTAATTGGATTGGCATCCGAGGCCGGTAGCGGGCACAAACAAGATTTTTGGACCTGACCCGATAAACAGACAAAGGCACACGGACCCGACAAAGGACATCGAACCCGTGACCCGCGCGTCCTCCACTCGCGCTCACGCATGGCCAGCGCGCGCGCTCCCGCGTGCCGCGTGTCGCCTGGCCGTTCGGCCACAATCCAGGCGTTTGCACAATAGGAAAAGTGTTTTTTATATGATAATATACACATGCACACATGGATTAGCAGCTTTTCAATGACAAGGAAGGGCTGCATGGCCAGCCCGTGCATGCAGGGATTTGACAATATTGTTGCTTTTTTATTTCTTTCCCTATGTTAATTAAAATAAAAAACTAGGAGAATTCCTCGTGCGTTGCTGCGGGGATTCTAGTTAATTTTAAAAAATAAACTATTTATATTTATAGTTATAAAAATAAAATAATCTTAAATTAATTTTGATGAATGGTTTGATGACACATCGCTGTGAACAACTAAATGTATGTGAGTAGATGAAGAGGTAGCTATCATAATTACATGTGCTAGTTGTCTATAATTGTAAGTTTAGTGGATTGCTTATGTGGATAGCTTGCATGTTGAGAGAATTATATAGTGGGGTCTGTTTATATAAGAAGTATAGATTCAATGGCTCAGATTTATTTGAAGCATTACCTTTAGGAAGTAATTAATTAAAGGGAGTACCGTAGCATTGTCTGTTTGTTAAATTTAATTTTGCAATCCTAGCATGGGCTTAAAGTGAGCGTATGTAAGTACAAACAGTAAGGCAAGAGTGAATCTAATAGAAGTCTGTGTTTTCACCTCTTTAGTCGTTGGCGGTAATAGCTTGGCATGTCGATAGATTGGCTTGCTTTCAAGTATTGGAGGGCGTCGCCAATAATGGGGAAGCCCATGTTGCCAGGAGGGAGTCTCCCCTTGCATGGTGGATACACCCATTTGTACGCCCAGTGAAGTAACCATGCAATCACTACTGTAACACACATAGAACTGTGTATGATGGATTGGCCAGCAAATCTCCCCCCTCCATCCCTTCCAAATACTGTGACTAGAGAACTAGAACGGATTTCTTCCTGGCTAAAGGCTAAAGTCTTCAAATTAGACAGTTTTCCGTGTTTTGCATGTACTAGGGAGATGTCTAGCAGCTTATATAGGCCGTGGAACTGTAACTATTTGGCCATGATTGGTAGGTACAAGATTCTGTTTCAGCATGAGTTGTTGCAACTGTCAATGTCACGCTGCGAGTCTTCTACATTATATTTCATTCAAGTCATCCGAACTTGCATGCCGTGTAGCTAATTTTCTAGTTTGCATGACCGGCAACTTCGGGATAGATTAATTAAGCATAAAGATTCCACGAGCTGTTATAAGAGAATCAGAACTTGGCATTTCATTGTTAAAAGAAAAACAAGTAGTTCGCACGCCAGAAGTGTGTGATACATTAAACGTTGAAGAGGAGCATCTTACTCTAGATTGGACGTTCTATATATTTTTTTATCTTCTCAACAAGAGAAACCTAATGGTAAAGTTTGTTTCACATTTTGACAACTTCATAAAATGGAGAATTTTGGTTATCAACAGGACGTGTGGTGGCATCGTTGCCAGCCTGAATGCTCTATTGTTTCGCCATCGTTGAAGCAACATGATTTGTCGACAACGAAGAATAAGAAGCAATAATAGATTGAAAAATTAAAGTAGAGTAAATGATAAAAAGTAGATATTACATTGATAGATTTGATTGTGTGTTCTTAATCGGCTGTCACCCATCTACAAATTTATAGGGCGGTTGGTGTTATTGTATGAGAGTGCAAATCATCTCACAAAACCCAATAGAATTCCCTGTGCTACAGGTGCGTGGCATGCACACCCATTTGACCACGCCTTGATAGCCGTTGGTGCCGAGTCAGGTAACATGGGTGCAAGCGATATCGTCACTAATACGCTTGTGAACATGTTGGCTCCAATTGATGAGGCCTCCCTTAGCTTCACGAGGCCATCAAATGTCCGCTTCAGCAACCGATGACTGCGTCCCCGCCTAGGCGGCACATAACCAAGGATCTGAGTGCTGATGATGATGACATCGTCCCCAAGTGCTACTAAAAAAACTTTAGAGCAACGAAGTCTGGGGCATGGCCAAGAAAGGTGCTCATGAAAAAGCTTAGGCTTCAGGTCAAGATGGAGAAGCCTGATGAGGCGTTCTTTGAAGAATTCCACCAAACTTTTGTCATGCCGTTGTCTCCCTATGACATGGGAAGCCATGCGGGTACTCTTTCCTTGGAGGCGGAGGCGCCGTGGTTCGGTGACAGATGACAACACTACTACAGATTTTCATATCACAGCCGGTTCGCAAACCTCATCACTGACGGAAAGTGAACCGGCAGTGATGTGGGGGGTTCATCACAGCCGGATTTTTCACCCCGGTTGTGATGAGCACACAACACTGCCGGCGCGTAGAAGACACCGGCAGTGTTATTCTAGGATAACACTGCCGGCTAGTATTAGGAGCCGACAGTGTTGTAAGCTCGAACATTGCCGGCTCATTCCAGGAGCCGACAGTGTTGTCAGAATGAACACTGCCGGCTCGTAGAATGAGCCGGCCGTGTTGGCTCTGACAACACGAACGGCTTGTGCAACGAGCCGACAGTGTTGTTCGGATCCAAAGACGTCGGCTCGTTGCGGCCGGCAAAGATGATGGTGGTTTTTTTCAATATTTTTTATAAAATTTTAAATAAATTATATATTTTATCATTTTAGTTTTTACTTTATAATTATAATAATTACAATTATTATATGGCATCCAGGTTCCTTCTAACATGTTCTGTACAACCCTCAAAATGTAACTTCTAGTTCAATGAAATAAAAATTACATGAGACGATCAAGTTGGTTTGCCAACTCTTCCTTGTATTTCCCTTCGGCTCGAGCAATTGAAAATAATCCATTCTTCGAAAGCATCATGTTGTTAATGAAGTCCACCAACTCCGCTTGGAATGCGGCGACTTCGAAGTCTAACAGCCTTTTGTGGTTTTGCTTCTTCCGCTGTCATTCCAAAACGACGAACGCAAACATGGAATCAGTACAATCATAATTTATTTAAATTATTAACAGACATAAAAAAGAGGATTATACTTACAAGATCATCTGGCTCGTTCGTAGTGTAGCCGAGGAATCGAAACATGGCCCACATCACATAGAACCCGCATTGGGCGTTGCCCTTAGACTGCTGCAAGTGCGCGATCTTCTTCATTATTTGAATCTTGAATGCTCTTTGCGTCGCGCCTCTATATCTTGTTCGAAGACTGTGTAAAAATATTGAAAAGGGGCAACATTAGAAAGACACATGTGTGATCAGATAATAATATGTTATTAGTATCACTTACCTATTGAATAGTTGCACCAGTGGATCCAGTTCCTTAAGTGGAATCTTCTTTGAATCCCACACCTCGATCAGATTTGTTTCAAGATCGACGGTGATGAAAACCCAATGATCTCTGCAATCACATGATCTAAATTAACAAATAATCTTGACAGAAAAGAGAAGTATAAAAACAAAGGTGGAGAACTCATACGCGAAGTTGTAGGGCAGAAGTATCGTGGTTTTCCCATTCTTCACGAACTCTTCGAAAATTGGGGCCAAGAGATTTAGCAACTCATGCGGCTTAGTTTTGATAATTCCTTGATTGACTCCGATGGGGTCAATGAAGTCTAAGTGTTGCCATTTCGCTTTATTGAAGCATAGCACCAAATTAACCTGCATAAAAACATTCAAAGTTGAAAAAAATTAATAGTTGGTGACTCGAAAGAGCATTACTTAGGATTTCATGTGTTTACGGTACTTACATAGTCCACAATGACATGAGTTGTACGTCGAGGTTTTTTCCCTGATATAGCTGAAAAAGAGCCTCATACTCGATGTCCACCCTCTCTTCTTCTGCATAGTAGTAGACTAGCTTCGGGGGGATAATAGCCATAAATGCATAATCCTTGTGCTCTAAACATGCGGCCATGTAATATTCGTGCAACTTAAGCATCGGGCTGGGAAGTTTTTGGTACTCTTCATCGGAGACCAAAAATGTTCCTGATTCAAACTTACGCGCCAATGGTGCCGTCCCAACTGAATCCCAATACATCTCCTCGACTGCTTCCCTGGTCATCTCCGGACATCCTCGGCACAATTCATCTATCTCACTTATATGCTCTTGGAACTCATCGTCGGCCTTTTCATTGTTGTACTTGTTCTGGGTGTGCCTTTCATATTCGTTCCTCTTCAAAGCCTGAGGAAAATCAGCGATGAGATTGAAAAAAGGTTTATACTGGGACTTGTGTATATTGGCTGTCCACAGTTCGTCCCTCGGGTTTGTAGTGCTACCACTGAATGGCCTTTTGTTTTGCCCTTGATCGACATGGGCATCATTAGAAACCGATGCCGAGGACCTTTTCCTTGACTGCGAGGATGTTGTCGTTGCCTGCGTCTGAGGACGACGAGAAGCATGTCCTCCAGTCCCGGATGTAGAGCAACCGGGATTCGTTTTTTTCGCTCGGGTTCCTGAAGAGCGAACAATAAGAGGAGGGGCGGTCTCTTGAGGAGGAGGAGGAGGAGGAGGAGGATTCTGCTGACGAGGTGGAGGAGAAGGAGGAGTAGGGGTGAGCTTCTGAGGAGGAGGAGTCTACTGACGCAGTGGAGGAGGCGAAGGAGCAGGAGGAGGAGTCTGCAGATGTGGAGGAGGAGGAGGAGGAGGAGGAGGGGGGGAGTCCGCTGACGTGGTGGAGGAGTCTGCTGAGGCGGAGGAGGAGGAGGCAAAGGAGAAGGAGGCTGCTGGCGTGGAGGAGAAGGAAGAGAATTCTGCTGACGCAGAGGAGACTCCTGATGAGGACGCGGAGAAGAAGACGGGGTTGATGGCAATTGAGGGTGTCCCCTGCTCGGAGATGCTGAGTTGTGGGGCGAGGGTTCGCATTCATCCTCTTCATCAGAGGACATCTCATGCTCAAGCTTAATGAGGCGCTTGCTCCACGCCACAACAAGTCCTATGTTCTGCTCAAGTTTTGGCATGTCCTCCGATGCGGGGTGGTCGATGGGTATCCTTCCGTACTTCTTCTTAAGTACCTTGTCAATGGTGACTTTGGCGTACCCCGGCGGAATTGGGGTGCCTTTAATGGTCCCATCTAACGCGGGTAAGGCTTGGCCGAGCGCCACCTTGTCTTTCGTCCATTGTTGCTTGATGTACAGCTTGACATTGACACGGTCAGTGATGCTATCGACCGGGTGAGGCACATCCACATCTGGTTCACCAAAAGGGGTGGACCCACAACTGCTGCAACCCCGTACCTGCTGCAACCCCACAGGTGCTTGTGGTCCTTGAGATTGTTGGGACGCCAAAGCTTGTTCGACCTTAGCATGAACTAGTTCATCTAGTTTGGAGTTCCATCTATCTTCCACCTCCTTAAGCATGTTGAGCGTCTCCTCCTCTTTTGCCTTCTTACTCCTTTTGCGGCTCCGATAAGTTTCCGCATCATCCGGGAAACCTAGCAACCAATTAACAACCCCGGCTCCTCTGGTGCGGCCACCGTGCTCCTTGTTCCCGAGTGCTTGGGTGAGCAAGTCGTTCTCCCTGTCAGAAGTGCGAGACCCTTGAATCACCTCCTCGGTTATCTCAGAGATCCTCGAGATGAGGGCACTCATGTTCGGATTATCTACGCCTTTACTCTTCGGATGATTTAAGACGCTAAAGCTCCCATCATTACCATGACGACACATCCTCGCGATACAGAACATTATAGATCTGGCCTGCCAATGGGCGGTCACAACCTCAACGCCAGCTTCAATAAGCTCTGACTGCTTCTCAAGTTCTTTTTGAAAAACTTCTACAAGCTTGGCATATCCACGAGAGCCGCAATGATGATGAAGTTTGTTTTTCGTCGAGTTCTCCTTATTCTGCGTGCTAAGCTATTGGAACTCCTCGGAATCACAGTGAGTCATGAACTCCTCCCAGTAGGGCCCCTGATAGGCCAACTTTGACTTACTACCAAAATCTGGTTCTTCACCACCAACGATATACTTCCTGTAACACTCACCCCTGAAGTATGATGCCATTATTTCATAGGCTCTTTTCTGGGCTAAGGGTTTGTCATACTGATCTTCCTCTGGGAATGTGAAAAACTTTGGGAGCTCCTCATCCCATATTTGGAACTTGATAATTTCGGGAACCACGGACGGGTCCGTATCTTTCCCCTGCCAGTTATAGTACTTCAAGGGGAGAAATTGCCTTACAAGGTTGCCGATGACCCCTGAGTACTTCTTCACAGATTTCTCTGGTGCAGACGGGATACCGCATCCATCGAATGCGGTGATCGGGCTCTTGCCTTTAGGAAGTTGTGTCGGCCCACGCTTGGTTCTGACTCTAGTCTTATTACCACTGCTTGCCTGCGGCTCACCGGTATGCGGTGGGTCGATGACCAGCGGAGGAACCTGCTGGAGAGAACGAGTAAGTTAATACCCTGTCAATGCAGTAGTGGGTGTGCCTACGTCATCAAATGACACCTAAGTTACCTGGTTAGCCTGCTCCTCTTGCTCATACTGCAGGTTCAAATAAGTGCTCGGGCTCTCTTCCTACCCGTGAGTAGCGGCCTTGTTGTCACCGACAACATTAGCCTGATCTTGCGGCACTGCCTCATTGCCCCCGACAACATTAGCTGCTTCACGCTCCATCTTGACTCTACGGCTATGAGGAATCTGGTGACGAACCATGGATGTGAATTGACCGTGGTCAGTCAGTGCTGTGGATCATATGAGGAACCATGACACTAATTTATCAATTTAGCACCTACTCAATCATGGTCAACTAACACCTAGCATCATCCTAACATGAGTCCAAACATTCTGGACTAGCTTGCTGACCAAATTTCACCCCATTTGGACCTATGATTAAAGCTACACAAATCCACAAGCTAGCAACATTAAACCCACATTAAATAGGCCTAAATTACTTTGGAATATGAAACATGTCCAATAACAGATTTGAGCACATGGATGGCTAACTATCAACATAGAAACATCACACAAAATTTATCAAGCTCAAATCCTAAGTAGAATTAAGATGGTGAATTTATTTGCTTATACTAGCTACTAGCACCCTCTAAAGCATCTCCAAAATCTTGCAACATCAACAGGTTCTGAGTATCAACAGGTTCACAAGTTAACAAGGTCGAATTGACCAAAGTTCAGAGATCATTGCAGCAACAGAAGCCTATAGAGGCATTCTGTCGAACAGGTAGGGGGCAGGAAGAGAGGAGCAAACCGCGTGAACAGATGGTGACCGCTTCCGCACGCTCCTAGAAGCCTGTGAGGGTGGACGATACTCGGAAGATTGTTGCAAGCGGGGCAGTGGCGCGCGAGCTCCGATGTGGCGGTGGCGGCGCCGGTGATGCCGCTGGCGCCGGTGCTGAACGGGGCCGCGGGTCGCGTGGCCGTCAGCGGAGGAGCGGGGCGGCATAAAGCGACGTCGGTGGCGGAGGAGGGCGTCGTCGGGGCGGCGGACGGCGTCGTAGGAGGCGGCGGACGGCGTCGTTGGGGGCGGCGGACGGCGTCGAGGGGCGCGTGGTTCAAAAGACTTGTGAAATTTTCAGAAGCGCATGCGCCCGCTTATATACCCAGGACTTATCACTGCCGGTTCCTACCAAGTACCGGCAGTGATAGGTATATCACTGCCGGTTCCAACTAATAACGGGCAGTGATAAGTACATCACTGCCGGGGGCCAAACGCGCCCCGAAAGTGATTACTTGTGGCGCGTACTGATTAATTAACGACATTTCCTATTTCGTACGAACAGGCGTCTCTACCACAGCGGTTAAGGCCGCGTCCTCCGACCTGTTAGGCCCGCGCTCGAGTCCTAATCTCTGCAAATTTTTCGGGTTTTTAATTATTTTACAAATTTCAAAGAGAAACAATTAAAAATATCAAGTAGTGATCAAAGCAGTTATCCTCTATGAGCGCAGTGGTTAAGGCATAAATCTTAGATCCCCTGGACCCGCGTTCGAGTCGTAGCGGTGTCAATTTTTTTTGAAAATTTTTAGTTTTCAAAATAACATCACCGAAAAAACTAGATCGGTGTCATATGTGGCACCTAAGGTGATAAATTATTTATTGAAAAAACTAGATATAATAGTAATAAATAAAAAACTGTGTATTCCCATGTCATATAGGCTTTAAACTTTTTTTCTAAGCACATAAACTAGATGGTCTCAAATTAAACTAAGTCCCCACACATGATCTTAGTTTTTTTTCTAGAGATTTGACACAATTTGACCATGTTCGACTTGGTCAAATCTTGGATTTTTGTGATAATCCACTTTGACCCAGCCCTAGATGGTCTCAAATGCAAAAGTGATGAACACAAAGTTTGTCACACTCATCATGATCAACATTTGGTGTAATGGTCAACTCTTCATTTGACAGAGCTTGTACCACTAAAACTTTGAATTTTTGAATTTTGGCACATCGTATCCAGTTTTTGAAACCCTAGATGGTCTCAAATTGAAATTTCTTGAATACCAACTTTGGTCCACTCATCATGACCTACATTTCATACAAAGGCCATTTTTGCATCTGACAAAGTGTTAGGAAAGTGTAGCCCTAAATCCACACGTGCCACATACACTTCCATAAAGTCCATGTGAGATTCAAGAATTTGTGACCGGTGTTGGGTAGCACTGTCTCAAATGCAAAAGTGGCCTATCTATCAAATGTGTATCTTGATGAGTTATATCACCCTTGTATTCAGATGTTTTCCATCTGAGGTCATTTCGTGCCTCAATTTGACCATGTTTGACTTGGTCAAATCTTGGATTTTTGTGATAATCCACTTCGACCCAGCCCTAGATGGCCTCAAATGCAAAAGTGATGAACACAAAGTTTGTCACACTCATCATGATCAACATTTGGTGTAATGGTCAACTCTTCATTTGTGAGCTTGTACCACTAAAACTTTGAATTTTTGAATTTTGGCACCTCGTATCCAGTTTTTGAAACCCTAGATGGTCTCAAATTGAAATGTCTTGAATACCAACTTTGGTCCACTCATCATGACCTACATTTCATACAAAGGCCATTTTTGCATCTGATAAAGTGTTAGGAAAGTGTAGCTCTAAATCCACACGCGCCACATACACTTCCATAAAGTCCATGTGAGATTCAAGAATTTGCGACCGGTGTTGGGTAGCACTGTCTCAAATGCAAAAGTGGCCTATCTATCAAATGTGTATCTTGATGAGTTATATCACCCTTGTATTCAGATGTTTTCCATCTGAGGTCGTTTGGTGCCTCAATTTGACCATGTTTGACTTGGTCAAATCTTAGATTTTTTTTGAATTTTTGAATTTTGGCAACTCGTATCCAGTTTTTGGGTTTTTAATTATTTTACAAATTTGATACAAAGACCAAATCCACTTTGACACAAACTATTCATGTTCAACTTTGTAAAATATTTATTTAGAGAGAGTACATTGATAGAATACAAAATAAATAAAAATTATAAAGTTACATATACAATAACAAAGACATATTTTTCTTCACCGTCAATGTTGTCATCCATGTGTATCAACACATTATAATTTGACCACCTTTCGTCCTCGGTTGTGGCCTACTTGCCATCTCTAGCGCAGCGGCAAGGGTCGGATGCGGCTCGAACCGCACCGGCAGTACTCCTCGATGGGGCGTCGTCGCGACCCAGAAATGCGCGACCAACTCGTGCATAAACTTCTGGCGTCGCCTTAGAGTAATAACACCACCCCAGGAGAAAATTGCACAAAGCACACCGGCGAGGTCCGTCAATCTCATAGCACCTCAAATGAACGCATGCCACTGCAGAGGTACATTTCAAGGAATGAATGTACTGTCTACAACGCACATGATTCACAGAGACCCAGAGAATCCAGCTCGTGGGACGGCTCTGTCAATCTCACCGGGCACCCCAACATGCGGCTCAGCTCATCTTCAGTAGCATTCACTATTTTCGTGGACTACTATAAAGCATGACGATATCTGTATGTGGAGGGCTTTCTCTCAAAGGGAACCCATGTATTTGAAAAACTAGCAAACAACTAGAGAAAGAGGGAGAAAAAGGATCATAAACTCAGATAGAGGTTTCAAGCACGATGGCCATTTTATAGGCCCCGTGTTGTCGTGGTAGGTGGGAGCAGTGTTCTTGCTGTATTGATCAGAGGGGGCAGAGATATATTTTTTAAAAAACAATCTCTACTTTATATCACTGCCGGCGCCTGGATGGAGCCGGCAGCGATGGGCTAACGGCATTTTTTTAAAAGGCGCGCCCAGTCCATCACCGCCGGCGCCTTCTACAAGCCAGCGGTGATAGATCCAACGGCATTTTTAAAAGGCTCGCCCGAGGCCATCTTTGCCGCCGGTTTGTGGAAGGAGCCGGCAGTGATCAATCCAACGGCATTTTTAAAAGGAGAGCCCACTGCGGCCACGGGCTCACATCACTTCCGGCTGCCGCGTTGGTCGAAGGACGAGTACCGCCGCCGTTGGATTTGAACCCGACGAGCATCTTTTTTAAAATAAAAAATAAAAAATGGGAGCAAAATAACATAAAGATTTGTAAGAAAAAACGAAACCAAATAAAGGATTTATATTGCCGAGATAAGGCCGTGGGCTCTGGAACCCGTGACCACGATCGAGTCCGACGGTTTTTTTATTTTTTTTTTTTTTTTTTATATTTTATATATATATATCACTGCCGGCTATTGTTAAAAGCCGGCAGTGATGTATATCTTAAAAGCATGGCACCACTGCCAGCTACCACGCCACCACCACGCCTATAAATATATGGCACACATCCAGGGCATATGCCTGCCTTCTTGTGTTCATTTTTTCCTCTCTCCATCTTGGCTAGTTCTCTAGGCTAGTTTGCTAGTTTTTGTGAAGATGGCCTCTCTGTGGGAAAAATCCCTTCACATACAGATATTGTTACGCGTTGTACTCCACCACAATGGTGCACACAATAGGTGCTAGAAGAATTCTACTGATATAGCAATGCCGGATATTGGGGTTTCCGGCGAGGCTGTTGAGAAGTGCTTGCACATATGTGCTTGCATTCGACGCCAGCACGGTATTGTCTCTTCAATCCGGAAGGGGCCATACAGTCATGTATCCCCGCCGACAGCCTCGAACCAAGAGCAAGAAGGGAAGGATTGCGGCATTCCCTGATTGTCTCCGACAAGCATTGCTCTAACCACCTCGCTTTATCTATGCTAGCAAGGATGCTAGAAGAATACTACTGAGGTGGTTAAATTATAATGTGTTGATACTCATGGATGGTAGCTTTGATCGTATGAAAATAGGTCTTTGTTATCGTATATGTAATTTTGTTGTAAGGTCTTTGTTATCGTATATGTAATTTTTTTATTTGTTTTATCTTGTACTCTTGTGCTCTATCTAAATAAATATTTTGTTGTCATTAATAAAACATATATGTACTCAAGCATAGAATTTACTATATAAATGTATAAAAAAATTAAAAAAGTAGATATAACCATGGGGAACCGGTAGTGATAAGTTGGCAGGGACATGGGGAACCGAGAGGCCGCCTTGATGGCGGTGTGAACTGATAGGCCACCGCCGACGGTGGCCTTTGAGTCCCCCACCGGTGGCCTTTATAAAGCGGCCTCCTCGGCTGCATTCTCCGCCTCCCACCTTCCTCTCTCCTTCCATATATCCTCTCTTCTCCTCGGCTCGGCTGCATTCATGGAGTCCGGCGGTGGTGTCGGTGGTGGCTCCTCCGCCGGCCGCCAAGTCCGCGCGCCGGAGAACCAACTCCTCGCCCTGCGCGCGCAGCTTGCCCAAGAGCGCGGCTGGCGCAGGACGGCCGAGCAGGCCCTGCAGGTGGAGCGCGCGGCCCGCGCGGCGGCCGAGGAGGCGGCCGCCATCCTGCGCGATGCGCTGGAGGCCGAGCGGGTGGCCCGCGCGGGCCGCCGAGGCGGAGGAGGCGCTGCTCGCAGCCGGCTCGTGGCCGCGGCCCCCATTAGGCGGCGGCGGGCGGCGGCGAGCGGACGTCGAACGCCGCCGCCATTTTTTATTATTATTTTATTTATGAGAAATTTTAATTATGTAATGAAAACCTTATCATATTATATATATAATGAATTTTTATTATTACGAGTTTCATTTTATTTATTTTATTATTATTTTGTTGCCCTCTGTTCTTGGGGAGGAGGAAGGAGAAGCAGGCGGTGTGCTGTCAGGCGGCCACTGCCGGCTCTCGCTAGACACCGGCGGCGATGAGTCCCATCCCTGCCGGTCTCTGGCTAGAGCCGGCGGTGATATCTGCCCCCCATATGACTGCCGGGTCTGGACACCAACCGGCAGTAATATGACTCATCACTGCCGGTGCCTTCGCTACCTGACGCGAGTCAGGCTCCGTCGAGCTTGGCACCGGCTGTGATGAGTCATCACTGCCGGTTTTTCCATTTTCGGCGGTGATTAGGTGGGCAGTGATGTGCGAATCTGTAGTAGTGCAAGTAGGTCAAGTGGTCTGAACGCTTTGCTTTATTGTACATGGTCACAAATTATAGTGCCATATAGTCCTTTGTATGTGTTGCTGGTTAGTCCTAAATGCTAGCATCTTATGCGATGGTGTAGAACAGTTAGAACTAGTCAATGTGTTAGTCTGACGCTTTCTTATATCCTCTTAATGAAAAACAGGTCACGGCCTGCTCGAGGAAAAAATTGGCCATTGGCAGGTACTTGGTTTTGTTTAATTTCAGGATGAGCATGTCACCGACATTTTTAGTTCTGGACGTTGACCCTGGATTTCATTTCGTGCAAGATGGAACAGTGCGTATCACGCTGTGAATATTCTAGTACATTATATTTTATTGAGAGTCAGAACTGCGTATGTGACGTTGCTAGAATTTTCTAGTTTGCATGCACGGCGCATTATAATCTTTAGGATTTAGAATAAGATTCAGTGTTCACTCTCCGGTTGCACATGCTGTTAAGTAAATCAGAACTAGAGCATCATATCTCAATTTAATAGGAAAAAACCCTAAACAGAAGATTGCGTCCTGGTGGCTGTAGCGTGTGTACAATTCCATCGCATCATGCAGTCAGCAATATAATTCTGAAGCAACACGGTCACGAGAGGAGATGACTCCACAACCGAAGACAGTGTCGGAGGACAGAGAAGGTTTAACGTATGGCGAAATCAATATTGTAGATAATAAATATTTCTCACTGAGTTGGTTTATACACATATAACGTATCATGGTCGTCACCTATTATATAAGTATAAAACATTTTGTCAGGAACCTACTAGAATTACTACAAGATGGGCCAGTCAAGGGCATATGTGGCTTGGGCTTAGGCCAGAGAAGGCAAACTTGGGCTGCTAGCTGGCCAACGAGGAAGGTAAGGAGGACAAAAGGATCACCGTCATCTCCAACAAGGGTCGTCGAAGGACCAAGGAACGAATCGGCGAGCCAAAGCTCGGGGCGAGCATTTGCTCAATCTATCCCCTTCATCTCCTCTTCCCCTCGCAATTACCAGTTCATGTACCCAGAACCTTCTAGTGTGTTCTAGAGAGTCGATTTGTGTCATTGTAATTGATTTGTGAGTTGGATTCAATTGAGGATGGTGAAAACTGGCATCAGCTTCGTCGACCCGTGGAATTTTCGCCATGGACGCCACACTGGAGGTCCATCGCAAGGAAATGCTAGACCAGATCCATGCCATGGCGACGAAGATGGCATTGGAGTTGGACGCAAGCAAGGTGGAGTTTAAGGCATGCATGGCGGCCTTCGGAGCCGCTTCTCTAGCCTTCGTGGCTGAATCTAGAAGCTTGCCGGCAGCAGTTTCCGTAGCATCGCTCATGCTTCCAGCAGCGTCGTTCATCACTTCACCCTCCACCAAGCCGGTGACAGCCCCTTCGGCATCGCTCATCCCTTCACCAACATTAGCGCCATCGCAGGATGCAGATCCTGGCTGCCCGTTAAGCGTCGATCGCCTTAGCCACCTCCCCGACACACTCCTACGCAACATCAACGCTCGACTCCCCATCAAGGACCCCGCGCACACAGCGGTGCTATCCCGCCGCTTGAACCCCGTCTTCAGCTCCGCGGTCGTGCTCCACCTCGGGGAACTTGGTCTCGTCTTCCACGGCATCGAGGGCCCGTGCCCAGCGAGCTCTTCGACCGCCCGCTCGATGCTGTATTCATTGTCACCACCAATGGCTCGGCGCAGCAGGCGCCCACGTCGGCCCTCAAGTCCCTCATCTATGGTCTCATGGGCCGGATCAGGGGCCTGATTGGCGATCCCTGTTCTGCACGGGGGACCCCCTTTGCCCACGGTGCCGGCAAGTTCGAGGACCGCACCTCGCTCTAGGCCGACGATGCTGCCAAGTTCCTCGCAGACCACGACTCGTCCACGTACACTGCCTCATGCGCTTGGCGACCACCTTGGCTCCGCGCCTCGCACACCGTCCCGATGGCGCTGCTCTCCACCATGGGACTCCCCTTCCCTAAACCCTAAACCCTAAACCCTAAATCGTGGAGCCGGCACTCATGCCCGCGCCCGCTCCGGTGCTCGAGTTCCTCATGAGGGCCTGCGGCCTGGGTGCTAGATTCGTCGGCGGCACCCATCTTGGTGTCTACTTCAACATCGAGAAGACTGATCATGCATGCGTCAAGACCTTCTCCATGAGGTTTAAGGTCCATTAGTCCAGGTTGGTAACACCAATCGGGACAAAAAGATGGCTTTTAGTCCTGGTTGGTGTTATGAACTGGGACATAAGGGTCGTCGATGGCCGTGAAAGGGACTAATGCTCCCTTTAGTCCTAAACTGTAACAGCACCGAGACCAAAGGTATGAACCAGAAGTTATTTCTCTACTAGTGTGCTACACAAAGGATTTGTAAAGGCGGTTGGAAAGACTATAGAGACGGTAACTCTTTCGTCTGTACAAATCGGCGAAGGAATACAACTGCCTCTACAAATCGATATAGAGACAGATGAACTTAGGAGCCAACTCTACATGCATCTACAAATTGTTTTCCAGAATTCATAAATCCAGCTAAAATATCTTTTTATTCTCGGAAGGACTCACCATGCAACCACACACTCCACTCCTACGTGCAATATATAATTTAAAAGTATATCCAATCCTTAGTGCACGAGGAATCAGTGGTGTTGATAGATATTCCTTAACTTTATCAAATGTTTTTTGTTGTTCTACCCTAAGTAAATTCAAATTCATCCTTCAAACGAAGTATGGTAGTAAAAGAAATAATCTTCACGGAAAAGTTTTCCATGAATCTCCTCAATTGGCTAACCAATCCTAAGAATTTGTGCAAATCGTTGTTGCATGTAGGTGCCTAACTTTTATATATGATGATTTATATTTTATTGGGATCAATATCTATGCTTTTATCATGAACTTTTAAGCCAAAGAACTTCACAACCAACTTAGTTTGAAAAAAAATATAAATTTTGTTATGATGTACTCCCTTTGTCCTGTAATACAATATATTTTAGTCTGTCCTAAGTCAACTCAGTTTAAGTTTGAACAGAATAATAGTAAAGAATATTATCGTCCATCACATCGAATCGGTAAATTATGAAAATATACCTCATAATAAATCTAACTATGCTCATCTAACATCATAAATATTATTGCTTTTCTTTTTTCTATGAATTACCTTATATTCCGGGACATAGGGAGTACCTATTTTATAGATGGCTCTAGGTATAGCCACCTAGAGGGGACTGAATCTAAAGATGTCTCTAAAAATAGGCCATTTGTAAAGGTGATTTGGTCTTGGAAACCAGTTTTAGAGACAGTTCTAAATCAAGACGACAGTATAGAAAATACATAGGAGATGTGTCTCTCTCTACAAATGGTATTGTAGTAGTGTACCTCTTCAATCGTCGGCGGTAGTAGCTTGGCATGTCGATAGATTGGCTTGGTTTCATGTATTGGAGGGTCTCGCCAATAATGGGGAAGCCCATGGAGCCAGGAGGAAGTCTCCCCTTGCATGGGGGCACACCCATCTGTATGCCCGGTGAAGTAACCATGCAATCCCCACCGTGACACAACAGACAAGTGCGTACGACAGATTGACCAGCAAACCTCCCTCCATCTCTATGTAATGTGCGACTACAACAGATTTCTTCCAGGCTAGCTAAACACTAAAGTTTTGAAGCTAGCAGCTTTTATAGGGGCAGGAGAAGTGTACGTGGTTTGTGCAGTAAGTATTCATGTTTTGTACTGGCCGCCGGCGTACTAGGTTTTGTTTATTTCGTGCTGAGTTGGAATCAAACTTTGCACCCATCTCCATGTTGACCCTGGATTTTCCCTTTCGTGCAATTACTCTGTATGCCACGTTTGCTTATTTTCTACATTTCCTGCAAGTTGGGACTGCTCAATGCATGCACGTTACTAGTAATTTTTCCTAGTTTGCACGCACGGCGCATTTAATTATTTTAGTGTTTGAATCTTCGATTGCCCATGATTTCATTCAAATCAGAACTAAGCATCCCATTTCAAAAGGAAAAATTAAAGAACAGCAACCTTAAGCAGAAGGAACCCGTGATATAGTAGCATGCACAAAAATCTCATCGCATCACGGGAGTGTGTAATATAACGCAATCTCTATTGCGTAGAATACAATCCATTGCACCTACACCAGTTAGCAAGCAAAATCACATGCACACCGCAGCCACTAAATGATAGGCACACCGCAGCCACTAAATGATCGGCAAAATCACATGCATAACGCAATCTCGTGCAGTTAATTCCCTCCCCAAGATGAATGGAGTGGAGGATAGGGATTTTGACTTTGTAGCGGATTTAATCTCCTTCAAGGCTTTTCCATTTCATCCAATCTCCCTCCATTTTCCACCAAATCAAAGACGAAGCGACTGTCTCTGATAATACATCACAGACGCTATAGTGGAAGGCAAAGTAAGAAGTGTAAGCTAACCCAACTAATTTGGGTCGATGACTTCATGAGGATGCTCGGGGCGCGAGGAATTCGATGAAGCCACATTAGTCGGTGGATACCACTTGAGATATGGTCACGACAGCTTGCCGCACGTTCATATAAGAGATGTCCATCGTTGCCATCTCTCTGCTTGTCCATTTGGGCGACAAAAATGTTGCTGCTTTGCTTAAAAAGGAAGTGAGGAGGCTTAATCTTGAGAAAGGTGAGCAGTCGGCTATGTGCGAGTGGTGCTTAATTAGTTTGCTCCTTGCAATTGAAGAGCAGGGAAGGTGTGTAAATTAATCGATGCAAGTGAGAAGGTGCAAAGACCAGGTTCAGTAATATACTAAACTAATGTGGTGCCGTAGAAGTTAAAATGGATGACGGCGCTTTGTTTAATTTGCTCCTCACCTCCATGCAATTGAAGAGCAGGGAACCTGTAAAATAATAATCGATGCAATTCAAGAGCTAGAAGGTGGAAACACCATCGGTTCCTAAACTAATGTAAGTGTTGTAGAAGTTGAATGGATGCCAGCAGAAATGAATTCGAGGCTCACGGGTATATGCATGTACTCGGTACTGAGAAAAATAAAGAGGCCATAAGTTAGAGATTTTGTGGGCCCCTTAGCTAGCTTGGCCTCACGAGTTAACAGGAAAATATGCTAGTTTGGTTCTCCCATTTACATATAGAAGAAAAGAAGTAGAAGATAAAAGGTTTACGGGCAGTTCAACCACCATATCACTGCCCGTTCACTATATACGCATCACAAGCAACATCATTTTTTCCGCGATCGGGCCATTCATTCATGTTTCACTAAGAGGAAAAGTCACATGATACAAATTGCATGCAAGCTCGTTGGCAAGAAGCCATCACGACGCGAGGTGCAAGATGTTCTTGCCCTTGGGAAGAGGTACAAGATGCCAAGTCTGATTTCTCAACAATGCATTGTACTCATGATTCATCGCTTCAATCCACTTAGGATCCTTCATAGCCTCGGTCACAGTTGTGGGTTCACCTGTTTCAGAAGACAACAACATCCCCCATCGGACCGTACCATCAATGTACAATTTTGGCTTGTGAATTCCATGTTGACGGCGCGTGACAGGACGTGTAGCAGTTGGTTCCGGATTGGGCACAGGAGCAGTCACAGGCGCAGGAGCCACAGCAGATCCACCGGGATCGGATCCGCCGCGTGCGGGTGCAGATGGGGACAGATCCTACCCCCAGCACTGGGATCCGGCTGTGGTGAGGATGTGGAGGTAGGTGTCGGGTCCGTCGTCGAAGGCTGCACAGAGGATCCCGAAGGAGTTGTCGACCGCGGGGCAGCGCCGCCAGGATCAGATGCCGATCCCGAAGGCGATGCTGACATGTTGCTGCCGAGGGAGCACATGAAATGACGATGGGAAGCACCGTTCCCATCGCCGTTTTCGCCCGTTCCTGGATCATTTGATCCACTGTTTGTTCCTGTATCACCAGAAAAAATTAGGCTTTCGCCATGATTAGTACATGAAGGAGAAGGATCACACCGATCTAGTAAGATTGCATCCCCAAATGTAGCATTAGGATTAAGCAAGGAATCAGGCAAGACAGACAACTCAGCACTAAGACGAGTGCCTACGTTTGGGTGTAGGCGAGAGAAAGGAAATACTTGTTCATCAAACACAACATCTCTTGAGATGTAGACACGCCCAACAGATGGCTCAAGGCATTTGAACCCTTTATGTAAAGGATTATACCCAAGAAACACGCATTGTTTCAATCGGAAGGCGAGCTTACGGTCATTATAAGGCCGCAGATTTGGCCAACATGCACACCCGAAGGTGCGAAGAAAAGAATAGTCTGGTGGTTGGCAATGTGAATAACTCGAGAAGGTAATCTATTAATAAAGAAAACAGCAGTTGCAAACGCCTCATCCCAAAATTTCAATGGCATAGATGCATGAGCTAACAAGGATAACCCCATCTTGACAATATGACGATGTTTTCGTTCTGCTGACCCATTTTGCTGATGAGCATGTGGGCATGAAACATGATGAGCAATGCCTACTCGAGTAAAGAGCGAATTTAGAGATTTATACTCGCCTCCCCAATCAGTTTGCATAGTGAGGATTTTAGCTCAAATTGTCATTCAACAAGTTGTTGAAAATTGCGAAAGACTTGGAACACTTCGATTTATGATGAAGAAAAATAAATCCAAGTAAATTTGCTGAAGTCATCAATAAAACTAACATAGTATGAATGACGACCAATTGATGAGGGAGCAAGGCCCCAAACATCTCAAAACACAAGTTCTAAAGGTTTAGAAGACACACTACTTGACTTGGGATATGGCAACTGGTGGCTTTTGCCCATTTGGCAGGCATCACAAATCAAGTTTTTATTGAACTCTGAAACAAAAGGGATCCTATGACGAATAAGGATCTATTGCACCACAGATGTAGATGTGTAGCCCAAGCGATGATGCCACAGGGTGGATGACGGCTTGATGGCAGCAAGCACACTTTTATTTGGACTCGACTTGAAAGAACTGGACTTCAGCGGATAAAGACCACCCTCACATGGTCCTTGGAAGATGACCTTCCTCGTGTCCTGTTCCTTGATAAGAAATTTATGGGGATAAAATTCAAGAAAGGCGTCATTATAACTCTCAAGACGATGAACAAATAGTAAGTTTTTACTAGCTTCAGGAACATGGAGAATTTGACGAAGATGAATGGTACTAGATGGGGTACGCAAAGTACTAGAACCAATATGATCTATCTCCATACTTGCACCGCTCGCAGAGTGAACTTGATCGTGGCTCCCATACTTGTCGCGCACGGTGAGCTTGTCAAGCTCGCTGGTCACGTGATCTGTAGCGCCGGAGTCGACATACCAGTTGGTGTCGATCCCATAAGATGCGGTGGTGGCTGAGGACTCGCTCTTCTGTGTCGCAGGGGTGAAGTTCTGGTCGAACCTCTTGAAGCAGCGAAAAGCAATCCTTCTCACAGACCTAGCAAAACACGCCAGCCTGAAAACCCTCGCCGCCGCCACGGCCACCGTTGCCACGGCTGCCTTTGCCGTGAGTGAAGCCCCCACAGTTGCCGCGGCCGCCGCGGTTGTTGGGGTTAGGGTTTCCGCCGCCGCGGCCACCCTTCGTTGCCACGTTGACAAAGGAGTTGGAACCCCCGTCACGCACCTCCTTGCGCCGCTCGTGGCTCATCAGTTGAGCATATAGCTCATGGACGGAGATCGGTTCGACCCTCGCTGTGACGGCAGACACAACGGAGTCAAAATCCTCACCGAGACCGGTGAGAATGTAGGAGACAATCTCCTCATCCTCCAGCTTACGGCCCGCCAAAGCGATCTCATCGGCAAGGCTCTTAATCTTGGTGAAATACTCCGCCACAGTGGACGTCTCCTTGGACGCCGTGGTGAGTGCCATGCGTGTGGCAATGACACGCACACGGCACTGCGACGCATGAAGTTCCTTAATGGCGGCCCAGAGGGCAGCCGCTGATGTCCTAGATGAGACCTGGGAGAAAATCTCCTTGGAGAGGGAGGAAAACAGATAACTGAGGACCTGGCTATCATTGGCGATCCACTCCTCGTACTCTGGGTTTGCCACCGGATCAACCTTCTTGCCGTCGGCGTCAGTGGCGGGTTCAGGCGCGATGAACGCCACAGGCGGCGCCGCCCCAACCCTGATGTGCTTGGCGAGACGAGCACCCTTGAGGGTGTTGGAAACCTGGGCATTCCACATGCCGAAGTTCCCCCTGGTGAGCTTCTCAGTCACCAGGGGAAGGAAGTAAAAGGCGAGCTTCGCGATGTCAGAGGAGGAAGACGCCATGGCTGCGGAAACGATGGTAGATTAGATCGACCTAGTCTGATACCATGTAAAACGGTATAGGGGGGAACGAGATGCCCTTTCCTGGGCTCTCAGTTATATAGGATAGGGAATAGCCCCCTATGGAGCGTGTACAGCAAGGGGTTTGTTACAACAAACTCTCAACAAACCCTAGATTACACCTATCCTTATCTACACGGTACAATCGAGTCCAGCGCTATCTCAACAACCTGAGCTTTGCGTTTATGTTCAATGAACCTAGACAATACAAACCTATTGTCTAACAGGATCACGGGAAATGATGACAGGCTGCCCCACAAGGCAGGTCTTGAACACGGGACCCTACCTATGTAGCACCAGAATGCAGCAAGAGTTTCGGTATGTCCACGTATGAACAGATGAAGTTCTACACTCGTGGTTTAGTTTCGGTACATTTAATTTTGCAAACCTAACATGAGCTTCAAGTGAGAATGCAAGTACAAACAGTAACGCAAGAATGAACCTAATCATACTAGATATTATGTTTTTCAGCCGCCTTAGCTACAGTGACTCTGTGCGCTCTGCCTTCTGTGTCCGTCCGATCGATGTGCCAGCGCTTCATCCCAGCCCTCCGTCTCAGGTACGGCCTCGTCTAGAAGTTTCTCTGCCCGCGCGGAACCATATCCTCTTCGTGGCACAGAGCCATCGTCCAGTCCTAATCCGGTAATCCCCATCGCCGCCTCCGCTCCCTCCAGCGCCACCCGTTCTCCTTCGTCGCTGGCCTCTACCGCAGCACTCCTTGGCGGCAGGCTCGAGCGGTGGCTGCATGTTGCCTCTTCCTCTCCTCCGTGGCTCCGTCCCATGGCCCAGGTAGCTGCGCCGAATCGACAGCGTCCCTCTTCCTCTCCCCCGGTGCTGGCCTGCTCCGCGACCGGCGGCCGGCGCCCGCGCGCGCAGGTGCATGTTCAGCAGACACCCCGTCGGCTGGTGGCCACCGTTATCCCAGGCGTCGACACCAGGCGTTTACCTCTCGCAAGTCTACCTCGTCGTTGTCCTCGGCCACCTCGCCTGCGCCCCTGAGGTTCGTGGCCCCTAATCCTTCTCAATCTCGATCTGGTCTCTTGCAGGTCTACCTCGCCGCCGTCCATGAGGTTGCTGGCCCCTGATCCTTCTCGATATCCATCCGATTTAAAATGTGTGCTGTTTTGGTTTTTTTGTAGTATATATTTACAGCATTCTTCGTGATAACAAATCTGATTCTTCATAGATCAGGTTTCTGCTAATGCATAGTTATTCCATTTTTTTAAAGAATCATATCTTTCCCAACGCTCTTGTGGCTCGTGTGTGTGTTATCTTGCTTAATATTTTTGATCATTCAAATAGGATTGCACTATAGTATACAATTTTTTGGTAGTTAAGGCAGACTGAAACCTCTTGACTAATGTCAAACTATTTTTCCCCTTTCAGTAGGTTTAGGAGTTCCCAATGAAAAATGTTTAGCCACAATTCTGGTACATGTTAACTGCTTGGTCAACATTAATTATTTGGCCAGGCTAACTTCCTTGCTCATCTGGTGCTTATGGTCCCACAAACACCTTAGTAAGATATCAAGAACAGGGAGCATCCTCCTGATATACGTGACAGGTTATCCCCAGGCTGCAAAGTGTGGATTAAGTGCATGTGAGGGGTCCTTCAGCAGTGTGGTAAGTTTGCCTGGGTGTTCAATCTTTGTTCTGTGTGCTCTGCTGCTCTTTAAATCCCACTGTGCTTATCTTTGCTACACCATCCAATACTGTGTACTTACAGCTCCCAAATACATATATCCAGCTCTGAAGAGAAAACTTCATAACAAAACAAAAAGGTTTCAATTTCAGTATTAGCATAAAATTAGCCTGTTCCTTTTGTCCTACACATGTGCATTCAACTTCAACACTCCTAATGCTTTGGTTTAGATGGGACAGCTTAGAATGCATTTCAGGACAAATAAATGCTCCTACCAATATGCATGCCTTTTGTTAAAAAAAAAAAATCAGTACCTGCAGGCAGAAATGAGGGAAAACAAGGTTATAGCATTTGATCTTACTCCTAATGCTTTGGTTTCGATTGGAATGCATTTCAAGCCAAATAAATGCTCCTGCAAAGTTAATATTTGTGGTTCAGAATTACTTAAGTAATTTTAGAAAACAAAGGTGTAGACCATGCACCTTCTGCAAAGAAAACCAGAAAATCAGTTAAAGTGGGGTCGTATTCACAGAACTAAATGGGTCAGATTTTTATCCACCTACAATCCTCACCCCTACAAAATTCAGTTTTTTTCATAGTTACTACATGGTGGTCTCTAGAACATGCACTGATTTTGTTATTGTTATAATATCTGCTAATCAACAATTGCTTTGAGAAATATTTAGGATGTCGGTAGTTCTATTACAATAAATTTATTAAGCATGATAGCATGTTTTTTTCCGTATGAAGCATCTTAGTTGGGATGTATTATTTGAGAGGAAAGATGGACTTCAGTTTTTGTCAAATAAAAGTGCTATAGTGGATACACACAATGGTGCTTTAGCCTAAACATATCTTGAGTCAGTGGATTAACTGTCATACTCTTATTTAACTACTCTGCAGAAAAGGTAGCACGGAGAAACTAACGGTATTCATGGATGTATGGAGCAATGGGGTGCTATAGGAAAAACTATACCAAATATTGGCGCTGCAATTGTGTTCAACCCTTGACAAAGGTGGAATTATTTGACCTCACTCTTTTCATCTTTGCAAATAATCTGAACTTTGCAATTTGGGAATTACTCTATGCAAGATGGCCAATAAACCCAATCACACACTGTCCCTCAATTGCTAATGCCTCATCATGTAACCCCTTTTCCTTTGAATGCAATATATGTGGTTGAAGACTTCATTGCAAGATGACTGACAAAACCCGATCACACACTATCCCTCAATTTCTAATGCCTCATCATGTAACACTTTTTCCTTTGAATGCAATATATATGACTGAAGACTTCATTTCAGCATGTGTAAGCAATTTCTGATCTTAAGGTATACCTCTTTTTTCGGCAGGTATCAAAATGTGGTACACTCACTACAGAACGGGCCGTTCGCCGAGCCTGACCCAGGGTTTGCCGACGGGATCCGGGCTGTCGGCGAACCAGCTGTTTGCCGACAACCGAAGACCCCGTTGTCGGCAAATTCTTTCGCCGATTGCCCTGCACTCCACGGGTGTCGGCGAACCCGGCTGTCGGCGAAGATGGTTTTTTTCCGACGGCCGGGCCGTCGGCAAACCAAGGTCGTCATCCCGGTCGGCGAAGCGCCGCTCGACAAACGGCGCCGTCGCCGTTTGCTTCGCCGACCACGCAATTAGGGTCTGTCGGCAAAGTCCGGGTTTGCCGACATGCCATTGTCTGTCGGCAAAGTCCATGGTTTGCCGACGCCCACCGTAGGCCGTCGGAATCGTGCTTTTGCCGACAAGAACTCTATGTTGTCGGCAAACAATTTTTTTTTTCGAATTTTAATTTCAAAATTTTTTTGTTGCCTAGATACATTGTTTACAATCACATGTTTGAATTTGGCCCTTTTTGAAACATTTAGCTATATTTCGTTAATTTGTTTCCTTCACTCGAATTTTCCCGCATTTTTCAAATTCGAACTGCAGGTACATGAAATAACGAAACTTTGGCCTTGGAAAAATGATATTCATGGTGGGGAGTGTGTTTTAAGGCCGTGTACCAAAGCTCACCCAAAAGTTTCAAGTCCTTGTCCACGTAACACGACCATCCAGGAGTGCTAAAAGTGTTTTTTAATTATATAAAATCCAAACGAAGGCCAAAAATCACGAAACTTGACGGGGTGTCGTGTTATCGCATGTGAAGGCTATGAAAAAAATTTGAAAAAGTTTGGGGCAAGTTGCGGCGTAACATGCTCAAAATCCGACATCTTCACACATCTCACTTGTTATCACATGTGGAGTTGTATGGCTTTTGAGCATGTGAGGCCGCAAGTTGCTCCAAACTTTTTCAAATTTTTTCCATAGCCTCCACATGCTATAACACGACACCCCGTCAATTTTCGTGATTTTTCAACTTCGATTGTATTTTATATAATTAAAAAACATTTTTACCAATTCTGGATGGTCGTGTTACGTGGACAAGGACTTGAAACTTTTGGGTGAGCTCTGGGACACGGCCTTAAAACACACTCCCCATCATGAATATCATTTTTCCAAGGCCAAAGTTTCACTATTTCATGCACCTGCAGTTCAAACTTGAAAAATACGGGAAAATTGTAGTTTAAAAGAATTAAGGAAATATAGCTAAATAACTCAAAACAGCCCCAAGTTTTGAATTTGAGTTGTAATTGTGTTACCTAGGACCCGGAAAAAAATGGAATAAAAAAACAAAAATTTTAATTTTTTTTTTTGCCAACTGTCCTTGGATACGATCGGAACAAAGTTCGCCGACAAGCCTTGTCGGGAGGGTCATTGTCGGTGAAAAAAATTTTTTTTTAAAAAAAGGAAAATTGTTTGCCGACAAACCTTGTCGAGAGAGTTGTCGGCGAAAAAAATTTTTAAAAAAAAAAGAAAATTTTTTTGCCGACAATGGCTGGCCGGGCATTTGTCGGCGAAAAGATTTTTTTAAAAAAAAAAGGAAAAATGTTTGCCGATTGCGGGCCGGGCGGCTGTCGGCGAAAAGATTTTAAAAAAGAAAATTTTTTTGCCGACAATTTGGCCGGCGGTGTGGGCGAAAAAGATTTTTTTAAAAAAAAAGAAAAAATGTTTGCCGACAAATGGGATGATGGGGGCATCGGGCGATTAAAAGATTTTTTCTTAAAAAAAAGGAAAAATGTTTGCCGACCTGGCCGGGCCGGGCTGTCGTCGAAAAAATTTAAAAAAAAAAAGAAAAAATGTTTGCCGACAATCGGGCCGGGTTTGTCGGCGAATTTTTTTTTTTAAAAAAAGTAAAATGGCGATGCGGGCCGGCCCATAAACAACCCTAAGCGTCCCAGCCGCCCGACCTCCGCCACCCGACCTCCCTAACGCGCCGCCGCCCGCGCCCGCCCTGTCCTCCCTAACGCGCGCCGCCCAACGCGCCCCGCCCGTCCTCCCTAACGCGCCCCGCCCGTCCTCCCCAACGCCCGCCCCGTCCTCACCATCGCCGCCACGACGCCAACGCGCGCTCCCATCCCGGAGACAGCTGCGCGGGGTTCTACGCGGGCGCGGGGCCTGCGCGCGGTGACGGCGTTCGGGGCCGTGGGCGACGGCGCCACGCGCAACACCGCCGCGTTCCGGCGCGCCGTCGCGGAGCTGGACGCGAGGGCTGGGGGAAGAGGGGCCAGGCTCGAGGTGCCCCCCGGCAGGTGGCTCACCGGCAGCTTCAACCTCACCAGTCGCTTCACCCTCTTCCTCCACCGCGGCGCGGTCATCCTCGGCTCCCAGGTCAGGTCACAGATTCTTCTTCTGTTCGATTCAGTTCGTGTTCTTTGACAGTGGAACGTGATGCGTCGGATTCGCTGTACAAGTGGGTTGAAGTTTCGCTAGCATTTCTGCTCGAGCACGCGCACAAATGCGTGATTTTGTTCAGTTGTCAATGGACAGCAAATTTCGTTACATTGGTCGGTTCAGAAATTCCTAATTTCATGTCTGAGTGCTCCACTCCAAAACCTGAACATCAGAGAGTTCGATCACAACCTCGTATAATTACTAATTAGGAGTAGTACATTGGGATTTCGCTCCATTTGGTTTGGAGCCTGTGTGACAGTATGTACGGGCTGGGAATGATAATATGTACTGACTGTTCAGGATTGTGCAGAATAATTTGCTAGAAAGGGAGGGAGTGTATTCATGATTCATGGTGGTAGTTCAGAGTAGGAATTGGTTGCAAAGGAACTAGCATAATTGAGAACGTAGCTGTTCACTTCTCCTGCTACAGGTGCTTTCCAACAAAACAAACAAGTGTTAGCTAGATGGGAATGAAACCATAATCAAGATGATTAATTTAGGGCTGTTACACCCTTCACATGTTGTGCACAGTGCAATAAACTTTGATATAATTAGAGAAATCATGTTGAGTTTCCAGCTAGTAACAATGACATAGTTCTATAAAGTGGAGTATAATTGAGAGCTCTAGTGTTGTCGGCCTTCGTGCCGGTTTTGTCGTGCCCGGCCTTCGTGCCGGTGTTGTTATTGTGTGGGCCTTCGTGCCGGTTATGTGGATGTGTGGGCCATCGTGCCCCAAATGTGAACGTCGGCCTTCGAGCCGATGTTTTTTCTTGCGAG
Organism: Themeda triandra; assembly: GCA_018135685.1. Lineage (NCBI taxonomy): Eukaryota > Viridiplantae > Streptophyta > Magnoliopsida > Poales > Poaceae > Themeda > Themeda triandra. The sequence continues at coordinate 114,679 of JAENPR010001375.1, forward strand.
GTTTTGGGAACCTCCCGTACGGGGAGGTTCGCCGAAATTTTCAACTAATAGTGATGTCTTTATTGTTTTGCGTAGCGTAACTTGTCGAGGGGACCTTGACCGTGTTCGTGCACCTACCCGCCTCGCGCCGCCACCCTAGGTATAAATCACCTCTGTGTCTTATAGTTGTTGTAATTACTTTGCGTAACCGAGTTAGGCGTCTCCCGTCCGAAAGGGATTCGCGGTCGTTGGTATGCGGATCAGTGCATATCTGCGACGGTGTCTCTTTCGGATTGTCCACGTTTTTTGGACAGCCCGAGGATGCGTAGATGGGTTAGCTTCCATGTTCCGCCCCGTTCGAGTCGGAGTTTCGGCAGCCCCTCCCCGTTGTTCTCCGGATGCACACTCTCCCAGTCGGGACGTGTATCGGGAGAACAGCGGGGAGGTGCTGCCGAAATTCCGTCTCGGACGGGCGCGGAGCATGGAAGCTAACCTCATCTACGCATCCTCGGGTGGGATTAGGACCTATCCTTCACCTATTAGATGGTAGGAACGCCTTGTAGATGCATATCTTTGGTTTTATTGCTCGCTTACATTGGCGCATGTCGAGGATGGCGACCGTGAGTGGATGTACACCGGCCGGACAAGGGAGAAACAGACCACCGAATGGGTTAGGGGGACCGGTGCTTTCTGGAGCAGGCATTTGGCCAAGCTGCTAGAGGGTCGATTCGGATGCGGTGTCCGTGCAGCAAGTGTAAGAACAAGAAATGGAGAGACAGGCGTACGGTTATGGAAGATCTTTTCAAGTACGGATACGCTCCAAACTATACGCGCTGGGTCCACCATGGTGAACGAGATCCTATTAGGGAGGTGCCGGTGAGGCAGCTCCTCGAGGACCTTGATGCAGATGCCGGGATGGCAGATCTGATGGAAGACTACCAGGAAGGGGGTTCCCTGAAGGAATAGAGGCGGAGGAGGATCCGGAGGAAACCGCAAAGGCGTTCTACGCCATGCTGGAGGCGGCACAGAAGCCCCTTCACGAGAACACACATGTTTCGCGGCTGGATGCCATTTCTCAACTAATTGCGTTGAAGTCGTCACTGGGCATCAGTCGAGAAGGTTTCGATCTCTTGTTGGCGACGGTTGGCAACTTGCTTCCGAAGCTTCACGTGTTGCCGAAGAGCACGTACGAGTCACAGAGGATGCTTCGAGCACTCAAGATGCCGTACGAGCCGATTCATGCTTGTAAGAATGGGTGTGTCCTGTTCAGGGACGACCACGAGGACGCAACACACTGTCCAAAGTGCAAAATCTCTAGGTATGTGGAGGTAGAAGGCAGTGATGGCATCAAGCGACAGTCAAAGATCCCCGAGATGGTCATAAGGCACCTATGACAGAGGATACCGCGAAAATGATGGTGTGGCACAAGAAAGGCAAGAGGTACACTAACAAGATGGTACACCCAGCGGATGGTGATGCATGGAGGCACTTCGATGCCATGAATCCTGAAAAGGCTGAGGAGGCTCGGAATGTACGCGTAGCGCTGGCAACAGATGGGTTCAACCTGTTTGGAATGATGGCGGCCCCGTACACTTGTTGGCCGGTGTTCGTGATCCCCCTCAATCTTCCCCCCGGCGTCATGTTTGAACCCAGGAACGTGTTCTTGACGCTGATAATACCTGGACACCCGGGCAACAATTTGGGTGTGTTCATGCAGCCAGTGTGGGATGAATTGCAACATGCTTGGGACGAGGGGGTGCCGACGTACGACCGAGCTACAAAGAGGAACTTCACAATGCATGTGTGGTACCAAAGTATTCATTGCATGACTTCTTGGCGTATGGCTTGTTCGCGCGTGGTGTGTTCACGGGAAGTTCCCTTGCCCAACATGCAAGACAGATGTGATGTTCACCTGGCTGAAAAAGGGTGGCAAGTACTCTTCTTTCGACAAACATCGGCAATTCCTCGCCCGAGGGCCATGAATTGAGACGGGATGAAAAGCATTTCACGAAAGGTGTTCAAGTCACCGACCCCATTCCCGAGCCTAGGAGCCCCGCGCATTTGTCCTTGCCGAGCTACGGGCTCTCCAAATTGATGAAGTGAACGGTGGTTTTATTGGATATGGTACCACACACATGTGGACTCATATATCGGGCTTGCATAGGCTACCGTACTTCAAGGACCTTCTTCTTCCACACAACATCGATGTAATGCACACAGAAAAGAATGTCGCCGAGGCACTCTGGGCAACACTCATGGACCTTGGTAAGAAGTCGAAGGACAACATTAAGGCTAGATTCGACATTGAAACGATTTGTGATAGACCAAAGCTTGTGATGAAGACCCCTGCGCCAGGCAAGAGGTGGAAAAGGGGTCCGGCCGATTACGTCCTGAAAAGGCCAGTTAGAAAGGAAATACTGAAGTGGATGAGCACGTTGCGGTTCCCTGATGGGTATGCGGCGAATCTGGCCCGGGGAGTGAACTTGGAGACTATGAAAGTGTCAGGGATGAAGAGTCACGACTTCCACATATGGATTCAGCGGGTCCTTCCCACGATGACCCGAGGATACCTCCCCGAGCCAGTGTGGCGCGTCCTGGCAGAGTTGAGCTTTTTCTTCCGACAACTTTGTGCCAAGCAGTTATCTCGAGAAGTTTGTCTTGAACTGGAGAAGGGTGCACCTAAGTTGCTCTGCAAGTTGGAGATGATATTTCCACCCGGCTTCTTCCTATCGATGCAGCATCGATTTTGCACCTACCAAGGGAGGCACGGTTGGGGGCCCGTGCAAAGACCGTTGGTGCTATCCAATCGAGAGGTGTCTAAAGCTACTTCGGAAGAAGTGTAAAAATAAAGCCAAAATTGAGGCTTCGTGGCGGAGGCATTCATTATGGAGGAGGTGTCGACATTCACACAGGCGTACTATACCGAAAAACTTCAAAGACCGCAAGATCCAACCCCTCGTTACAACATCGAGGAGAACTCATCGAACCTCAGCCTTTTCAAAGGGGATGTCGGAAGAGGAAGCACAACTACCAACAAGAACTTGACCCATGAGGAGTGGACCACTATCATGATGTACTTGTTGTTGAACCTTGATGAGTGCCTGGATTATCAGAAGTAAGTTCTCAGTACCCTTGTTTCATACACCGTCACTATATCATCTTACCTATCGATTCGACCCCCTGTCTATTGTTTTTCAGGGAATTCGTTAATATTCACCGTAGGGGCACATCGCTCCTACCTCGCAACAAGAGGACCGTCTTCTTAGACATGGCAAGCCCAACTTCGTTTCCCGGTTCTGTTCAAAGGTACCTATCGTTTCCCGACTTTGTGATTCCACTTTGCTCCTAGGAGCGAGTAATTTAACGGTCGAACTGTCCTAACCTTGCAGGCCCAGACCGATCCGCAAATGAGTGCTGAATTGAGAGAGGTGGGCCTTGGCTTCAGCCGTAAGGTCAAGTCATACACCGTTTATGATGTCAATGGCTATCGCTTTCGCACTAGAGGCTACGAGGAGAGCCGGCCCCAACTAAAAACCACGTGCAGCGGAGTTCGTACTCCCGGCAATGATAAATTGGACTATTACGGCATAGTCGAAGAGATATACGAGCTCGAATTCAAGGGTGGTAGTTCTTTGAAGCCAGTGGTATTCAAATGCCATTGGTTCGATCCTTATGTCACGAAACAAGACTCTAAGATTGGGCAAATCGAAATTCGACAGGATTCCAAGTATAATGGAGACGATGTCTATATTGTGGCTAACCGAGACGCCAACCAAGTTTATTACCTTCCATGGGCGTGCCAACCGACCCAAGGCTTGTGGGTTGGAGCCTTGTGCACATGGTATCGCCGCACCGTAAAGCCGCTACCCCAAATGATGACGATTACAACTATGACCCAACGAGATGAGTTCTATCAACCCGAGGGGCTAGATGGGCAATTCGAGATAGACATTTCTACGCTAATGAGCATGGAAGTAGACAACGACATCGATGAGGACGAGGGTGATGACGTGCTGGATGCTAAGGACTTACAACTCCTTGAGCAATGGCAGAGGAAGCGCGAAGGAGTTGTTCTGGACGATGACGATGACGATGAGGACGATGATGAGGACGATCGAGAGCTCGACAATATCGATAGTGATGACGAGGAAATTGGTGACGACTTCTCACCGGTCGTATTGCCATACTCGGAGATTATGTCGCCTCCACGTAATACAACTACTTGTCATTTACAATTATGTTTCTTTATTTACAACTACTTGTCATTTACAATTATTATTATTATCACCTTGCAATTTATGCTAATTGTTTTAATCTTTGTCATTGCGGGCACTCGCGGAATGCCAGCGGCGGGGAAGAGGCTGCTCCTCCACGGAACCGCTCGCGCTTCGCCGGTCGCGACGTGCAGGAGTCGGACGTGGACGAGGAGACCGGTAGGGAGGAGGTGCCGGTCGGTACGGAGGAGACGGCCGGTACGGGGGAGACGGCCCGCTCCGGGCGTCTCCGGCAGAGGAGGCTGGAGTTCACCACGAGGACGACGACGACGACGACGACGACCGGGGACGGTGGCAGCGGCGGCGGCGGCGACGTCGACGACGACGACGACGAGGGGGGCCACTGCGACGGGGGCGACGGGGGGCCTTCCTCAGGTTCGAGGAAGCTCTTCGAGCGCGGGCCCTCGACGCTCCCTAGCCGAAAGCCGCTCCCCCACCACCGCAAGGTGATTTCACCCGTCGGCGACAGGTAAGTAAACTACTTTGTTCACATTGTTCATATGGCATGTAGGGAACCGAACTGCAGACTAACAATTGTTGTCAATGACTCGTGCAGGAGCTAGATGTTTCCGAGGGAGGTGGACCCCTGTGCTAAACGGGACTCACGCCATGTCAATGGCATCCTCTCCCTGTTGATTAGGGAGTACTACCCGGGCATGGTCACCATCGACGGCGTTCGACGGCCGCCCATGCAGTGGGACCACTTCCACCTGCACACCGTCCCCGTCCCCGAGCCCGAAGGCGGCGATCGTGCTGATTCACCTGCACACGAGCCACTTGCGGCGAAGATCAAGAGGGAGTTTTGGGTGAGTGTCTTCATCAAAACGCATTTCTCAATACTACACATTCATTGGATGTTCTTGAAACAATGAAATGATACATGATGTCTGCGTGCAGGAGTACTTCAGGTGCGAGGATGGGAAACAGGCCAGGGCGCAGGTGGTCCGGAGAACGCTCGCCACTCACGCCTCACGGACTTGTACCACGAGGCGCGCATCCAGTGCGTCATCAAGCACTACCGCAACGTGCTTGGCGAGGCGATCGATAAGTAGCGAGTCGGGCGGGGAGATCGTCTTGGAGAGGAGACCGACCTCACCGAGGCGGAGTACTTGCGGGTAGGTAAGCGGGAAACATTCGTTCTTATTTCTTCCGTGAAACATTCAATTCATCTTCGACATGTCAAATACTTGATGTTTCTTAGTGGATACCGGAGTGGTGCGACGCGCACCCGGAATCCGGGAGGAGATCGTGCGCTGCGGAGATCGGACAAGGCGTACGAGGTGAAAAACGAGCGTCGCGGCGCCGGCTCAAGAACAAGCGGGTAGCACACCACCAAGGGAACCGGTCCCTCCCGCAGTTCATGGACGACCGGGTATGCTCCTTTTGGTACACATGGACTCATATAGCGCTCAATCTATTTACCTCTAACCATGTTTGTGTTTTCCTCTCGCAGAGGGACTCCCATGATGGGGAGGAGATCAACGTGGTGGTGGGGTACGCCCTTTCTAAAAGGGCAAGGCGAAGGACCCGAACAACGAGGTTCGACCGCAGACGGGCCGGAGGCGTACACCAACGCCGGCGTCCACCCCAAGCTCGTCGAGTACGCCGCGTTTCGCCAACGCCATGGGGACGACAAGGACCCCACCACGGAGCCCCGGACCGGAGCTCGTGATGAGGTTGGGAGGAGGGAAGCAAAGCACGGCTCCCTACCGGATGGCCAACGCGCCATCGACCCGACCACTACTCCCACGCCGAGGAGATTCGAAAAGCCAACTCCGGCGGCTCCTCCGGCATCCCCATAGCGCCACGACAGCCGAGCACCGCCCAGATGTACACGCAGATGGAGGTAAGTGCGGTTCCATTCGTCGTTCACACATGATCCACCTTCGCTTCACATACCATCAACCATGTGCGGGTGTAATATTGCAGGCTAGGATGGAAGAGCTGGAGGCCAACCAGGCGGCCCAGGACTTGGCCCACAAGATGCAGCTGGCGGCGGTGGAGGCGGCCCACCAGGCGCACCTGGCGGCACTGACGGAGCACCACCAGCGTCAGATGGCGGACCTGGCGAGCTTCCTCCGGACCCAGCACCGGCAGGAGCTTCCTCCTCGCTCTTTGCTCCAAAGACCGGCCCTGGGGTCCAGCCCCGGTCCCAGTGCTGCTCTGTTCGGCGTCCGGTGAGTATAATACTAATTGCCTCACTTGCTTTAGCTTGTGCGGCCATCCCTGCAGTACTTTGCTAATTACCTCACTTGTCCTTTGTGCAGCTCCGTCGGCGGGTTCGAACCCGACTCCCGGCCCTCCACCGGGTGCCGGCCCTACACGGCAAGGGCCGCCGGGGTACCCGACCTACCCGACCTACCCCACGCGGCCGTTCACGTGGGGGCCTCCTCCTCCACGGTCGCCGCAGGCTACTCCTCGTGGCCGGGGGCGCTGACGCAGCAGGGGCCTCGCGCAGGACTATGGCACTATGACGCCGCGCCGTCAGGGTGGACTCAGGCACCACCACAGGCAGGGTGGGGTTCGTGGGAGCAAGGTGGGGGCGATGGGACCCCTGGGGACGGCGCCACGAGCTAGGTACATTTGCCTCGCTTAACTACTTGTCGGCCTTCGTGCCGCTATGGTTGTCGGCCTTCGTGCCGCTGTGTTTATCGGCCTTCGTGCCGTGGTGGTTATCGGCCTTCGTGCCGTGGTCGTTGTTGGCCTTCGTGCCATGTTTTTTGCAGGTCTTGGAACCTCCGTGCGGGGAGGTGTCCGCCGAATTTTTGAGTGGATACTAATCTTTTTATCTCTTTTTGTAGGAGGAGGACCTGTGGGGGGTACTCGGTGACAAGCTAGGTACCTTTGCCTCCATCTTCTCGACTAGGATGCATGTTAGACCCTTTTTCCCTTATGTTGGACTTGTAGGACTTGTTGGACATGTATGTTGGACATCCATATGTATGTTGGACATGTATGCACTTGTTACGCGACGTTATGTGTATTTCGGACATGTATCGATGGATTTGATGATGTTCATGTGTGGATTCATGTTGAGATCGAATCCGATGATGAAATGCGGTTTATATGCTATATTGTTGTTATAAATGTGATCTGTGCTATATATATATGCTATAAATGTGATTCGAATGCAATGAAACAGCAAAAAAAAAAAAATCCCAGCTTTGCCGACAACTTTGACAATAGCTGTCGGCAAAGCTGTGTATTTTTTGCCGACAGCAGGTGTTTGCCGACAGCCTTGGCAGGGGCTTTGCCGACAGCCTTGCATACCTGGCTGTCGGCAAAAAAGAGGAGTTTACCGACAGCCATGTTGGCCTGGCTGTCGGCAAACCCTCACTTTGCCCACAGCTCTGGCTGTCGGCAAACCTGGCTTTGCCAACAACCCTGGCTGTCGGCAAAGTGACTTTTTTGCCGACAGCCATGGTAGCCTGGCGTCGGCAAACCCTCACTTTGCCAACAGCCCCGGGCCGTCGGCAAACCCGGGCTTTGCCAATGCCCCGGGTCGTCGGCAAAATCATGACTTTGCCGACAGCCCTGGCTGTCGGCGAAGCGAACGGCAGCCGAGTTGACGGCGCTGTTCCTTCGCCGACAGACCACGTGGCTGTCGGCGAAAGGACGCCGACTGCGCCCTAATTCCGTCGGCAAAGTCCCGTTTGCCGACAGATTTTTTGCCGACGCCGGTTTGCCGACAGAATAGGGAAATCCCTGGCCGGCAAACCGTTCGCCGATCTGTAAAAGGGGCTTCGCCGACAGCTTTCAGCTGTCGGCAAACCCGCGAATTCCTGTAGTGACTGTCGACACATACCAGCAACATTGTGCTCAATACAAATTGGAAGAGCTCCTGCTTTGCACAAGCCGCTCTGGTGGAAATATTGTGGCTCAGTGTTTTCTTCTTGCCTGTTGAAATAGCGATGCCTACTTCCCAACAGTTCTACAGTTTAGGACAAACAATTCTTCATGCATAGGATTGCCACCGCACTATGCCGGCTTACAGCTATTGTATACATATTTGTACGCACAATACTCATCTATAACAATGCAATGTTTAAGATCAGCTATACATATATGTGTGCGCATAATCAAATTACTCACCTATACATATACTCTGCCTAGCCCGCGGCAATTGCCGCGGGGTTCTGGCTAGTACAATACAAGCCTGAGTTTTCACCCCTTCAGTCGTTGGCGGTAATTAATACAGGCTGGTCATGGAAGAGAGCCGCCAGTGAAAATCACTTAGTACTGGCGGGTTTGTTTTATGCGCCAGTGAAAAAAAAATTGATTTTTACTAGCCTTTGCTACTGGCGGGTGGCTCAAACGCCACTGTTACTAGCATGTCCATAGAATGGCTTGCTTTCTAGGATTGGAGGGTCTCCCCTTGCATGGTGGATACACCCATATATTTGTAACAGTGAAGTAACCATCCAATTACTACCGTAACACAGCATAGAACTGTATATGATGGATTGGCCAGCAAATCTCCCCCTCCATCCCTTGTACGTATATACTGCGACTAATAAGCTAGAACTAGAACAGATTTCTTCCACAGCCTGAAGACTAGAGCCTTCAAGCTACACAGTTTTCCGTGTTTTGCATGGAGTAGAGGGGAGATGTCTTTTTTTTTTTTTGTGACTAAGTAGAGGGGAGATGTCTAGCAGCTTATATAGGCCGTGGAACTTACTAGTTTGGCCATGATGCGAGCTGGGCCGCGGGGTTGGATAGGCTGCGCGTGCGCGTGAGAGCAGGAGCGAGCGGGCTGCAACTTGAGCCGGCCTGGTCTGCTGCTGGATTCCTTGTGCGTGTGTGAGGGAAGGTCGAGCAGGCCGCTGGCTGGGCCGGTTGCCCGCATGGGCGAGCTGGGCCGGTATGCTGGCCTGGGCTGCTCGGGCCAGATTGGCCTTCTCTATTTCCTATTCCCCATCCTTTTACACCTCACTCTGGGCGTTCGGTTAACCGAAACCGATCGGTTTGGTTCTTCGGGTAATTGGGAAATTCGGTTACCTAGAAACCAGGCACCGATCGGTTCCTGGCAAAACTCGGAACCGAGGTTTTTCGGTTTCGGGTAATTCGGTTCGGTTTCGGTTCTAACCGAACGGAACCGAAATAATCAGAGAATGAAAAAAGTGCTGATTCAAATGCAAATTTTAGCACATTTCCCCTCATTTTCATCCACCGAACAGCACAATTTAAAGAACAATGAAGAAGTAGCACACATATATGTCAAAGTTCTCTGAAATGCTAAGGCAAACAAGCAACAATTCACAAACAGTAAGGCAAACAAGCAACAGTTCGGTTATTTCGGTTATTTCAGTTAACCGAGCCCTGGAACCGAAATAACCGGACTAATTTCGGTTCCTAAGAAACGGGAACCGAACAGGAACCGAAACCGATCGGTTCGGTTAGTTCGGTTTCGGTTCCCGGTTATTTCGGTTCGGTTTCGGTTCTTCGGTTTTCCGTGCCCAGATTGACTTACACCTTGGCACCTATGTATGTACACATGTGTTGCCAAGCACATGTTCACCCTTGTGGGGTGCACTAGGGGTCATCTAGGGTATTTGGTTTCCAATCCAAAAGGGCTGGCAACAACGCACATCAAGTTAGGGTCATTCGACTTGGGGAAATTTGAGAGAGAGTTCAACATAGATGAGTAAGTGGAGAATGGAAAATAGATCTTTTTCTTTTTATGAATTTGCGACTCGAGAGTCGGGAGAATCTCGCAAGGATCGATAGAATTGTACCAGGACACACGGGGAATTCAAAGGAGATTTGAGATAGTCCTGCAAGGGACGAAGGGAAGTCGCTATGAAATTGTGCACTCCGACATGAAACCCTAACTCAACTGAGAAACTCCGACAAGCTCCTACAAGCAATACTACATGAATGCAACCATTTGTTTATAAATTATTTTTAGTTGACTTAGGTTTGACCTAACAACTACATGCTTCGCACATTGCAGAATTTTTTTTAAAAAAACGTATTTTTGGTTTATCCAAAACCCGGGTTGTTATGTGAACCCTGATGGGCAATTTCCACCACAAGAAACCCAACTAGCTGATCTATGACCAGTTCACCACGTGGATATTTATTTGCTGGTAATGTGGCAGGCTAGAGATGGCATGTATTTGTACGTTTAACCCTTTGTATCGATTTTGATGTGTGGATTTTCATAATCAGATTATGAAACCTATCTCTACGAGTGATTCGGTGCGGTTGCAGCATTTTTTTAGAAAGGACGGCAAAAGCTTTGCCGCTATTTCTATTAGATGAAGAAAGAAAAAAGGAAGGCAAGTGCCCCCACCCAGTTTTTGAAGTGGAAACTGGGCAAAAACCATATACAAATTTGGAGGGTGCCCTTCTCCAAAGTTACACCTAGGTACCAAAAACAACACAACTCGCGCCATAAAAGCGCCAACTCAACTCAACTCAATTCCGCTTGGTCGGATCGGGACATCGACGTCAAGCCTCTAAACCACTTAGCACTCGGTCGGATTGGGTCATCGACACAAGCGTCCACTTAAACCACTAAGAGCTCCACCACTGACGCCAACTCAAAAGAAAACAACAAAACCTAAAAAGCTAAGCAACTGAAACAAACTAAGCCTACACCACCACCGGCACAAACCACGAGCACGAAGACGGAGACGACGAAGTAGCACTGCCCAAAGACATCCCGGCCGAGTCGCCTTCCACAACGACGCCTTTAAGAAGGTTACGACGCCCAAACGCCGCCGTCGTCCGTCCATGACAGGACTGGGTTCTCACCCATGCAATGTGCTAAGGACGCGACGCCCTCAACAGGGGAGCGGCACCCACAAGTGTCGCCGTCGCCAGTCTTTCGCCCAAAACAATCCCAGCACCGACTCAGACAAGAACCCGGGTCCCCACCAGCCACCAAGACGCCGCTGCCAGTCAACAGAAGAAGCCTCACCAGAGAAGACGCGCCGGCCACGTGAGCAGCCACAAAGCTGCGCCAGCACCCTGCCAAGACCCCTGCCGATCACCAGCCCTCCGCCACCGTGAACCTCCACCAACCGCTCGCCGAAAACCGTAGCCGCCGCCGACCACCGCCATCGGCCGAGCTCCCGCCGCAGGCACCGCCACCCCCTGAAGGTGCCGGAACAGGAGCAAAGCCCCAGACCAACACCCCCGTGGACGCCAAGGCCTCCGTCTTCATATCGGCCGCCTCACAACAGCAGTCAGAGGCATGGGGGAGGGACGGCAAAGACGAATCCGCCCCCCAACGCCAACATGACCCCAGCCACCGCCACGAAAACGATCACCACGAAGAGGAGGCGGGGGACGAGCAGAGGAGGGGAGAACCCCTCCGCTGCCCCCCACATCCGAAAGGCCAGCAGCCCCGCGACGCCCAGTCGACGCAACCCCCCGGAGTCGACGCAACCCCCCACATCCGAAAGGCCAGCAGCACCGCCACGGCACCGCAGACCTGCCAGAAGCACAGCCGACCGCGCCGCCACGACGCCGCCGAAGAACCGCCCGGTCTCCAAAGCACCTACCACCCCGGAAGCCGGCGGCTGCCAACCAGCAGAAGGCGGCCAGCAGCCAGCAGCTCCCCGCCACCAAGCAGAGACCGGCAACCGCCGGCAGAGACTGGCAGCAGCCACAAACTAACAGGGCGGGGGGAGGGGGGGTTGACGGAGAGCATGGGGCACCGCAGCCCCTAGAGCCGCGCGCCAGCCAAGTGGGCGACGGGATCCTGGCCACGGCGCCGCCCAGCGCCACCAACGCGACCCCCGGCCGCCGACAGGGTTTGGGGACGCGGCATAGATGCCCGGGGACGACGCACGGCGAGAGCAGAGGCCACCGGGCCGGCCAGCGGCGGCCCCGCCAACCGCCCCCCACCGCCGCACCAAGGTCGCCGCCACGCCCCCACCTCCCCTCCGCCACCAAGCCGGCCGGATCCACCCCCCAGGCCGCCGGATCCGGGCCGGGAAGCCCTGGATCCGCGCCCGGGCGGCCGGAATCCCGCCGCCTCCCCTATGAGCCGCCATGGCCGCCGCCCCACACGGAGAGGCCACGGACAGCCAGGAAGAAGAAGGGCCCCGCCGCTGCCCTCATGGGGGGCCGCGCGGGCCTCCCGGCGGCCACCTCAGGCGGCGGCGAGGGAAGGGGGATGGGATGGAAACGGCGGCGGGCGGCGCTAGGGCAAGGCACCGCCCGTGTCGCCCTGTGCGGGAGGGCGACGCGGGGGTCGCTGTTAACAGATTTTAAGGCGTAGCATTTGCCGGTGGTCTATTTTAAAAAGTCCCCGGATTAGCATATGGCAATTACCATGTGTGTATGTGTTTACGTTCAAAACCTCGTGGCTATATTGCGAGTTGTAGTCTCGCGTGGGTGGTTTCAACTGATAAGCACTGAAAACATGCATAGAAATTTACGGAAGGCTCAAAGTATGTCCACCACTTTATTAATTGTATACTTGCAATTCCAAACATACACGCATAAGTACTAAAAACAGGCATATATTTACAATAAATATGTTCTCGCGGACTTGATGTATGGCCAGAAAGTACTGTTGAGCACACTGTCGATCGATCTTGCCTTACACACTTGTTATTACAGGATAAAAATTTGGAACACGTACGGAGAAATTGTGTAGGCATATATATATTGACCCACTAGGACGTAGGAACAAGTTGGATGTGATAGCCCTCAGGAATCATCATCTCCCCAATGCGTGTTACTCCTCCTCCTTTTATCTCAATCCATCTGCAAACAACAGAATTCCTCTCATCAAAATGCTGCATGCATATATAGGTAGTGATGGATTAGCAGCCCACAAACCCGTGTTCGCGGGCGAGTCCGTTTCATCACTAATCAGAGAGAGGAAGTAAGCGAGGTCGCACACACAAACTCCGATCTGTACCTGTAGTTCGGCACTAAAACATGGAGGAAAAGTGAAATAAAAAGTCTGCCAAAGTCTGCCCCAACACAAAGCCTTATGCCTCCTCCGAAAGGCATGAAATTCCTCTGCTGCTGGCTTCGTTTTGTCTCGTCCTTTGTCTGCAGAGACCATATCCACGCACAACAAGTTTAATAAAGATCAAAGATTTTATATATGTTGACTGATACAGTTGAGGCTTCAAGTTGGGAGTGAAATATATAATGCAGCATTATTCTACTGACCGTCCACCTCCATGGATCGAATTTGAGTGGATCATCGAACAGTTTTGGGTTTAGATGAACTGCCATGGGGCTAATCATGATTAACCACCCGGCAGGGATTGTGTAGCCTGCATGAGAAACGAATTATCAAATGACAGATCAACTTTATTTGTTAGTTGTGAACTCCAAACAAATAAGTTCCCACTCAAAATCTACTATGCATATAAACTGGGGTTTTCATATATATAGCTGTGCACAAAATGTACCATTGACATGCACATCTGTTATAGTTTTCCTGAAAATTCCGGGGGCGGGGTTACTCATCCGATTAAGCTCATTCATAACCTTCAGGGAGAATAAAGTCAACCATGTTAAAGGAGAACGATGGTCAAAAGCATCACATTGAACTTGTAATGCCGTCAAGTGCTGAAAGCCACCAAACTCTTCACGTAGCAGTTATTATGAAGGTATAAAGTGCATTTTTCAACCTGAGACATATATACCATATATAAACTACGAAACCTGGTAATGTACACCCTCATGTTGTAAAAACCGGACAAAATATGGTCCTCATTCTAGTTGCAAAGATGGTTTTTCTATTTTGGAAAACAGTAATATCTGATTTCTTATCTAAAATTTCATAAATAATTTATTTTAAATTAGGGAAATATGAAACTAGTACCGATTTATTTCTAAAAAAGTTAACTTATTTGTTTATGATCTATATATAGGTATTTGGAATTGGTTTATTTTTTTCCTATAACTGCTCAAAATTTTGGTTGTTATTTATTTAAAACAAGTAAGATCCAAATAATTTTAGATATAGAACCAACAGAGATAGATGCAAGTTTTAGAAGGAAACAATAACTATTCATATTTATTATTTAAATGAATTAATTATTAATTTTTAGAGATCAATTCAGATTTTTAATATTATTAAAAAATAGAAAACAATTTTGAATTCAGTCAGAGGACCAAGTTTCTCAGCTTTCAATAGTTAGAGGGTATGTGCTATCCAGTTTCATAGTTCAAGGTTGAAAATCGGACTAACATTGTGAGTTGAAGGTTACTGAAAAATGTACTTTATCCTTCACTACAAGAAATGGTGCTTTACATGACGTTTTGAGTTCAGTCACCTGTGTTGTGAATGTCAAGGACTTGTACTCCTCCCATGTGAACCCAGAATTCTTGTCTTCTCTTTTCTTCAGTATTGCTTCGTGCTCCTCCTAGAAAAAGTAAATAAATAAAGTTCATCACAGCTTAACATATGCAGTTCTCGATCGATCTGGTTATATTTTTGTATGAATGAGGAACAAATTAAATAAAATAATAATAACCTTGAGCACCTCCACAACATGAGGGTTATCATTGAGCAACTTGAGACCTAGGGTGAGGGTTCCTGATACTGCCGAAAAGCTGGCAAACAAGAGCGCAGCGAGTGCGTCTATAGCGAAAGCTTCATCTATCACGGGCTTTTCACTGTGTAGTTCTTGCACAAGTAGGTCAAGAAGGTCGCCGTGTTTCTTCTCTGGTGTACTTAGTCTACTTCTCAGCAAATCAGTCAGTTTTTTATGCGCAGTTCTCCTTCCCTATGAGCAAAAGGAATAACACATATAATCTATCGTACCATGGATAATATTGTAATATAAGTGCAGGGGATCCTGATTAATTACGGTTAATTGATACTAGAAATAATCAGCGACGTTCAGAGCAAATTAACAAAGTTCAAACATATATATGCACCTTCATACACTTGTAAAATGATGTCCCGGGAAAGTATATGGGGACACATAGGATCCCCTTGAAGAAATCTACGAAATTCTTTCGCAGCTCTCTTGACTCCTCTGGACCAGTGCTGATCATCTTCTTGGCTATCAGCTCAAATATCACCTGTCCACCAATCAATGGTCCCGTAGCATTTGTCAAAAAAAAAAAAAATGGTCCCGTAGCAAAGCATGCGTCATCATTGTCGAGTTATTCAAACCCTATGTTATATATACATGGAACTGAAATATCTTTCACACACTCCGCATCGCACTTACATCTTCTAGTGCATCGTGCACCTCGACGCTGGGCTTGGCCGCCCATGCCGCGAAGCCCTGCTTCATGGCGTCCTCCAGCTCGTGGATTAGTGCCTCCTTGAGGTTTTCAGAGCCGAAGAGCTTGGACGCGAAGCTGCGGGTGAACTTGTGGACGGGACCGGTGTACGTGATGAGGCTCTTCTGGCCGAATATGCTGTTTGCTGTCGCAGGGTACCAGCACCTGAACAACTTGCCCTCTTGCTGAAAAATGAACCGGTTGAACTCATGATCTAGGGAGACGATGAGAGGCTGCCCCACTAGGTTGGTTTTGAACACGGGTCCGTACCTATATGACATGCATGTAGCAACGGCAGCATGCATGCAACAGACAGTTAAACCATGCATTTATATACACAAATAGCAAAAGCATGAGTGAGGTCTAGACCAAGTAGAAACAGTAAAGCTAGCTAGCTAGCTAGTAAGAGTAGTCTCATCTCACCTCTTCAGTCGTTGGCGGTAAAAGCTTGGCATGTCGATAGAGTGGCTTACTCTGAGGTATTGGAGGGTCTCACCGATGATGGGGAGGCCCATCGAGCCAGGAGGAAGGATCACCTTGTTGCACGGGGCAGGGTTACTCACCCGTCTGTACGCCCAGTGAAGTAACCATCCAATCACCACCGTGACACAGCATGGAACTAGGTATGATGGATTGGCCAGCAGCGAACCACTCTCCATCTCCCTATGTGCGACTAGAGTTTTCGATCTAGTCAGTTTGCTTGTAAAGTGGAGATTTCTAGCAGTTTATATAGGGGAGAAGTGTGATGTGTGTACAGTCACTATTTGGCCCGGTTATGGTCTACTGGTTTTTGTTTATTCCATGCTGAGTTGGAACCCAAACGTTGACCATGGAGATGTCTAGCTGGATAATTCTGCATGCCACGTTGCTTATATTCTTCATTTCGTGCAATAAGTTGGACCTGTGTATGGCACGTTACCAATTTTCTAGTTTGCACGCCCGGCGCATGGCGCATTTAACTGGGGCACTGCTTAATTAGTGTTCAATCTCGTTGTGCAAGAGCTTGCTGTTCAGCAAGTCAGAACTATGCATCTCATTTCATAAGGCCAAAATTAAAAAAGGACAACCCTAAGCAAAAGGAACACGTGATAGTAGCATGCACGCAATCCCATCGCATCACAGGGTGCGCGAGTATAATATAATTATTATTTGGAAAAAAAAAATGGGTGACGGTCCACCCCATCTCATTATTTCATAAGGCAAAAAAAAAAAGAACAACCCTATGCAAAAGGAATCCGTGATAGTCGCATGCACGCAGGGGTCCGCTCATATAATATAATTATTTGGTATTACTAGCTGCGTGGACCATAAAAGAATTATTTTTACTTTAATTAAGGGTACTTTAGTACTTATACACATGGATCATTAATTCTTTTTTTTCGAATACGCAAAAGATCTACTTATCATTGTATATTATATTAGGTAGAAGTATAGACAAACATACGACACGCTTCTAATGAGTCCCGACAGAGGTCAATGTAACACAGCCGTAGCTGGACCATTCTAGCAGAAGATCTCTAGATCGATATTACATAGAAAAGAACGACCAGTATTGACGTGACGGCATGACCTAGGAGGTGGCCTTGTGCCTTCGTGGACGAACAGCCGGAAAGAGCTCGTCCAGCACTTCGGCATTGTCCGTCGTTAGGTCGCCGCCGAAGAGCTTATCATACGTCGCCAGCTCCGACACGATGACGCTGATGGGCCCTTGATGATCCCATACACTGCTTGATCAGCACATCCCCTCACTTGGAAGCTATTACTCGAGAGAGGGATTGAGCCACCGGCCACCTGCTCCGCCACAGCAACACCAGCTTAGTAGGAGGCTGCTTTGGAGGCTCATGAATAAGAGGAGAGTCCCTCTTACGCGTCACTTTGTTGATGAAATTGCAAAGGCGGTGTTTGGCGGTGTCATCACTAACCTCACTCGAGGGGGGTGTCCACTGACGATGAACTAGCTGGGGGGACAACTGTCGTTAGAGAGTCCACCGCCCATTGAATGGGGCACGGACGCGGTCTCCGTAATGCATAGGAGTCCACAGATGTTGGGTCCTCATCCTTCAGCTGGGTGGCCGCTATGGTCAAGTCCTCATCTTGTTGTTGTGGTTCCATCGGAGGTGACACCAGTTGTTCAACGGAAGCCCCCGCGGTGAACCAACTACTGGTGAGAGAGGCTGTGAACTCCTCCAACATCATGTCCTCTGTGATGTCACGAACATGCGCGTGGTGTCTGGGCATTGTGTTGGTGTCAACAGGTCAGGCTAGGTGATGCCCATCTCGCTTGACAGCTCGCTGAGCCCAGGCTAAGCTTCAACAACAATCGAGGTGAAGGCCACTGCTGTCTACGCAGCCCCAGCCGACCACACACGACACCTTTGTCATGGGCATCGCCTTCGTCTTCGTTGCTGACGACCACAAGCGGCAGGAATGGTGGTTCCCGTCCCCATCATGGTCTTATGAACCACCAAGGTCTGCTAGTCCGTCGGAGTGACCCATGGCTCGAGCATCGCCTGAGCTCCGAGAGCCCATGAGCATTGGTTGTTTGCACTCCCGCAGACATTGTTGAGGCAGCTTGCAGGTTGCCACCCGATGCGTATAGGAGAGGTGGTTGAGGCACCTGCCGTGAACATCAGTCAGGATGCGCCTCGGTGGTCGACAACTCGCTTGATGGCCCCAGTGTGTTGATCCTCGTGGCACAGTCGAGGCAACCTTCGGTCGCATGTCCTGTTGGTGGAGGATCTCCTGGCACCCATCGGTGTTGGCAACGGAGACCCGTTCGTAGCCTTCGAGGTGCTGGTGAGCTAGTATGTGGCCCTTCATAGGCCGAGCCGGCATGCCATACACTATCTATGTGTGTGGCCGATGATGCTCCCCCATCCTTTGAGCAGCACCCTAGAGACCTGCCACCGCATCGCTCCTGCCCGGCGCTTGATGTTGAGTGCACGACAAGGACATCGCAGGCCGTGTCGTTGACCTCGGTAGCTGTGGCCCCGACGAATTATGTCTAGATAGGGTGGTGTGGAGGTTAGTGTCACTGCATCGGAATCATCGAGGAGGTCATTGTTCGCCCAACGATGAGTCCTATACCGCCCCTCCGTGCTAACCCTAGGATGGAAAGGGCTGCGTGGGGGGCCAGGGTGGATGACGGGCTTGTGGCAGGGTCAGATGAGGAAATCGTCAAGGTCGGAGGCAGCTGGGGTTCGCCCCTATCAGTGCTAAGATGGCGGCGACAACATCATCTGATCAGTCTCCCTAGGGCGAAGCAACGCGTCCTCATCCTTGTCCTCGCCTTCCAGGATGTCCCCGAGGATGGCCAGTGGCTCAACCTCCAGCAGCGCGGTGCGCAATCGGGTGATGCGGACACACCACCACCACCAGCCAAGGTGCATCCTTGCTCCATAATGGACCCGTCACGGTAGTAGGGGGCAATAGGGGGCATGAACAGTGCTAGGTAAGGGATCCTCAGCGGTTGGCTCTGTGATGGCTAGTGTTTTTAGTGGTGGCGAGCGGCATGGGGCTGCCAGGTGCTTCACGTTGTGCACCTCGGTCCCAGATCCATCGTGGGCGATGTGGGCACGCCCAAACCAGTGGTCGTGGATCTGCCTTCTCCGGTGTCGTTCACACCGGATCTGGCTAGGGGGGCGCCCAAGGCCGTAGCAATGGTAGGCGAAGGGGCGATGACGTCATTGGAGGTGCCCGACGCGGGCGGCAATGGCAACCATGCCGCACCCTCATGCGGACCCGTGCTCTGGGAGAGAGAGGAGGAGCTAGGGGCCAGGGAGGTGGGTGGAGGGGGAGAGCGCCGGCGGCGGCAGTAAGGCCAGTGGCTAGGGTTGGGAGCCGCCAGGAAGGGAGTTGTGCATACTGCTTGTTCTAGACTGTTGTGATCAAATGGATCATTAATTCTGATTGATATTCATTTTCTTCAGCTCACGAAATTGAGAAGCACAATCTAAGTTCTGAAAAACGTACACTTTTAGAGCATCTCCAAGCAGAGATTAGCCAAATCGTTTTATAAGGTCAAATTTAACTATTGTTAAATGAAAAACGTCTCCAATAGACACTGTAGGTGACTGTAAATTTGCAAGCTCTCCATCCTACCTCATTCACTCTCTACTTTTGGATAGCCTACATCACTAGCCATCGTTAGAGAGTGTGTTGGCTCTAGTATTTTCTTGTCAAATCTATTTTAGAAAGTAGTCTTTTTGCCTAATCTCTTGGAGATGCTCGAGAAAGTTTAATGACTGCAGGTTATGAGACAACACTAATCATCCACGGCCTCATGGCGTGTGGGGTCCCTTTTTGGTAACCTACTAGCGTCCAGCGGCAATAAACGTTTTCACCGCCTGCCCGGTGTATAATCCGGTGGTGGACACAGTGCCGTTTTCGCCACCACAACAAATGCTGAACTGACAGTGGAAGATTGTAGCAACAATCGGCTAATCACAACAGTGGATGGAGGCTGGCGCAAAGGGGCTGGTAGCTTTGGCAAGAACAAACTAGGCTAGATGCTTGCATTCATGGATGTAATTGTTCAAAATCGTCCTTGTAAGAACCTTTCTGTTCTTCTAATGAAATGATACGCACGCTCGTGCATATTCGAGAAAAAACAACCGGCTAATCATGCAATGAGAAGGTTATGAACAAAGAAACCATTAGAGCTAGAGGTGAAACAAGCAGCACAGTTGGTTCGCTTTGTTATCGGGCGGCGGAAATCAGAACGGTTTGGAACACCGCATTGTCCGCCGAGCTGGCGGTGATCACTGATCAGAAGTTTCACCACCGGTTTGTTCCTACGGTGAATTTATTTTCAAATTGATATATTTCTCTAGTCACTATTACACAATTCTTTTCTGCAGTGGGCGTTTTACATTTTCAGCAGTGGGCAAACGTGCCCGCCACCATGGCAACGTCACGGTTAATCACGAAAGCCTGCAGCGGGCATTTTGTGCCTGCTGCGGTAAATGGATCAGAAAAAACAAAAAAAAAGCCCGAAGCCCATCACAAGCCCGTTTTTGAGCCCACTGGCGAGCCCACTCCAAACCCTAGATCCGCCGCTCAGGCCGGCCGTGCGCCGCCGCAGCCGTGGAGGAGGGTGCCGCCGCTAGAACCGTGGAGGAGGGAGCCGCCGCCGTAGCTATGAAGGAGGAGGACGCCGACGCCAGATCCGTAGGGGACAAGGGCGGATCCGCTGCTCGGGCTCACCGTGTGCCGCCCGAGCTGTGGAGGAGGGCGCCGCCGCCAGATCCGTGGAGGAGGGCGCCGCCGCCGTAGCTGTGGAAGAGGAGGGCGCCAACACCGGATCTGTCGGAGACGAGGGCGCCGCTGCCGGATCCGTGGGAGACGAGGGCGTCGCTGTCGGATCTTTGGAGAAGAAGGACGTCCACGCCGACGCCGCCGTGGAAGAGGACGCCTCCAGATCCATTGCTTGAGCTCCGTCCGGGCCGCGGCGTCTCCTCGCACCCGGGTCGCCGCACCTCCTTGCAGGCGAGCGTGCGGGGAGCTCCGCCCAGACCGCCGCACCTCCTCGCGGGCGAGCGCGCGGGGAGCTCCGCCCAAGCCGCCGCGCGTGGGGGCTTGCCAAGCCTGGATCCGTGCCATGAGAGAGGGAGGTGAGTGGAGAGAGGGGAGACGGAGATGCAGGCCGGAGTGGGAGACGGAGATGCAGGCGAGTGGGAGATGCAGGCCGGAGTGGGAGAGGCGCACGTCGCCAGAAACGGAGGCGAGAGAAGGGATGCGCACTTCGGGCGGAGAGAAGGGAGGCTGAGTGTTGTGATCGGCTGTTGTACTGAGGAAACCCTAACTACCTCCCTTTTATATAATCCCAGTAGATGGGCTTCCAGCTGGGCCTGATGGGCCAAGGCCTTTTTCATGGCGGGCTTTTAAAGTTGCCCGCTGCAGTAAATCAATTTACCGCAGTGGGCATCTTAATACGTCCGCCACGATAAATAGGGCATTTTTTGTGGCGGACATTTTGAGACGCCCGATTTACCGCAGCGAGCAAAAATGTGTGCTGCGGTAAATAAAAAGCGTCCGCTGCGTGATTTACCGCAGTGGGCAAAAAAAAGGAGCCAGCCACGGAGGGGTTTTGGACGTCGTTGCAGTAAATCGTTTTTGTACTAGTGTGCGCATAATACATTACTGTGTTGTTACAGCTCCCACCACCAGTTCACCTGGTGTAGATGGATTGTCCATCAAACCTCCCTCCATCCCTATGTACTGCGACTAGAACTGGCTACGGGTTTCTTCGAGGCTAAAGACTAGAAGTCTTCAAGCTAAACAGTTTCCCATGTTTTGCTTTTACTAGAGGGGAGATCTGTAGCAGCTTAAATAGGCGACAGGTGTGGTGTGTACTGTTACTTTTTGGCCATGGATACAGGGTATTGTTTCATGATGAGTTGTTGGAAGTGTCCATGTCACGCTGCGAATCTTCTACATAATATTTCGTTCAAACTCATCAGAACTTGCATGACCGGCGACTTCGGGATAGATTAATTAAGGATAATAAGATTCCACGAGCTAGCTGTTATAAGAAAATCAGAACCAGGCATTTCATTTCTAAAAGAAAAACAAATTGTTCGCACGCGCGCCACAAGTGTGACATTACAAGTTGAAGAGGAGCATCTGACTCCAAATTGAACGTTCTATATATACTTTTTACCCTCTCAACAAGGGAAACATAAAGGTAAAGTTCGTTTCACGTTTTGACAACTTCATAAAATGGACAATTTTGATGGTCAACAGGACGTGTACATGGTGGCATCATTGCCGGCCTAAATGCCCTATTAATTGTTTTGCCATCGTTGAAGCAACATGATTTGTGGACAGCGAAGAATAAGAAGCAATAATAGATTGGAAAAGTAGAGTAAATGGCACAAAGTAGATATTGTATTGATAGATTTGATTGTGTGTTCTGAATCGGCGCTGTCACCCATCTACAAATTTATAGGGAAGTTGGTGTTATTGTATGAGAGTGCAAATCATCTCACAAAACCCAATAGAATTCCCTGTGCTAAACTGGTGCGTGGCATGCACACCCATTTGACAACGCCTGATGGCCGTTGGTGCCGAGTCAGGTAACATGGGTGCAAGCGATATCGTCACTAACACGCTTGTGAACATGTTGGCTCCAATTGATGAGGCCTCTCTTTAGCATTGTGCAGTGTTTCACGAGGCCATCAATATCTGCTTCAGCAACTGATGACTGCCTCCCCGCCTAGGCTGCACATAACCAAGGGTCTCAGTGCTGCTGCTGATGATCGTCCCCAAGTACTACTAAAAAAAGTTTAGAGCACCGAAGTCAGGGCCCGGCCAAGAAAGGTGCTCATGAAAAAGCTCGGGCTTCAGGTCAAGATGGTGAAGTCTGATGAGGCGTTCTTTGAAGAATTTCACCAAACTTTCGTCATGCTGTTGTCCCCCTATGACACGGCAAGCCATGCGGGTACTGGCGGAGGCGTCGTGGTTCGGTGACAGACGACAAGTAGGTCAAGTGGCTGTACATGATCACAAATTATAGTGCCATATAGTCCTTTGTATGTGTTGCTGGTTAGTACTGAGCACTTGCGTCTTATGCGAGTGTGTAGAACAATTAGAACTTGTCGATCTGACACTTCTTGTCCTCTTAATGAAAAACAGGATATGGCCTGCTTGAGGGAAAAAATGGCCATTGGCGGGTGTACTTGGTTTTGTTTAATTTCAGGATGAGTATGCATGGCAACGACATTTTTAGTTCTGGACGTTGACCCTGGATTTCATTTCGTGCAAGATGGAACAGTGCGTATCACGCTGTTAATATTCTAGTACATTATATTTCATTGAGAGTCAGAACTGGGTATGTGACGTTGCTAAATTTTCTACTTCCTCTGTTCCAAATTGTAGTTCACGTTGACTTTTTAGGTGTATGTATTTTGCTATATAACTAGACATAACATAGTATCTAGATGCATAGTAAAATGGATGTACCAAAAAAGTCAAAGTGAACTACATTTAGAATGCAGGGAGTAGTTTGCACGCATGGCGCATTATTGATCTTTAGGATTTAGAATAAGATTTAGTGTTCACTCTCCTGTTGCACATGCTGTTAAGAAAATCAGAACTAAAGCATCATATCTCATTTTAAAAGGCAAAAAAAAACCTAGACAGAAGGATTCCGGCCTGGTGGCTGTAGCCGTACGTGTAGCGTGTACAGTTCCATCGCATCATGGAGTCAACAATATGGGAACGAGCGGTAGCTCGTTTGGCAGCTCGCTCCAGGTGTGAGCGGCACCACCCGGGTTCGAACCCGGCGCCCAGCGCTTTAAGCCTTCCTAAAGGCTGGGGGAGCAGCGCCCCCTTCGTCTAAAAAAAAAATGGAGTCAACAATATAATTCTGAAGCAACACTATCGAGAGGAGATGACTCCACTACCGAAGACAGTGACGGAGAGGACGGAAAAGGTTTAAGGTATGGTGAAATGAATAATCAATAATATATAGTAAAGATTTCTCACTGAGTTGGTTTATACACATATAACATATCATGATCGTCACATATTATATATAAGTAAAAACATTTATAGGATAAAAAAAACATACCAGTGAAGTCAACAGGCTAACCAAGTGATAAGACACTTCAATTGATTTATAACAAATTTTCCGTCACAAAGCAACAATATATATCTTTGTTTTGGCATTGCTCGTCTTTTTCTCTCGGATACATCCTTGATCCTTAAATAATCTATGGTTACTGCATTTCTTCATAAATTGTTAATCAAACGAACCAAGTAATTATAAATTAGGGCCTATATCTGAGCTATCAGTCACCATAAACCTCATGCCCCCTCATCGTCCTCACCCCCGCTGCCTCTTTGTCCTCATGCCTCCTCGCCGTCCTCCTTTTCCTCGTGCCCCACCCCAGCCTGCCCGCAGCGGTTGCCTTCTTCGTCTCCCCCTCTCCTCCTGTGGCAAGCTTGGTCCATAGAGGTCCCTATCCCTGACTTAGCCTGGCAACCTCCACCACCCCCAAGGAACCAAAACTGCCCTGCCGCTGTGCCCACCACCTGGATGGCCTTCCTCCCCCAATCTGGCCCCTTCTATGGCCGCCGAAGATGGAGAATAAGAGAGGGAGAGCACATGAGCGGTGTTAGGATTGATCTCCCGTCGCTATGGGCCCAACGGCCCACACTGAAGCTTGATCCGCTCCTGATCGGGGAGCCCAACCCGTTTACCGGTTGGAGGGCCCCTGTCACACTGCAGTATAAAGAGGAGGTGGTGGCCAGGGCGCTAGACACGAGGTTCGCCGCCGCCAGACTCCACACCTACACTACTACCCTAGCCCGATCTAAAGGGACTGCAGCCAGTGACGGGGAGCCGCTCCACCTTCGTCGCCGATCCGCGATCCCGGCGCAGTGAAGCCCCATGGCGGACTCCAGCTCCGATGCTCGGTAACACCAAACTCTAACCCTCTATCTCTCACTGTAATTCTTATGTGCCATCTTCTAGAGTCAATATTCATGATACAATCAAGTTCTACCCGACTTTGTCTACTACTAGTGATCCTTTAAGTCTAACAATGGTATCAGCCTAACTAGTATGTAAATTAAGATCCGGGTAAGCAAATTAGAAAGAAGAGTCAACCGATCTCAGAACGGGAACCAAGATCCAACTCTAAGAAAACCTAAGTCTAAAAAAATCTAAGGCAATGAGACCCGGATCGGGGGAGGAATCACACCTACCTTCTTAGAGAAGAAAGGGGACGGTGCTGGTGCCGCTTACCTGGGGCCCACCGTCCCGTCACCGTCGCCGGCAGCTTAAGTAGCCGGCGCGCGGGAGACAAATGCCCGGTCGAGCCTTGGGCTCGCCGGCGCACAGATCAGGGCCGGTTTCACCATGCCAACGGGCATCGCTGCAAGGTCGCTGGGCAGCGGCGCGTTCACCGCGAGGAGAGCGCGCGCACCGGCCAAGGGCCTCATGGCGGCACCGACTTCCTCTCCCCACCGGCCACGGGCCGAGCGTTGTCGGCCAGGTGCCAGCGCATGCTACAGGGCACCGCCGCCCAAGTCCGCTCGACAGCGGCGAGCTCTGCCTATGGCGAGCACGCGCGCCGGCGAGGGGACTGGTGGCGGCGCCGTCATCCTCCTCCTCTGGCCGCCGTGAGTGACCGGGCGGCCGTTGCTGCTGCTGCTGTTGCTTGCGGCGGCTGGTTAGAAGGGAGTGAGGAAGCAAATGAATTAGGGTTTGGGGCAGCTACTGCGCATCGGGGTTTTGATGCCGTGAAACAGGCGCTCAACCGTTGGATCTAGGGAAACTCAGATCGGACGGCTGACAGCAAACGGGCTGTCCAAGCTGGGCCGCAGTGGGCCGGCTGGCCGTCGGCCCCGCGAGCGCCTACCGTACTGAGTCGCGGGCCGTTTTGGCCAATGGGCCGAATGGTTTGCGCGGGCCCGTTTAAGAAAAGAAATCTTTTCTTTTTTCAGAAGCCGGCTCAGAAACAAAAAAAAGAGGCAAAAGGCCCTTTACGGGCCGGCCCAATTAACTCGAGCGCGCGCGCCGCGCTTAGAGTTTGGGCCACTCGGCTAGACTGGGCCGGTTTACCCAAAATCAGCCCAATAAGCTCAAAAATATTTTTTTCCTTTTTCCAGAAATATTTAGAATAAGAATTTTTGATTAGTTTAGTTTCAAATCTTGGTCAAATTTTGCACCAACAGAATAAATTTTTCCGAGATCATGTTAGCAATTATTCTGGAAATTATTATTAGAATATTTTAGTCATTTTCCGCTGCTCTGTAATTTATTGTTTTTAATTAAATACAAACCAACGGGCGAATTTAATTTTAGAGCAATTTTAAGTTTTAGAAAATTTTATAATATTGTCATCTTCTCGACCAACATTGATGATATTAATATTATAATTGTTTAGTCCATAAGTTAACCTGCACAGTATTTAATCAGTTTCACAGTTAATTCTCTCTTAAATTTTGAACCAACAGGATAAATTTTTCCGTGAGAGATTAGAGATGCCTCTGAAAATTAGTATAAGACTATTTAGTCACGTTTTTCACTGCTAAGATATTAGTTGTCTCTTTAATTAAATTCAAACCAACGGGAGAATTTAGTTTGAAGAGCAATTATTAAGTTTTAGAAAAAGTTTATAATATTGTTATTTTCTGACCAACGTTGATGATATCAATATTATAAATGCTTAGCCTATAAGTTTATATGCATTATTTCTATTTTCTACCTAATGGTGATGTAGAATTAATGTCAAAGGAATTGTATGTTTTAATACTGACCAACGTTCTTTTAAACATACAATTTTATGTTAAGATATCAGTTTTATATATTAAGTTATCTCACCAACTTTGCTTGTGCATTTCAAATTTACTAAAGGAATTATGCATTAAAAAATACACTGATGGTGGTGTTAGAGAGCACATACTGAGCATGATAACTTTGGCAGCTAAGCTCGCATCATTCAGGTGATTTTAGCTTCTCTGTCAAAGGAGTTTAAGACTTTTGTCACCACCTTCAACATGGTGCCCGGTGAGAGGACCATAGAAAAGCTCATTGCCATGTGTGTGCAGGAGAAGGAGAGACTTAAGGTCTCACAGAACGACTTTGCTCTCTTTGTGAGGGATACTAAGAAAAAGTCCTATAATAAGAATGCCAAACCACAAGGGAAACCGAAGTGGGATGGCAGCTCCTCTTCTAGTGCTCAGACAGGTAATAGGTCACAAACCTCAGAAGGCCAGAGGCACTAAGTAATTGGCAAAGAATGGGATTCCATACGAGTCAAATAGAATTATTAGGTGGTTTTTGTACTGAGGCTATCTAATGTACTCCAAATTTAGTAAGCGTTTCTCAGTTAGATGATGATGGATTGAATTGCTATTTTGGAGATGGCAAATGTAAATTACTATTTTATAATGAGTATGTTGGTCTTGCCTTCAGACAAGACAACCTTTTATCTATTATCAGTATTTTGAGAATGTGAATGTTGTATCCAATGAGAATGAGTAAGATTCCTCGTCTATGAATGTTTGTAGAAAGCGTAAGAATGTTCAGATTGACCCTTTCAAAATTATGGCATTATAGATTAGGCTACATTTTGAGGAGGAGAATAGATAGATTAGTCAAAGCTGAAATTCTTCCGCCATTAGAACTCGCAGAATTAGATAAATGTGTTGATTAAAGAAAAATACATTATTAGAACTCTCAGAATTAAATCAATGAACTCTCGAGAATTAGATCAATATATTGATTAAAGTACTTTAAGAAAATCAAAAATTTAGAAAAGTTTAAGATATTTAAAGCGAGAAGTAGAAAAGATTAGAAAATTAGCACAATAAGGATATTAAAATAATAAGATCAGACCATGGCGGGGAATACTATAGGTGACATACCCCGTATGGCCAAGTTCCGGGACCTTTTGCAAAGTTCCTACAGGAAAATGGCATATTTACCCAGTATTCCATGCCAGGAGAGCCTCAGCAAAACGGAGTGGCTGAAACAAGAAACCGTACCTTAATGGACATGGTAAGCTACTCTACTTTACTGATAAGCTTGTGGATGGAGGCGTTAAAACCGCTATTCACATTCTTAATCGAGTACCAGTAAGTTGGTGCCTAAAACACTGTATGAGTTATGGATAGGCAAAATACCCCACTTAAGCATTTAAGGGTGTGGGGTTGTCCAGCTAAGGCTAAAGTCTTAACCCAAATTTAGGAAATTTAGAACCTGAGATTGCCATTTCATTAGCTACCCAGAAAGATCGAAGGGTTACCGTTTTTATTGCCCTAACAAGACATACTAAGTTCTTAGAAGATGATGTGATCAGGGGGAGCAAAGTAGCACAAATGATCAGTTTAGAGGAAAAACGGGTGTTCAAGCCCCTACTCCAATATTTCAAGAACCATACTTTATGCTACCTGTTGTTGCTACACCAATGGTGTCAGACACCGTAGTGCCAGCACCTGTTGTTAGTCCTTCTTTTGCTGACGATAAATAAGAATCTGGAACCTGTCCTTCAGGATCTAATAGAACCACAAGTCGAGCATGAGGAAGAACAACAGTAGCCCCATATGGCGCTAAACAATAAGAACATTAGAAGATCACAAGAGTTAGAAGATTAACTATATCAGATGATTATAAGGTTTATGAAACCGAAGAGTATCATCTGGAGGTTGATCCCACCACATATGAACAAGCCATGAGAAGTATTTTTTTAGAAGTTATGAAGGATAAGATAAAATCCAGGAATTCCAATAATGTTTGGGACTTAGTGGATATTCCTAAAGAGACAAGATAGTAGGCTGTAATGGGTCTATAAAACAACAAATAACTCCCAAGGGAAAGTTAAGAGACATAATTCGCGACTCGTGGTAAAAGGATTCAAGCAATGAGAAGAGATTAGGATTGATTATGAAACCTTTTCTCCAATCTCATGTAAAGATTCTTTTAGAATTATAGTCACGCTAATAGCACACTAAGACTTAGAGTTACGTCAGATGGATGTAAAGACGGCACTCCTTAGTGGGGTGTTTACACAGAAAAATCACTAAGGATCACTCTATGTAAATAAAAAATGTGCGGGCGTGCCAGTGTACTATGTACACAAAATAAATAAACGGGAACATATCTTTATTCATATTTAATAAAAACACAAATATAAGTTCCCGGTACAAGTGTGCGCTCCATATAGCTCGCCGCGGCGATCGACTTGGGCGATCATGGTCTTCATGGTTCCCTGGGGCCTTGGAAAGCTCCCGGTTAATTACCCCCGTGAACTAGCTCACGGAGCACCTCCGATTAAGCTGCTATGGTCGTCGTCGTCGGTCTTCGCTTCACTTCTCCATGCATGGTGTTGGTGTAGATGTGGGTGGCAGTCAGCATGAGGGCCTCGTCGGTCCATAGCCGGAAAACATGGCTGGTTCATAAGCCACGCCCACCTGCGTCATCCGCCTTGTCGGTGTCGAACGGCACATGTATCATCGCAGTCGCACTTGCATGGTTGGTGAAGATCAGATCGGCTTGGACTTCTCCGCAACTTCGTCGTCGTGGTACGCCGTGGATCTTGATCACTTGGTGTAGTCGTTGTAGTGGATGAAGACTTCAATCGCAGCACGATGCATCCTGATAGTGGTAGTAGACGTCGTAGTGGTAGTAGACGTGGTAGTGGTACGTAGTAGACGGAGCCGCAGGCAGCCTGGGTTTGAGTGTTCGGACAGCTTCACCTGCACACAAACGAACAAAATATGGGGCTCGAATGGTAGTCGAGCTCCCTATGGTTTGCTTGCTTGTAGTCTGCTCATACGTGCATGTGCACATGTGCACACGTTTCGTATTAGAAGTGATTCAAGTGCACAAATATACACGTATGTACATGTACACATGCAGCTTGGTGTCAGGCTCACCTCCTCGGCATGAAGGTAGATGGGGCTGCACGAAAGGAGCTATCTTGGCAAGGCCGTCAGGTGATGGCGCCGTGGCGAAGGCTGCCCTTCGTACGTGGTGATGGTGACTGCCTTGTGCACCTCGATGATCTGAGGCGCCATCTAGATGCATGGCACCGTGGCGGCGGCTGTCCGGCCACGGCGTGGTGCCGGGGCACAAGCGTAGCCACGCTTCCTCTCCGTGCGGCCTGCCTTGTAACGCAATCTCCTCCGGTGACATGGCTAGCTGAGCTCTCGATCGTATATCGCGTCGAGGAACTCGTCTTTGGCGCCTGGTACGACTGCCTTCACCCTGGGACGTGGGGGCGCATCTGCCGGCATGTGTTGGCACGTGTGCTCCCTCGATGGCCCAGATCAACTATCTGGCAACCTGCCGGCCGGCGTGGTGTGGATCGGAACCGCGTCCAGCGGCTGCATGAGCCAGAGGATGCTTCCGTGCGGATCGGCTCCGAAATCTGCATGGATGGCGCCCTGTCGGCTGCCTGGCTGCTCTTGTTCATGACGGCTGATCAGCCATGTGCTCCGGAGCTGGCGTCTTGCCTGATGGCTGCCATATCTCGATCTCATCTGAGTGGATGACAAAGAGAAGCAGCCTGGCGGCGCTCTCCAGTCCCGTAGATAGGAGCAGCCCGGTGGCGCTCCCCGTAGATAGGAGCAGCCTGGTGGCGCTCCTTGCTTCGTGTCCTCCTGTACGGGCGCGTATGACACCAGCTGTGTTTAGATCTGCTTTCCCTGGATCATGACATAGGGCCGACATGCACATGTATATGCAAGATTGGAAGAAAACAAATACTAGATTAATTCTTACCCATGGACAACGATGTGCACGCGATCTCCTTTGGTTCTAGGAACGGACGTGCAGCCTCTGGACGAAGGTGCTTGGCCGCCGGCTTCTCTCCTCGAAGATGGACGTCGACACATCGTGGGTTACGAGCGCCTGCTTCTCCCCGGTGGAGAGCAGCCTGGTGGCTTGGATGCGAATCGTGATTAGCCGATGGCCATCTTCTCTTCGTTGATCCGCTCCGTGCCTACGGATGAATGGCGCCCCTGCGTAGCAGCAGCTGCCTTCCTCGGGCAGATGCTAGGTAGGAGTGATGCGAGTGGCGCCTCTGCATCGCCCTATTTACAATGGGTGCCTGCCCGTGGATGAATCTTGTCCGCCGGCGGCATGGCTTGCTGATGTAGGCCGGTGTGGAGCCGTAGTCGAGGGCGTCCGGACTAGCCACCAGGTGCATCTGCGACATCCGTTGTCGAGGGCGTCCGGACTAGCCACCAGATGCATCTGCGGCATAGATGTGGAGCCGTTGTCGAGGGCGGCGTCCTTCTCCGTGTGGCCATGTGTGCCATCGTGGCCTTCCACGATGGGTGCCTTCGCCGTTTCCGTGCTCCTAGGCGCAGCAGGTGGTGTGCAGCCGTCTCACGATGTTCCTGAAGAAGACACGTCTACGGCGGCAGACGGCCTTGGGCGGAGACAGCGATCCGCTCCGAGCCTCTGTTCCGGGGTCACCGTGGGGTCACCGTGCAGTTGTGTGATCGTGTCCTATGACGATCATAACTCGGCAGGGCCATCATCCTTGCTGAGGGCTGCAGACTTGCGGAGAAGTCCTCTGCATTGCCTTCTTGACCATGGCCTGATCGTGGATGGATCTGAACTTGGCCAAAGGCGGTGTCATCATGGGTGGCGGTGCCTGCCTGGCTGCCTTCTTCTTCTTGCCCGGCCGGCGGCGCGTATATACGGATACATCTGCCCTTCTCGACGAGGAGCAGCCTGGCGGCGCTCTTGCTTTGCAGCCTGGCGGCGCTCATCTTGCGCTTGACCTCGTAGATGGGAGAGCAGCCTGGCGGCGCTCTTGCGCTTCACCTCTCCCCCTGTTGTGGAGTCCTGAAGCTCCTTTATATAGGCAGCCGCGCTAGGGTAGCAGCAGGCTTGCAAACCATATGCACGCGCCGCCGGAATTTGTTAATGAGCGCGAGATACCTGGTGCCGCTTTCTTCGTACGCGAGGTGGAGCACAGACTTATCCTCGTGCCGTAATTATCCGCGTGATCACATTTGTTGAGATATTTGTTGGCCCGCATGGACTAGGTGGACTTCTAGAACGTCCAGGCCCTGCTGTCAGACGAGCTAGAGTATATATAGCTCACATACGCATTCATGTGGTACGTATCTTATACCTCCAAACCAAGTAGTTTACACCGTTGCAGTACGTATATCATATACGTATTTGGTGGAGAGAAGACATTAAGCGCGTATAGACGCACGCACTTGGACTTGCCTTCGTGAGCCATGCAAGCTGAATTCCGGGACACGTGAGAGCCAGAACAGCTTGCTAGACTTCTTCTTTCATTCTCGTAACACATAAAAGAGTGCACGTGAATATACATGAGCAAAAATATGTTGTACACTTATTTTCAGTCACAAAATGCTTTCTGACAGCACATACAAATATATGCACATTTGAGAAAGATTTTGTACAAAATCTCGTCAAACATGGGGATCTACGATGAGATGTTTTACATGGCACAACCGAAAGGCTTTGTTCTGGAATGAAAACAAAATATAGGATGCCGCCTAAAGAAGTTTACTTATGGATCAGAATAAGCTTAAGACAATGCTATTAGTGATTTGATAACACAATTAAAAAGTTTGGATTTAAGGCAAATGTAGAGGACAATTGCGTTTACGTAAAGTTTAAGAGTGCTAAGTTCATCTTCTTAGTCCTATATGTGGATGATATTTTGCTAGCAAGCAATGATGTCACTCTACTAATGGAAACTAAGAAGTTCTTGTCCTCATATTTTGACATGAAAGATCTCGGTGAAGCCTCTTTTGTTCTGGGGATTGAGATTCACCGTGATAGAAGTAGAGGGGTTTTTAGGGCTGTCACAGAAAACATACATAGAGAAGATTCTTAAGAAATATAGTATGCATAAGTGCAGTCCATCACCTGCACCCATTGTCAAGGGCGATAAGTATGGGGAACATCAGTGTCCCAAGAATCAGATCGAGCTCGAGCAAATGAGATCAGTACCTTATGCTTCAGCTGTCGGAAGCTTACAATATGCTCAAATTTGTACTCGCCCTGGCATAGCATTTGTTACCGGGTTACTTGGCAAATACAGAAGAATCCAGGTGTAGAACACTGGAAGTTAGTTAAGAAAGTTCTACGTTATTTGCAGGGCACAAAAGGCTTCAGCTAAGTTATGTTAAGATTGACTCCCTTGAGATAGTGGGGTTCTCAGACTCAGATTATGCAGGGGATGAAAGAAAATCCACGTCAGGTTACATATTCACCTTCGCAGGTGGAGCTTTATCGTGGAAAAGCTCCAAACAAACTCTCGTCACGTCATCGACGATGTACGATGAGTTTGTAGCATGTCATTGTTGACGATCGTTAAGTATCAATTTTATACCGTCAACGCAGCAAGAGAAAGGACTAATATGAGTTCACCCGTTAGATATAGGGGTTACACCGATGTAATTCCACGAGTTTTGGTGATTGTCTATTTCTGCAGGGGGTTATCGAAAGAGAACCAAAGGAGGCCCACATGTCATGATTACATAGAGATAAAGACCGAACGGGTAAAATTGTATAATCTAGAAGACTCGAGTAAGGCAACACTGGAAGCGGGGACCCACCGGCATTATGGTGGGTCGGCCGACCCAGGGGAGTCGGCCGACTCCCCACCTCCACCAATCGGTGGAGTCTCGTGGATCCCGCCTCCACCGCCTTTGAGGATGAATAATTATCGTCCATTTAGGTCGGTTTGATCCGAGGGCTGTGGTTAATCCTAGGGGGCTATATATTGAGCCCCGGCCCCCGGGTGAAACCAAGAATTCATTCCTAATTCATTCAAGAGTTCATTCTCTCATCGAATTTAGAGAAGCGAGCCACCATCTCAATTAGAGCTCCATAGTTTAGTAGCATAGCTACATAGGAATAGATCTAGAGGGAATCAAGCCTAGCTTGGAGTCCGGATCTGTCGGAGTTCTTGGTAATTCCCCTCTACATTCTTGTAATATTCATCATTGTTCGTGATACTATGAGTAATACTTTATTCTATTCTATTATATCATACTTGACTTTGCTCTATTTGATTATGTTCTCAATTATATTGTTCTTAGTTTACTTTGATTATATGTTTAGCATAGTTGGACTAGAATTATGTTTATGCATAGGATCGTATAGCGCTTGCTCATTAGATCGATGGGTAAGTGGTAGATATTGTGTAGGCGTGGTGTCTAGACCGTATTTATCGCGATTACACCCTATTGGCCGGGTCGTGTGGTAGATCGCGGAAGTGACGGTTCCGTTGAGTCCTTTGTATTCCATCCCCGTTGGTAGGTCTTAGTAGAACAACCTATTACATTGAAGTCATTGCTATGTCTCTTGTCTTCTCCGGTAATATCACTATGCTTAGATGTAACCTTTTCCCGCCATGATTGCTAGATGTTCTTGCACTAATCATTGTATGCTTTGACTTTGTAGTTAGAATAACATAGGATTATACCCTAGATCGTCCTAGTCCATGCTAGTGTTATAAGCTTAGAGTGCTAAGTTGAGATGGCTTATTACTATTATTTTATGTGGCTAATTGCTCTCATTTATCTTATGTCATTTATCATTCATTCCTATATTTTATGTGACACTTACCCCGTATGAGATGATCGATACGAGACAAGGTTAAGCTCTCCATTACAAAGCATGTGCATTGCTCATCACTCATTATCCAAAGGCATTCCCTTCCCAATGGTAAAAATATAAATAACGATACCTGGATTACTCCTGGTTAAAATGCTACATCGGTATTATGCGTGCGCTTGCGGATCCCATATTTATTTCTAGTAGCGGTTGCATTATTTAGTACCGGCATTTTTGGCGCCATGTTGGGGATGACAACCTAACACCGAGTGGCGTTAGAAATGTCAACAAGCATTTTTGGCGCCGTTCTTCGGGGAAGGTTGAAAGCCAATGGATAATGAGCAAGCATTGCACTAGATAATGTGATTGAGTTGTCTTTGTCATACTAACCCATCTCTACAGGATTACCCTTGTTTTGTCTACTTGTGTATCTTATGCAGGGTAATCAAGACAATTCTTCCTGATAACTATATTGACAATCCAGAAGCTTTAATCAGGAAGGCCAGAAGCAAGTTGAAGAAGACCAATCAATCATCATCATCAACTCAACTTGGAAGTTTGACGGAAGCAGAAAGTCAACCTTTCGTTCGAGACTTGACACCAGCGTTTGAAGCCATGGCGAACAAGTCACTCCGCGAGTTCTCGGCTCCAACTACGGACAACATTCGTGCTTGGACCATTTGCGCGGACATCGAAGGAGCTTTTGAGCTCAAGCCTGCGCCGATCAACATGGTGCAAGCAAGCCGGTTACGTGGGAAGGCCCATGAAGATGCTAGTGCTCATCTCCAACACTTCTGGAGATTTGTAGCACATTCACTATCAAGGATGTCCCCGGAGATGCTATACTACTTCGCCTCTTCCCATTCTCACTCTTGGGGAGAGCGAAGCGTGGTTCTACGCCAATAAGGAGAAGAATCCTACGTGGGCACTATGTTCCACCAATTTCTTGGCGAAGTTCTTCCCAATGGGCAAGACAAATGCTCTTCGTGGGAAGATATCAAGCTTTCGGCAACACCATGATGAGACCGTCCCGAAGCTTGGGAGCGCTTTCAAGATTACATCCTCGAGTGTCCTCATCATGGCATGGAGAATTGGTGCTTATGCGGACATTCTACCATGGGCTCGCAACAAGCACACGTGAGACGATGGATGCCGCCGGAGGTGCATTCTTATCACTCACTATTCCTCAAGCCACGGCTCTTGTGGAGAAGATGGCATCCAACCAAGGTTGGAGTGAAGAAAGAACTCGAGACCCGCAAGAGAGGAGGAGGAATGCACCAGTGAAGGAGGTAGACATGTCTCGCTAAAATGGATTTGCTGATGAAGAGGCTCGATGAGAGAGCCACGAGAGAAGAAAGAAGTCATGCATATACATGATGCTCGCATGACATGTGAAGAGTGTGGAGAGACCGGGCACACGGTGCTAACCGCGCGTAGCCGAAGGAGGACGTGAACTACCTCAACAACAACAACAATAATAATTACTATCGTCCTCGCAGAATCAAGGTTGGAATCGGCACAGAGGCCTAACTACTCGAGGCAATTATTCGGGCAACTATCAAGGTAACAACTCCTCCTACAATAATTACAACCGGCCGTCTTTGAGAGAGTTAGTCTTTGAATCAAGGCAAGACGATGGACAATCTGTCCAAGAAGCCGACATCAAATGACAAGGTCCTAGAGACACTCGGCAACAGAATGGATGGCTTTTCCAATGCCATCAAGAGTCGGCTTAGCTTCAACAAGATACTTGAGTCGCAGGTACAACGGCTTGTTAACCTTGCTCCCTCCACCGGCCAAGGTAAACCGCGGGACAACCCGAAGAGCTCGAGACTCGTAAATCTTGTTGATATATTCAATGTAGAAGATAGCCGAAGTGATCCATCGAAGGGGTCATGGATAGACTCAACTCGCCAATCAAGAAGGGCGATCCGGGAGACCAGTCATTCCGATCTCCATTGGAAGTACTAACTTTAATGAGGCAATCTGTGACTTCGGTGCAAGCATCAACATCATGCCAAGAGTGATATATGAGAAGCTATTCAGATGCCCCTTAGCATACACAACCGTGTGCTTGCAGCTTGCAGATCAGTCACTCCATGTTCCTTTGGGAGTGCTTGAAGACATATGTGTACGAGTAGGCAACTCGTATGTCCCTGCAGACTTCGTGGTAGTGGATACGGCGGTGATGAAAGGTCCCCTATCATTTCGGGACGACCATTCTTGAACACCGCTGGAGCCATCATGTATGCCAACACCGCCAAGATCATCTTCAACATCAAGGGCAAGCGAGAAACCTTCTTCTTCAAGAACGAGTGTCTTTGCCGGTTCCCAAAGACACCCTCATCGCCAGAACAAGAAGGGAGAAGAAGAGTCCGGCTAAGAAGAGCAAGAACAAGAATAAGAAGACCAAGAAGACGGAGACGGTAAGGATGGTCACCGCAGTCCACAAGGAGCATGACCACTTACTCGAGTCCCCACGTCGATCAAGAAGGATGACCCAGTGTCCCAACCATTCAATGCTCCATCAACGAAGCTCTTTCAATAAAGCATCGTGACACCGGATCGGCGTCAACATTATGGCCAAAGTAACTTATGAGTATCTATATGGCACTATGCCTTTGGAGCCTACCTATGCACAAATTTGCAGATGGCGGATCGGACATTCCGCTTCGTCGAAGGAGAAGTGAAGGATGTCCTCATCCAGATAGATGACCATTATGTCCCTACGAGACTTCCTAGTCATTGACATGGGAGATGACTACGATCCTCCAATCATCCTAGGAAGACCATTCCTAAACACCACCCGAGCTATCATCTATATTGGGACGGAGAGATTCACTTCCACTTTCCCACCGAGAAGGTACGCCGCTACTTCAATAATAATTATATAATCACCGAGGAGCCCAAGAAGAACAGAACAAGGAGAAGGCAGCGTACCCGTCGCCAGAACAAGAAGAACATCACTGTTGATGGATGGGCTGACTATGAGGGAGAAGTATTCAGATATGAAGATCGGTACCCAGAAGAGAAGAACATTGTAGAAGAACCCGAAGAGGTGCTACCAGAAGAGAAACAAGTGCCCCAAGAAGCTTCCTCCTCAAGGTCACCCTCTCCAACGAAGAAGGTGTGGAAGGTAAAAGCAAAATCAGAATCAATTCCTACACACGAGGCGACATCATCCGAGGCGCCAGCCAATGCGCCCCTTGAAAAATGAGCGAACATGACAAGTCCTGTTCGGAGGACTTAAAACCACCGAACGCCGCGCCAAGAGGTAACTTGGTATTTATCAGCAATTACTTTCCAGCATTGCATTTTTACCTTAGCATATTTATTTTCCTATTTGCATCTTAGTTGCATCTTTACCATCTCTGCATTAGAGAAGAAAATAAAGATGTTGTGCATTCGCATCCAAAAAAAATCGTCAAGCCCCATGTGAATAATCATTCACCGTGGTGGCACAAAAATAATTTCTCAAAGCATATTTATCTTTCCCTATCGCATTCCTTAAGTAATAAAAAGATAAAAATATTTCTTGTGATCCTGTTAGAACAAGTCTAAGTTAAGAAAGTTCTAGACAACCAAGGCCTAGAGGTTTTATCACTAACGCTTAATTAGTTCCACAAGCTTTGTTGTCTATTTGAGCTTCACGAACATCAAGGATCATGAAGAGCTAACGGCGAAGGACATCCAGTTCCCGTCGGAGTGCTTTGCCCGCGACATTTGAATCTTTGTCTCCAACGACAACTATCTACGACACTCTGGAGGACTAGAACATCTTCGATGCCATCGGCAACATCGGCGAGACTATGTCAACATCCGGCTTGGGGGAGAGCATCCCCGTGTACCAAGCTAAGTGTTTCCAACTTATCTATTTATGCTTTATTAGAGTGTGCTTTGATTAAAACAACTAAAAAAGTTGCATAACCATAGAAACCCGAGAAAGATTTCCTTATTTATCTTTTCTACTTTTGGAGAGCTCTTGCAATCTGTCTTTAAAAGTGATCCCTAGAATAAACTCTACATGGAGATGATGAATAGTTGCTCTGCCGTAATTCCTTTCAAGTACCTAGTTTTCAACCTTGCACTCTCCCGAGTTTTGGACACAACTGTTTAGATTTGAGATTTGCTCGAACCCGAAACTTGTGGGTAGCGAACACTTGATCTAAGTCTAGGTGGTTGACGGGTATGATATGGGAAGGTTTTGAGTCTTGTTCATCTTGTTCCTAGACATACTAGAGTTCGGAGAAATTATCTCGTGAAAGTATTAAATTCCTGCATGATGAGTTCCTTTATGATGAGAGTTCAAATTCCTACCATGACCATATATTCATGCTTACTAGATTAGGAAAACCCATCTGTTTATATAGATCATATTGTAGGTTTGAGTGTAGACTTTATAGGCATTGAGTGTGGTTATGCTTTGTGGACCCATAAGGAATTAGTCACGCAGTTAAAGTCAATACTATGTGCTCTCCATCCATTGATCTATGCTACTTACGTCCTCGAAGTATGCACCCATTTTATAAATGTTATATTCATTACTCCGTGCTACTTCGGTTCCTCGAAGTACCACCCACATATAGATCCACATCCACCACATATCGTGCTATCTCTATCCCGGAGATACGCACTTATCGCTCCTACCCTAGGAGTACGCATTCTCCACTTACCGTGTCTTTGTCTCTACCACGGAGGCACGCACCTATCTTTGCTCCTACACCGGGAGTACGCATCCATCCATTCATCCATCCACATATACATACGCCATTCATTTCACATCATCCGAGAAAAAGGTTCTACTCCTATTCGGGAGTGAACGTCTAGACATAATCATCGCCGTTCTATTTGCCTACATAAAAGCTCCAGTTATTATCATTTCAAGTTATATGAATCCCCGTTGCTAAAGTTTTGTTTCCGAGGATTGGTTGCTCTAAAAAAAAAAAAAAAAGAGAAGAAAAAAAAAGAGAAGAAAGAAAGAAAAAGAAAGAGTAGCCAAGTCCTTCCATTCAAGAAGTTTCAAGATTTCCAAATAAAGGGAGTCATGTTATCCTCGAAGGAGCAAGTGTAGAAGTAGATGTTCACCAGTTGAGTACCCCTCATAATCATTTCCTTATCACCATCATCCTATCATCTCTTCATCCATTCCATTTCCTCATTCACATGCACATATGACTTTATTATTATTTTAGTTCCTATTGGATCCATGTCTTAAGCGTGCAATATATGCAAGTGAGTTTGAGTGTCTCCCCACCTATGAGCTCCACATAAGCCTATTAGAAAGTAGGGTGAGAGAGAGAAAGCACTTTCCACTATGCCTTAGTTCCATAAATACCACATATTCGAGAGAAGAGAGAAGGCATACACTATTCATGCCTTGGAGAGGATCCGAGAAATACCACAAATGAGAGACTTGAAAGGTTCATACAAGGAACTCTGAGTTTTATTTCAAACCTTGCAAAAACTCCGGGATAATAGTTGATCAAAGAGCGAGAAACATGGCGCTTGACTTGACCATTCTATCTTTCAACTACTCAAGACCCAAGTGACGGTTACAAGCCCCATGGTGAAAGGTAATATGAGTGAGTTTTGAGTCAGGATAGTTCACTCTAATCCGGAGGAGAGTTCTTGTTTGAACGCATGTGTACTTGTGAGGAGTGAAAGCATTGTAGCAACTCCCGATCCATCATCGAGTCTATCTTTGCTCGGGGACGAGCAAAAGGTAAGCTTGGGGGAGTTTGTTGACGATCGTTAAGTATCAATTTTATACCGTCAACGCAGCAAGAGAAAGGACTAATATGAGTTCACCCGTTAGATATAGGGGTTACACGACGTAATTCCACGAGTTTTGGTGATTGTCTATTTTCGCGGGGGTTATCGAAAAGAGAACCAAAGGAGGCCCACATGTCATGATTACATAGAGATAAAGACCGAACGGGTAAAATTGTATAATCTAGAAGACTCCGAGAAGTAAGGCAACACCTGGAAGCGGGGACCCACTGGCATTGTGGTGGGTCGGCCGACCTGTGGGGAGTCGGCCGACTCCCCACCTCCACCAATCGGGTGGAGTCTCGTGGATCCTGCCTCCACCGCCTTTGAGGATGAATAATTATCGTCCATTTAGGTCGGTTTGATCCGAGGGCTGTGGTTAATCCTAGGGGGCTATATATTCAGAGCCCCTGGCCCCTGGGTGAAACCAAGAATTCATTCCTAATTCATTCAAGAGTTCATTCTCTCATCAGAATTCAGAGAAGCCAGAGCCACCATTGTTGACGGTCGTTAAGTATCAATTTTATACCATCAACGCAGCAAGAGAAAGGACTAATATGAGTTCACCTGTTAGATATAGGGGTTACACTGACAGAATTCCACGAGTTTTGGTGATTGTCTATTTCTGCGGGGGTTATCGGAAAGAGAACCAAAGGAGGCCCACATGTCATGATTACATAGAGATAAAGACCGAACGGGT
The DNA here is from genome assembly GCA_018135685.1 of Themeda triandra. Taxonomy (NCBI): domain Eukaryota; kingdom Viridiplantae; phylum Streptophyta; class Magnoliopsida; order Poales; family Poaceae; genus Themeda; species Themeda triandra. The sequence continues at coordinate 155,687 of JAENPR010001375.1, forward strand.
AAAATTGTATAATCTAGAAGACTCCGAGAAGGCAAACCCGGAAGCCGGGGCCCCACAGCGGGGGTGGCCGGCCGACCCGGGGGAGTCGGCCGACTCCCCACCTCCACCAATCGGGTGGAGTCTCGTGGATCCCGCCTCCACCGCCTTTGAGGATGAATAATTATCGTCCATTTAGGTCGGTTTGATCCGAGGGCCGTGGTTAATCCTAGGGGGCTATATATTGAGCCCCCGGCCCCCGGGTGAAACCCTAATTCATATTCCTAGGTCATTCAAGAGTTCATTCTCTCATCGAATTCGGAGAAGCGAGCCACCATCTCAATTAGAGCTCCATAGTTTAGTAGCATAGCTACATAGGAATAGATCTAGAGGGAATCAAGCCTAGCTTGGAGTCCGGATCTCGTCGGAGTTCTTGGTAATTCCCTCTACATTCTTGTAATATTCATCATTGTTCGTGATACTATGAGTAGTACTTTATTCTATTCTATTATATCGACTTGACTTTGCTCTATTTGATTACGTTCTCAATTATATTGTTCTTAGTTTACTTTGATTATATGTTTAGCATAGTTGGACTAGAATTATGTTTATGCATAGGATCGTATAGCACTTGCTCATTAGATCGATGGGTGAGTGGTAAATATTGTGTAGGCGTGGTGCCTAGATTGTATTTATCTGCGATTACACCCTATTGGCCGGGTCGTGTGGTAGATCGCGGAAGTGACAGTTCCGTTGAGTCCTTTGTATTCCATCCCCGTTGGTAGGTCTTAGTAGAACAACCTATTACATTGAAGTCATTGCTATGTCTCTTGTCTTCTCCGGTAATATCACTATGCATAGATGTAACCTTTTCCCGCCATGATTGCTAGATGTTCTTGCACTAATCATTGTATGCTTTGACCTTATAGTTAGAATAACATAGGATTATACCCTAGATCGTCCTAGTCCATGCTAGTGTTATAAGCTTAGAGTGCTAAGTTGAGATGGCTTATTACTATTATTTTATGTGGCTAAATGCTCTCATTTATCTTATGTCATTTATCATTCATTCCTATATTTTATGTGACACTTACCCCGTATGAGATGATCGATACGGACAAGGTTAAGCTCTCCATTATAGCATGTGCATTGCTCATCACTCATTATCCAGTGCATTCCCTTCCCAAGTGGTAAAAATATAAATAACGATACCTGGATTACTCCTGGTTAAAATGCTACATCGGTATTATCTCGTGCGCTTGCGGATCCCATATTTATTTCTAGTAGCGTTGCATTATTTAGTACCAGCATTTTTGGCGCCATGTTGGGGATGACAACCTAACACCGAGTGGCGTTAGAAATGTCAACAAGCATTTTTGGCGCCGTTGCGAAGGGGAAGGTTGAAAGCCAATGGATAATGAGCAAGCATTGCACTACATAATGAGATTGAGCAACGTCACCATTCTCTACTCATACGACCTTACCCTTGTTTTTCGTCTATTCTTATATCTTATGCGGGGTAATGTATGAAAAAGACAATTCTTCCCGATAATTATATTGACAATCCGAAGCTTTATTCGGGAAGGCCGAAGCAAGTTGAAGAAAACCAATCAATCATCATCATCATCAACTCAACTTGGAAGTTTGTCGAAGCGTAAAGTCAACCTTTCGTACGAGACTTGACACCGCGTTTGAAGCCATGGCGAACAAGTCACTCCGCGAGTTCTCGGCTCCAACTACGGACAACATTCGTACTTGGACCATTTGCGGACATCGAAGGAGCTTTTGAGCTCAAGCCTGCGCTAATCAACATGGTGCAAGCAAGCCGGTTCGTGGGAAGGCCCATGAAGATGCTAGTGCTCATCTCCAACACTTCCTGGAGATTTGTAGCACATTCACTATCAAGGACGTCCCCGAGAGATGCTATACTACTTCGCCTCTTCCCATTCTCACTTTTGGGGAGAGCGAAGCGGTGGTTCTACGCCAATAAGGAGAAGAATCCTACGTGGGCATTATGTTCCACCAATTTCTTGGCGAAGTTCTTCCCAATGGGCAAGACAAATGCTCTTCGTGGGAAGATATCAAGCTTTCAAAGCAACACCATGATGAGACTGTCCCGAAGCTTGGGAGCGCTTTCAAGATTACATCCTCGAGTGTCCTCATCATGGCATGGAGAATTGGCTGCTCATGCGAGACATTCTACCATGGGCTCAAGCAACAAGACACGTGAGACGATGGATGCCGCTGGCGGAGGTGCATTCTTATCACTCACTATTCCTCAAGCCACGGCTCTTGTGGAGAAGATGGCATCCAACCAAGGTTGGAGTGAAGAAAGAACTCGACCCGCAAGAGAGGAGGAGGAATGCACCAGTGAAGGAGGTAGACATCAGTCCGCCAAAATGGATCTACTAATGAAGAGGCTCGATGAGAGAGCCACGAGAGAAGAAAGAAGTCATGCATATACATGATGCTCGCATGACATGTGAAGAGTGTGGAGAGGCTGGGCACACAGGTGCTACCGCCCGTAGCCGAAGGAGGACGTGAACTACCTCAACAACAACAACAATAATTACTATCGTCCTCGCGAATCAAGGTTGGAATCAGCAAGAACAGAGGCCTAACTACTCGGGCAACTATCAAGGTAACAGCTCCTCCTACAATAATTACAACCAGTACCGCCTTTGAGAGAGTTAGTGCTTGAATCAAGGCAAGATGATGGACAATCTGTCCAAGAAGCGACATCAAATGACAAGGTCCTAGAGACACTCGAAGAATGAATGGATGGCTTTTCCAATGCCATCAAGAGTCGCTTCGACTTCAACAAGATACTTGAGTCGTTGTGTACAACGGCTTGTTAACCTTGCTCCCTCAATCGGTCAAGGTAACCGCGGGACAACCCGAAGAGCTCGAGGCGCAAATCTTGTTGATATATTCAATGTAGAAGATAGCCGGAGTGATCCATCGAAGGGGTCATGGATTGACTCAACTCGCCAATCAAGAAGGGCGATCCGGGAGACCGGTCATTCCGATCTCCATTGGAAGTATTAACTTTAATGAGGCAATACGTGACTTCGGTGCAAGCATCAACATTATGCCAAGAGTGATATATGAGAAGCTATTCGATGCCCCTTAGCATACACAACCATGTGCTTACGGCTTGCGGATCGGTCACTTCGTGTTCCTTTGGGAGTACTTGAAGACATATGTGTACGAGTAGGCAACTCGTATGTTCCAGAGACTTCGTGGTAGTGGATACAGCGGTGATGAAAGGTCCCCCCTGTCATTTTGGGACGACCATTCTTGAACACCGCTGGAGCCATCATGTATGCCAACACCTGTCAAGATCATCTTCAACATCAAGGGCAAGCGAGAAACCTTCTTCTTCAAGAACGAGTGCCTGCAGTTCCCAAAGACACCCTCATCAACGAATGGTGAGAAGAAGAAGAATCCAGCTAAGAAGAGCAAGAACAAAGATAAGAAGACCAAGAAGACGGAGACAAAGTGAGGATGGTCACCGTCCACAGGGAGCATGACCACTTACTCGATCCCCACGTCTAATCAAGAAGGATGACCCTGTGTGTCCCAACCATTCAATGCTCCATCAACGAAGCTCTTTCAATAAAGGCACCGTGACACCGGATCGGGCGTCAACATTATGGCCAAGGTAACTTATGAGTATCTATATGGCACTATGCCTTTGGAGCCTACCTATGCACAAATGCGCAGATGGCGAGACGGACATTCCGCTTCGTCGAAGGAGAAGTGAAGGATGTCCTCATCCAGATAGATGACCATTATGTCCCTACGAGACTTCCTAGTCATTGACATGGGAGATGACTACGATCCTCCAATCATCCTAGGAAGACCATTTCTGAACACCACCAGAGCTATCATCTATATCGGGACAGGAGAGATCCATTTCCACTTTCCCACTGAGAAGGTACGCCGCTACTTCAACAATAATTATATAATCACTGAAGAGCCCAAGAAGAATAGAACAAGGAGAAGGCAGCGTACCCGTCGCGTAACAAGAAGAACATCACTACGATGGATGGGCTAACTATGAGGGAGAAGTGTCAAGATATGAAGACCGGTACCTCAAGACAAGAACATTATAGAAGAACCCTGAAGAGGTGCTACCAACGAGAAGAGAAACAAGTGGTCCAAGAAGCTTCCTCCTCAAGGTCACCCTCTCCAACAAAGAAGGTGTGGAAGGTAAAAGCAAAATCGAATCAATTCCTACACAAGAGGCGACGTCATCGAGGCGCCAACCAATGCGCCCTTGAAAAATGAGCGAACATGACAAGTCCTGTTCGGAGGACTTAAAACCACCGAACGCCGCGCCAAGAGGTAACTTGGTATTTATCAGCATTACTTTTCAGCATTATATTTTTGCCTTAGCATCCTTATTTTCCTACTTGCACCTTAGTTGCATCTTTACTATCTCCGCATTTGAAAAGAAAATAAAGATGTTGTGCATTTGCATCAGAAAATCGTCAAGCCCCATGTGGATAGTCATTCTTGTGGTGGCACAAAAATAATTTCTCAAAGATATTTATTTCCGCCCGCATTCCTTAAATAATAAAAAGATAAAAATAATTCTTGTGATCCCGTTAGAACAAGTCTAAGTTAAGAAAGTTCTAGACAACCAAGGCCTAGAGGTTTTATCACTAACGCTTAATCAGTTCCACAAGCTTTGTTGTCTATTTGAGCTTCAGAACATCAAGGATCATGAAGAGCTAACAGCGTAAGGACATCCAATCCCCCCGTCGGAGTGCTTTGCCGCTGAAAATTGAATCTTGTCTCCAAAGCAACTATCTACGACACTCCGGAGGACTAGAACGTCTTCGGTGCCGTCGCAACATCGCAGACTATGTCAACATCCGGCTTGGGGGAAAGCATCCCCCGTGTACCAAGCTAAGTGTTTCCAACTTATCTATTTATGCTTTATTAGAGTGTGCTTTGATTAAAACAACTAAAAAAGATGCATAACCATAGAAACCCAAAAAGATTTCCTTATTTATCTTTTCTATTTTTGGAGAGCTCTTGCAACTGTCTTTAAAAGTGATCCCTAGAATAAACTCTACATGGAGATGATGAATAGTTGCTCGCCGTAATTCCTTTCAAGTACCTAGTTTTCAACCTTGCACTCTCCCGAGTTTTGGACACAACTTGTTTAGATTTGAGATTTGCTCGAACCCGAAACTTGTGGGTAGCGAACACTTGATCTAAGTCTAGGTGGTTGACGGGAATGATATGGGAAGGTTTTGAGCTGTCATGTCCATCTTGTTCCTAGAGATACTAGAGTTCGGAGAATTTATCTTAAAAAAATATATTAAATTCCTGCATGATGAGTTCCTTTATGATGAGAGTTTAAATTCCTACCACAGCCATACATTCATGCTTACTAGATTAGGAAAACCCATCTCGTTTAAATAGATCATATTGTAGATTTGAGTGTAGACTTTATAGGCATTGAGTGTGGTTATGCTTTGTGGACCCATAAGGAATTAGTCACGCAGATAAAGTCAATACTATGTGCTCTCCATCCATTGATCTATGCTACTTCGTCCTCGAAGCACGCACCCATTTTATAAATACTACATTCATTATGTGCTACTTCGTTCCTCGAAGTACCACCCACATATAGATCCATATCCACCACATATTGTGCTATCTCTACCCCGGAGATACGCACTTATGCCGCTCCTATCCCGGGAGTACGCATTCCCCACATATTGTGCTATCTCTACCTTAGAGACACGCACTTATGCTGCTCCTACACCGGGGAGTACGCATCCATCCATTCATCCATCCACATATACATACGCCATTCATTTCACATCATCCAGAAAAGGTTCTACTCCTATTCTAGGAGTGAACATCTAGACATAATCATCGCCGTTCTATTTGCCTACATAAAAGCTCTAGTCATTATCATTTCAAGTTATACACTCCCCGTGCTAAAGTTTCGCTTTCGGAGGATTGGTTGCTCTATTAAAAAAAAAAAAAAAAAAAAGAAAGAAAAAAAAGAAAGAAAAAGAAAGAGTAGCCAAGTCCTTCCATTCAAGAAAGTTTCAAGGTTTCCGAATAAAGGGAGTCATGTTATCCCCAAAGGAGCGAGTGTAGAAGTAGATGTTCACCGGTTGAGTACCCCTCGTAATCATTTCCTTATCACCATCATCCTATCATCATCTCATCCATTCCATTTCCTCATTCACATGCACATATGACTTTATTATTATTTTAGTTCCTATTGGATCCATGTCTTAACTATGCAATATATGCAAGTGAGTTTGAGTGTCTCCCCACCTATGAGCTCCACATAAGCCTATTAGAAAGTAGGGTGAGAGAGAGAAGGCACTTTCCACTATGCCTTAGTTCCATAAATATCACATATTCTCGAGAGAAGAGAGAAGGCATACACTACTCATGCCTTAGAGAGGATCCGTAAATACCACAAATGAGAGACTTGAAAGGTTCATACAAGGAACTCGAGTTTTATTTCAAAACCTTGCAAAAACTCCGGGATAATAGTTGATCAAAGAGCGAGAAACATGGCGCTTGACTTGACCGTTCTATCTTTCAACTACTCAAGACCCAAGTGACGGTTACAAGCCCCATGGTGAAAGGTAATATGAGTGAGTTTTGAGTCGGGATAGTTCACTCTAATCCGGAGGAGAGTTCTTGTTTGAACGCATGTGTACTTGTGAGGAGTGAAAGTATTGTAGCAACTCCCGATCCATCTTGAGTCTATCTTTGCTCGGGGACGAGCAAAAGGTAAGCTTGGGGAGTTTGTTGACGGTCGTTAAGTATCAATTTTATACCATCAACGCAGCAAGAGAAAGGACTAATATGAGTTCACCGTTAGATATAGGGGTTACACCGATGTAATTCCACGAGTTTTGGTGATTGTCTATTTCGCAGGGGTTATCGGAAAGAGAACCAAAGGAGGCCCACATGTCATGATTACATAGAGATAAAGACCGAACGGGTAAAATTGTATAATCTAGAAGACTCCGTAAGGCAAACCCCGGAAGCTGGGGCCCACTGCGGGGTGGCCGGTCGGCCGACCCGGGGAGTCGGCCGACTCCCCACCTCCACCAATCGGTGGAGTCTCGTGGATCCCGCCTCCACCGCCTTTGAGGATGAATAATTATCGTCCATTTAGGTCGGTTTGATCCGAGGGCCGTGGTTAATCCTAGGGGGCTATATATTCGAGCCCCCGGCCCCCGGGTGAAACCCTAATTCATATTCCTAGGTCATTCAAGAGTTCATTCTCTCATCGGAATTCGTAGAAGCCGAGCCACCATCTCAATTAGAGCTCCATAGTTTAGTAGCATAGCTACATAGGAATAGATCTAGAGGGAATCAAGCCTAGCTTGGAGTCCGGATCTGTCGGAGTTCTTGGTAATTCCCCTCTACATTCTTGTAATATTCATCATTGTTCGTGATACTATGAGTAGTACTTTATTCTATTCTATTATATCGACTTGACTTTGCTCTATTTGATTACGTTCTCAATTATATTGTTCTTAGTTTACTTTGATTATATGTTTAGCATAGTTGGACTAGAATTATGTTTATGCATAGGATCGTATAGCACTTGCTCATTAGATCGATGGGTGAGTGGTAAATATTGTGTAGGCGTGGTGCCTAGATTGTATTTATCTCGCGATTACACCCTATTGGCCGGGTCGTGTGGTAGATCGCGGAAGTGACAGCCTGTTGAGTCCTTTGTATTCCATCCCCGTTGGTAGGTCTTAGTAGAACAACCTATTACATTGAAGTCATTGCTATGTCTCTTGTCTTCTCTCGGTAATATCACTATGCATAGATGTAACCTTTTCCCGCCATGATTGCTAGATGTTCTTGCACTAATCATTGTATGCTTTGACCTTATAGTTAGAATAACATAGGATTATACCCTAGATCGTCCTAGTCCATGCTAGTGTTATAAGCTTAGAGTGCTAAGTTGAGATGGCTTATTACTATTATTTTATGTGGCTAAATGCTCTCATTTATCTTATGTCATTTATCATTCATTCCTATATTTTATGTGACACTTACCCCGTATGAGATGATCGATACGTACAAGGTTAAGCTCTCCATTATAGCATGTGCATTGCTCATCACTCATTATCCAAAGGCATTCCCTTCCCAAAGGGTAAAAAATATAAATAACGATACCTGGATTACTCCTGGTTAAAATGCTACATCGGTATTATCTCGTGCGCTTGCGGATCCCATATTTATTTCTAGTAGCGGTTGCATTATTTAGTACCAAGCATTTTTGGCGCCATGTTGGGGATGACAACCTAACACCGAGTGGCGTTAGAAATGTCAACAACCATCTCAATTAGAGCTCCATAGTTTAGTAGCATAGCTACATAGGAATAGATCTAGAGGGAATCAAGCCTAGCTTGGAGTCCGGATCTGTCGGAGTTCTTGGTAATTCCCTACTACATTCTTGTAATATTCATCATTGTTCGTGATACTATGAGTAATACTTTATTCTATTCTATTATATCATACTTGACTTTGCTCTATTTGATTATGTTCTCAATTATATTGTTCTTAGTTTACTTTGATTATATGTTTAGCATAGTTGGACTAGAATTATGTTTATGCATAGGATCGTATAGCGCTTGCTCATTAGATCGATGGGTAAGTGGTAGATATTGTGTAGGCGTGGTGTCTAGACCGTATTTATCCGCGATTACACCCTATTGGCCGGCCGTGTGGTAGATCGCGGGAAGTGACAGCTCCGTTGAGTCCTTTGTATTCCATCCCCGTTGGTAGGTCTTAGTAGAACAACCTATTACATTGAAGTCATTGCTATGTCTCTTGTCTTCTCGGTAATATCACTATGCTTAGATGTAACCTTTTCCCGCCATGATTGCTAGATGTTCTTGCACTAATCATTGTATGCTTTGACTTTGTAGTTAGAATAACATAGGATTATACCCTAGATCGTCCTAGTCCATGCTAGTGTTATAAGCTTAGAGTGCTAAGTTGAGATGGCTTATTACTATTATTTTATGTGGCTAATTGCTCTCATTTATCTTATGTCATTTATCATTCATTCCTATATTTTATGTGACACTTACCCCGTATGAGATGATCGATACGTACAAGGTTAAGCTCTCCATTACTGACATGTGCATTGCTCATCACTCATTATCCAAGGCATTCCCTTCCCAAAGGGTAAAAATATAAATAACGATACCGGGATTACTCCCCGGTTAAAATGCTACATCGGTATTATCGTGCGCTTGCGGATCCCATATTTATTTCTAGTAGTGTTTGCATTATTTAGTACCAGCATTTTTGGCGCCATGTTGGGGATGA
>JAENPR010001203.1:0-196241 GCA_018135685.1 Themeda triandra
GTGTTGACGGGTTAAGTATCAATTTTATACCGTCAACGCAAAGAAGAGAAAGGACTAATATGAGTTCACCGTTAGATATAAGGGTTACACGATGCATTCCACGAGTTTTGGTGATTGTCTATTTCTCACAGGGGTTATCGAAAGAGAACCAGGAGGCCCACATGTCATGATTACATAGAGATAAAGACCGAACGGTAAAATTGTATAATCTAGAAGACTCCCTTAAGGCAAACCCCGGAAGCCGGGCCCACTCGGGCAGGTGGCCACGGCCGACCCAGTGTGGGAGCCGGCCGACTCCCCACCTCCACCAATCGTGGAGTCTCGTGGATCCCGCTCCACCGCCTTTGAGGATGAATAATTATCGTCCATTTAGGCCGGTTTGATCCGAGGGCCGTGGGTTAATCCTAGGGGCTATATATTCGAGCCCCGGCCCCGGGTGAAACCCTAATTCATTCATTCATTCAAGAGTTCATTCTCTCATTAGAATTCGTAGAAGCCGAGCCACCATCTCAATTAGAGCTCCATAGTTTAGTAGCATAGCTACATAGGAATAGATCTAGAGGGAATCAAGCCTAGCTTGGAGTCCGGATCTCGCTTGGAAGTTCTTGGTAATTCCCTCTACATTCTTGTAATATTCATCATTGTTCGTGATACTATGAGTAATACTTTATTCTATTCTATTATATCGACTTGACTTTGCTCTATTTGATTATGTTCTCAATTATATCGTTCTTAGTTTACTTTGATTATATGTTTAGCATAGTTGGACTAGAATGATGTTTATGCATAGGATCGTATAGCGCTTGCTCATTAGGCCAATGGGTGAGTGGTAGATATTGTGTAGGCATGGTGCCTATACCGTATTTATCCGCGATTGCACCCTATATTCCGGATCGTGAGGTAGATCGCGGAGGACAGGCCCTGTTGAGTCCTTTGTAGCCCTTCTCCCGAGTATAGGTCTAGCGTAACAAACCTATTACATTGAAGTCATTGCTATGTCTCTTGTCTTCTCCGTAATATCACTATGCATAGATGTAACCTTTTCCCGCCATGATTGCTAGATGTTCTTGCACTAATCATTGTATGCTTTGACTTTATAGTTAGAATAACATAGGATTATACCCTAGATCGTCCTAGTCCATGCTAGTGTTATAAGCTTAGAGTGCTAAGTTGAGATGGCTTATTACTATTATTTTATGTGGCTAAATGCTCTCATTTATCTTATGTCATTTATCATTCATTCTTATATTTTATGTGACACTTACCCCGTATGAGATGATCGATACAAACAAGGTTAAGCTCTCCATTATTGCATGTGCATTGCTCATCACTCATTATCCAAGCTGCATTCCTTTCCCAAAGGGTAAAAATATAAATAACGATACCCGGATTACTCCCTGTTAAAATGCTACGATGATATATTCTCGTGCGCTTTGCGGAACCTTCTTTATTTTTTGCACTTAATAGACATCAACAAGCATTTTTGGCCATTGCCGGGGAAGGTTGAAAGCCAATGGATAATGAGCAAACATTGCACTACATAATGAGATTGAGCACTCGCCACCATTCTCTACTCATACAGCCTTACCCTTGTCTTTCCGTCTATTTTATATCTTATGTGGTAATGTATGAAAAAGACAATTCTTCCCGATAACTATATTGACAATCCGTAAGCTTTATTCAGAAGGGCCAAGCAAGTTGAAGAAGACCAATCAATCATCATCATCAACTCAACTTGGAAGTTTGTCGGAAGCGTAAAGTCGACCTTTCTCTTATTCGAGACTTGACACCGCTTGAAGCCATGGCGCACAAGTCACTCCATGAGTTCTCGCCTCCAACTACGGACAACATTCGCACCGGACCAGGACCACCGCGGACATCGAAGGAGCTTTTTGAGCTCAAGCCTCGCGCTAATCAACATGGTGCAAGCAAGCCAGTTCTGTGGGAAGGCCCATGAAGATGCTAGTGCTCATCTCCAACACTTCTGGAGATTTGTAGCACATTCACTATCAAGGATGTCCCCTGAGATGCTATATTACTTCGCCTCTTCCCATTCTCACTCTTGGGGAGCGGCGGTGGTTCTACGCCAATAAGAAGAAGAATCCTACGTGGGCACTATGTTCCACCAATTTCTTGGCGAAGTTCTTCCCAATGGGCAAGACAAATGCTCTTCGTGGGAAGATATCAAGCTTTCAAAGCAACATCATGATGAGGCATGTCCCGAAGCTTGGGAGCGCTTTCAAGATTACATCCTCGAGTGTCCTCATCATGGCATGGAGAATTGGCCGCTATGCACATTCTACCATGGGCTTAGCAACAAGACACGTGAGACGATGGATGCTTGCTGCTAGAGGTGCATTCTTATCACTCACTATTCCTCAAGCCACGGCTTGTGGAGAAGATGGCATCCAACCAAGGTTGGAGTGAAGAAAGAACTCGACCCGCAAGAGAGGTGGAGGAATGCACCACCGTTAAGGAGGTAGACATGTTGTCTCCACAAAATGGATTTGCTAACAAAGAGGCTCGATGAGAGAGCCCCAGAAGAAAGAAGTCATGCATATACATGATGCTCGCATGACATGTGAAGAGTGTGGAGAGACCGGGGCACACGGGTGCTAACCGCCGGAGTCAAGGAGGACGTGAACTACCTCAATAACAACAACAACAACAATAATTACTACCGTCCTCAGCAGAATCAAGGTTGGAATCAACAGCAGAGGCCTAACTACTCAGGCAATTATTCAGGCAACTATCAAGGTAACAACTCCTCCTACAATAATTACAACCAGCCGCCTTTGAGAGAGTTGGTGCTAAACCAAGGCAAGATGATGGACAATCTGTCCAAGAAGCTGACATCAAATGACAAGGTCCTAGAGACACTCAATCAGGATGGATGGCTTTTCCAATGCCATCAAGAGTCACTACTTCAACAAGATACTTGAGTCGCGTGTACAATTTGGCTTGTTAACCTTGCTCCCTCCACCGGTCAAGGTAACCGGCAGACAACCCGAAGAGCTCGAAAGCGCAAATCTTGTTGATATATTCAATGTAGAAGATAGCCGGAGTGATCCATCGAAGGGGTCATGGATTGACTCAACTCGCCAATCAAGAAGGGCGATCCGGGAGACCGGTCATTCCGATCTCCATTGGAAGTACTAACTTTAATGAGGCACTGTGACTTCGGTGCAAGCATCAACATTATGCCAAGAGTGATATATGAGAAGCTATTCGATGCCCCTTAACATACACAACCATGTGCTTACAGCTTGCGTAGATCGTCACTCCGTATCCCTTTCGGGGAGTACTAGAAGATATATGTGTACGAGTGGGCAACTCGTATGTTCCAAACAGACTTCGTGGTAGTGGATACGAGCGGTAATGAAAGGTCCCCGTCATTTTGGGACGACCATTCTTGAACACGCTGGAGCTATCATGTATGCCAACAACGCCAAGATCATCTTCAACATCAAGGGCAAGAGAGAAACCTTCTTCTTCAAGAACAAAGTGCTGCAGTTCCCAAAGACATCCTCATCACAGTAATGTGAGAAGAAGAAGAATCCGGCTAAGAAGAGCAAGAACAAGAATAAGAAGACCAAGAAGACGGAGACAAAGGAGGATGGTCACCGCGGTCCACGAGAGCATGACCACTTACCAGTCCCCACGCTCGATCAAGAAGGATGACCCTGAGTGACCCAACCATTCAATGCTCCATCAACAGCTCTTTCAATAAAGCCGTCTCGTGACACCGGACGGCGTCAACATCATGGCCAAGGTAACCTACGAGTATCTATATGGCACTATGCCTTTGGAGCCCACCTATGCACAAATGCTGGATGGCGGATCGGACATTCGCGTCGTCGAAGGAGAAGTGAAGGATGTCCTCATCCAGATAGATAACCATTATGTCCCTACGAGACTTCCTGGTCATTGACATGGGAGATGACTATGATCCTCCAATCATCCTAGGAAGACCATTCCGAACACCACCGAGCTATCATCTATATTGGAACAAAGGAGAGATCCATTTCCACTTTCCCACCGAGAAGGTACGCCGCTACTTCAATAATAATTATATAATCACTGAGGAGCCCAAGAAGAACAGAGCAAGGAGAAGGCAGCGTACCCGTCGCCAGAACAAGAAGAACATCACTACAGATGGATGGGCTGACTATGAGGGAGAAGTATCTAGATATGAAGATCGGTACCCAGAAGAGAAGAACATTGTAAAAGAAGAAGAGGTGCTATCATCAGAAGAGAAACAAGTGATCCAAGAAGCTTCCTCCTCAAGGTCACCCTCTCCAACAAAGAAGGTGTGGAAGGTAAAAGCAAAATCAGAATCAATTCCTACACACGAGGCGACATCATCCGAGGCGCCAGCCAATGCGCCCCTTGAAAAATGAGCGAACATGACAAGTCCTGTTCGGAGGACTTAAAACCACCGAACGCCGCGCCAAGAGGTAACTTGGTATTTATCAGCATTACTTTTCAGCATTATATTTTTACCTTAGCATATTTATTTCCCCACTTACATCTTAGTTGCATCTTTACTCTTTTATCTCCGCATTTGAAAAGAAAATAAAGATGTTGTGCATTTGCATCCAGAAAATTGTCAAGCCCCATGTGAATAGTCATTCACTATGGTGGCACAAAAATAATTTCTCAAAGCATATTTATTTCCCTGTCGCATTCCTTAAATAATAAAAAGATAAAAATATTTCTTGTGATCCCGTTAGAACAAGTCTAAGCTAAGAAAGTTCTAGACAACCAAGGCCTAGAGGTTTTATCACTAACGCTTAATTAGTTCCACAAGCTTTGTTGTCTATTTGAGCTTCACGAGTAACATTAAGGATCAAGAAGAGCTAACAAGCAGAAGGACATCCAGTCCCCTGTCAGAGTGCTGCCCGTGACAATTGAACGCTGTCTCCAACAAAGCAACTATCTACAACACTACCGGAGGACTAGAACGTCTTCGGTGCCTTTCAAAGCAACATCGTGGAGACTATGTCAACATCCAGCTTGGGGGAGAGCATCCCCCGTGTACCAAGCTAAGTGTTTCCAACTTATTTACTTATGCTTTATTAAAGAATGCTTTGTTAAAACCACTAAAAAAGATGCATAACCATAGAAACCCAGAAAGATTTCCTTATTTATCTTTTCTACTTTTGGAGAGCTCTTGCAATCTGTCTTTAAAAGTGATCCCTAGAATAAACTCTACATGGAGATGATGAATAGTTGCTCTGCCGTAATTCCTTTCAAGTACCTAGTTTTCAACCTTGCACTCTCCCGAGTTTTGGACACAACTGTTTAGATTTGAGATTTGCTTTGAACCTGAAACTTGTGGGTAGTGAACACTTGATCTAAGTCTAGGTGGTTGACGGGTATGATATGGGAAGGTTTTGAGCTGCTGTCCATCTTGTTCCTAGAGATACTAGAGTTCTGGAGAATTTATCTGTGAAAATATTAAATTCCTGCATGATGAGTTCCTTTATGATGAGAGTTCAAATTCCTACCACAGCCATATATTCATGCTTACTAGATTAGGAAAACCCATCTGTTTATATAAATCATATTGTAGGTTTGAGTGTAGACTTTATAGGCATTGAGTGTGGTTATGCTGTGGACCGATAAGGAATCAGTCATGCAGTTAAAGTCAATACTATGTGCTCTCCATCCATTGATCTAAGCTACTTCTGTCCTCAGAAGCATGCACCCATTTTATAAATGTTACATTCATTCTGTGCTACTTCTGTTCCTCGAAGTACCACCCACATATAGATCTATATCCACCACATATTGTGCTATCTCTACCCTGGAGATACGCACTTATGCTGCTCCTATCCTAGGAGTACGCATTCCCCACATATTGTGCTATCTCTACCTTAGAGACACGTACTTATGCTGCTCTTACACTGGGAGTACGCATCCATCCATTCATCCATCCACATATACATACGCCATTCATTTCACATCATCCGTAAAAGGTTCCACTCCTATTCTCGGGGAGTGAACATCTAGAAATAATCATCGCCGTCCTACTTGCCTACATAAAAGCTCCAGTTATTATCATTGCAAGTTATACACTCCCTGTGCTAAAGTTTCGTTTTCAGAGGATTGGTTGCTCTAAAAAAAAAAAAGAAAGAAGAGAAAAGAAGAAAGAAAGAAAAAGAAAGAGTAGCCAAGTCCTTCCATTCAAGAAGTTTCAAGGTTTCCGAATAAAGGGAGTCATGTTATCCCCAAAGGAGCTAGTGTAGAAGTAGATGTTCACCAGTTGAGTACCCCTCATAATCATTTTCTTATCACCATCATCCTATCATCATCTCATCCATTCCATTTCCTCATTCACATGCACATATGACTTTATTATTATTTTAGTTCCTATTGGATCCATGTCTTAACTGTGCAATATATGCAAGTGAGATTGAGTGTCTCCCCACCTATGAGCTCCACATAAGCCTATTAGAAAGTAGGGTGAGAGAGAGAAGGCACTTTCCATTATGCCTTAGTTCCACAAATACCACATATTCTTGAGAGAAGAGAGAAGGCATACACTACTCATGCCTTAGAAAGGATCCGTAAATACCACAAATGAGAGACTTGAAAGGTTCATACAAGGAACTCGAGTTTTATTTCAAAACCTTGCAAAAACTCCGGGATAATAGTTGATCAAAGAGCGAGAAACATGGCGCTTGACTTGACCGTTCTATCTTTCAACTACTCAAGACCCAAGTGACAGTTACAAGCCCCATGGTGAAAGGTAATATGAGTGAGTTTTGAGTCAGAATAGTTCACTCTAATCCGGAGGAGAGTTCTTGTTTGAACGCATGTGTACTTGTGAGGAGTGAAAGTATTGTAGCAACTCCCGATCCATCACGAGTCTATCTTTGCTCGGGACGAGCAAAAGGTAAGCTTGGGGGAGTTTGTTGACGGTCGTTAAGTATCAATTTTATACCGTCAACGCAAGCAAGAGAAAGGACTAATATGAGTTCACCGTTAGATATAAGGGTGACACCGATGTAATTCCACGAGTTTTGGTGATTGTCTATTTCGCCGGGGGTTATCGAAAGAGAACCAAAGGAGGCCCACATGTCATGATTACATAGAGATAAAGACCGAACGGGTAAAATTGTATAATCTAGAAGACTCCGAAGGCAAACCGGAAGCCGGGGGCCCACTCCGGGGTGGCCCGGTCGGCCGACCCAGGGGGAGTCGGCCGACTCCCCACCTCCACCAATCGGTGGAGTCTCGTGGATCCCGCCTCCACCGCCTTTGAGGATGAATAATTATCGTCCATTTAGGTCGGTTTGATTCGAGGGCTGTGGTTAATCCTAGGGGGTGTTGACGGTCGTTAAGTATCAATTTTATACCGTCAACGCAGCAAGAGAAAGGACTAATATGAGTTCACCTGTTAGATATAGGGGTTACACTGACAGAATTCCACGAGTTTTGGTGATTGTCTATTTCTGCAAGGGGTTATCAGAAAGAGAACCAAAGGAGGCCCACATGTCATGATTACATAGAGATAAAGACCGAACGGGTAAAATTGTATAATCTAGAAGACTCCGAAGGCGAACCCCGGAAGCCGGGGCCCACCGGGGTGGCGGTCGGCCCGACCCGGGGGAGTCGGCCGACTCCCCACCTCCACCAATCAGGTGGAGTCTCGTGGATCCCGCTCCACCGCCTTTGAGGATGAATAATTATCGTCCATTTAGGTCGGTTTGATCCGAGGGTTTGTGGTTAATCCTAGGGGGCTATATATTCAGAGCCCCCCGGCCCCCCGGGTGAAACCCTAATTCATTCCTAATTAATCCAAGAGTTCATTCTCTCATCGAATTCGAGAAGCCGAGCCACCATCTCAATTAGAGCTCCATAGTTTAGTAGCATAGCTACATAGGAATAGATCTAGAGGGAATCAAGCCTAGCTTGGAGTCCGGATCTCATCGGAGTTCTTGGTAATTCCCCTCTACATTCTTGTAATATTCATCATTGTTTGTGATACTATGAGTAGTACTTTATTCTATTCTATTATATCGACTTGACTTTGCTCTATTTGATTATGTTCTCAATTATATTGTTCTTAGTTTACTTTGATTATATGTTTAGCATAGTTGGACTAGAATTATGTTTATGCATAGGATCGTATAACGCCGCTCATTAGATCGATGGGAGAGTGGTAAATATTGTGTTGGCGTGGTGCCTAGACCGTATTTATCCGCGATTGCACCTATTGGCCGGTCGTGTGGTAGATCGCGGAAGTGACAGTTCCGTTGAGTCCTTTGTATTCCATCCCCGTTGGTAGGTCTTAGTAGAACAACCTATTACATTGAAGTCATTGCTATGTCTCTTGTCTTCTCGGTAATATCACTATGCATAGATGTAACCTTTTCCCGCCATGATTGCTAGATGTTCTTGCACTAATCATTGTATGCTTTGACTTTGTGGTTAGAATAACATAGGATTATACCCTAGATCGTCCTAGTCCATGCTAGTGTTATAAGCTTAGAGTGCTAAGTTGAGATGGCTTATTACTATTATTTTATGTGGCTAAATGCTCTCATTTATCTTATGTCATTTATCATTCATTCCTATATTTTATGTGACACTTACCCGTATGAGATGATCGATACGGACAAGGTTAAGCTCTCCATTATAGCATGTGCATTGCTCATCACTCATTATCCAAAGTGCATTCCCTTCCCAAAGTGGTAAAAATATAAATAACGATACCCGGATACTCCTGGTTAAAATGCTACATCGGTATTATCGTGCGCTGCGGATCCCATATTTATTTCTAGTAGCGATTTGCATTATTTAGTACCAGCATTTTTGGCGCCATGTTGGGGATGACAACCTAACACCGAGTGGCGTTAGAAATGTCAACAAGCATTTTTGGCGCCGTTCGGGGAAGGTTGAAAGCCAATGGATAATGAGCAAAAGCATTGCACTACATAATGAGATTGAGCACCGTCACCATTCTCTACTCATACAGCCTTACCCTTGTCTTTCGTCTATTTTTATATCTTATGCGGGGTAATGTATGAAAAAGACAATTCTTCCCGATAATTATATTGACGATCCGAAGCTTTATTCGGGAAAGCCGAAGCAAGTTGAAGAAGACCAATCAATCATCATCATCATCAACTCAACTTGGAAGTTTGTCGAAGCGTAAAGTCAACCTTTCGTGCGAGACTTGACACCAGCGTTTGAAGCCATGGTGAACAAGTCACTCCGCGAGTTCTCGCTCCCACTACGGACAACATTCGACTTGGACCAGCTGCGGACATCGAAGGAGCTTTTGAGCTCAAGCCGCGCTAATCAACATGGTGCAAGCAAGCCGGTTACGTGGGAAGGCCCATGAAGATGCTAGTGCTCATCTCCAACACTTCCGGAGATTTGTAGCACATTCACTATCAAGGTTGTCCCCGAGAGATGCTATACTACTTCGCCTCTTCCCATTCTCACTCTTGGGGAGAGCAAAGCAGTGGTTCTACGCCAATAAGGAAAAGAATACTACGTGGGCACTATGTTCCACCAATTTCTTGGTGAAGTTCTTCCCCATGGGCAAGACAAATGCTCTTCGTGGGAAGATATCAAGCTTTCAGCAACACCATGATGAGACTGTCCCAGAAGCTTGGGAGCGCTTTCAAGATTACATCCTCAAGTGTCCTCATCATGGCATGGAGAATTGGCCGCTTATGCGAGACATTCTACCATGGGCTTAGCAACAAGACACGTGAGACGATGGATGCCGCCGCTGGAGGTGCATTCTTATCACTCACTATTCCTCAAGCCACGGCTCTTGTGGAGAAGATGGCATCCAACCAAGGTTGGAGTGAAGAAAGAACTCGACCCGCAAGAGAGGAGGAGGAATGCACCAGCTGAAAGAGGTAGACATGCTGTCTCGCCAAAATGGATTTGCTAATGAAGAGGCTCGATGAGAGAGTCCCGAGAAGAAAGAAGTCATGCATATACATGATGCTCGCATGACATGTGAAGAGTGTGGAGAGACGGGCACACGGGTGCTAACCGCCGCAGAGCTAAAGGAGGATGTGAACTACCTCAATAACAACAACAATAATAATTACTACCGTCCTCGCAGAATCAAGGTTGGAATCAACAGCAGAGGCCTAACTACTCGTGCAATTATTCAGGGCAACTATCAAGGTAACAACTCCTCCTACAATAATTACAACCGGCCGCCTTTGAGAGAGTTAGTGCTGAACCAAGGCAAGATGATGGACAATCTGTCCAAGAAGCCGACATCAAATGACAAGGTCCTAGAGACACTCAAAGCAACAGAATGGATGGCTTTTCCAATGCCATCAAGAGTCGCCTTAGCTTCAATAAGATACTTGAGTCGCAGGTACAATGCCTTGTTAACCTTGCTCCCTCCATCGGTCAAGGTAAACCGGGCAGGTGACAACCCGAAGAGCTCGAGACGCAAATCTTGTTGATATATTCAATGTAGAAGATAGCCGGAGTGATCCATCGAAGGGATCATGGATTGACTCAACTCGCCAATCAAGAAGGGCGATCCAGGGAGACCAGTCATTCCGATCTCCATTGGAAGTACCAATTTCAATGAGGCAACTGTGACTTCGGTGCAAGCATCAACATTATGCCAAGAGTGATATATGAGAAGTTATTCGATGCCCCTTAGCATACACAACCATGTGCTTGCGGCTTATGATTAGTCACTCCGTGTTCCTTTGGGAGTACTAGAAGACATTTGTGTACGAGTAGGCAACTCGTATGTTCCAACAGACTTCGTGGTAGTGGATACGGCGGTGATGAAAGGTCCCCCTGTCATTTTGGGATGACCATTCTTGAACACTGCTGGAGCTATCATGTATGCCAACACTGCCAAGATCATCTTCAACATCAAGGGCAAGAGAGAAACCTTCTTCTTCAAGAACAAGGTGCTGCAGCGGTTCAAAGACACCCTCATCAACAAAGTGAGAAGAAGAAGAGTCCACTAAGAAGAGCAAGAACAAAGATAAGAAGACCAAGAAGACGGAGACAAAGTGAGGATGGTCACCGCAGTCCACAATGAGCATGACCACTTACTCAGATCCCCACGTCGATCAAGAAGGATGACCCAGTGTGTCCCAACCATTCAATGCTCCATCAACGAAGCTCTTTCAATAAAGCCGTCTCGTGACACCGGATCGGGCGTCAACATCATGGCCAAGGTAACCTATGAGTATCTATATGGCACTATGCCTTTGGAGCCTACCTATGCACTGTTGCAAATGGCGATCGACATTCCGCTTCGTCGAAGGAGAAGTGAAGGATGTCCTCATCCAGATAGATGACCATTATGTCCCTACAGACTTTCTAGTCGTCGATATGGGAGATGACTACGATCCTCCAATCATCCTAGGAAGACCATTCCTGAACACCACCAGAGCTATCATCTACATCGGGACAGGAGAGATTCACTTCCACTTTCCCACTGAGAAGGTACGCCGCTACTTCAACAATAGTTACATAATCACTGAGGAGCCCAAGAAGAACAGAGCAAGGAGAAGGCAGCGTACCCGTCGCCAGAACAAGAAGAACATCACTACAGATGGATGGGCCAACTATGAGGAAGAAGTGTTTAGATATGAAGATCGATGCCCAGAAGAGAAGAACATTGTAGAAGAACCCGAAGAGGTGCTACTAGAAGAAAACCAAGTGCCCCAAGAAACTTCCTCCTCAAGGTCACCCTCTCCAACAAAGAAGGTGTGGAAAGTAAAAGAAAAATCGAATCAACTCCTACACACGAGGCGACATCATCAGAGGCGCCAGCCAATGCGCCCCTTGAAAAATAAGCGAACATGACAAGTCCTGTTCGGAGGACTTAAAACCACCGAACGCCGCGCCAAGAGGTAACTTGGTATTTATCAGCAATTACGTTCCAAAGCATTGCATTTTTACCTTAGCATATTTATTTTCCTACTAGCATCGTAGTTGCACCTTTACTCTTTTATCTTCGCATTTGAAAAGAAAATAAAGATGTTGTGCATTTGCATCCGAAAATCACTAAGCCCCATGTGGATAACCATTCACCGTGGTGGCACAAAAATAATTTCTCAAGCATATTTATTTCCCCGTCTCGCATTCCTTAAATAATAAAAAGATAAAAATATTTCTTGTGATCCCGTTAGAACAAGTCTAAGTTAAAGAAAGTTCTAGACAACCAGGGCCTAGAGGTTTTATCACTAATGCTTAATCAGTTCCACAAGCTTTGTTGTCTATTTGAGCTTCACAGAACATCAAGGATCAAGAAGAGCTAACAAGCGTAAGGACATCCGGTCCCCCCCGCGAGTGCCGCCGCGACAATTGAATCTTTGTCTCCAACAGCAACTATCTACAACACTCTGGAGGACTAGAACGTCTTCGGTGCCATCGTCGCAACATCAAATGAGACTATGTCAACATCCAGCTTGGGGGAGAGCATCCCCCGTGTACCAAGCTAAGTGTCTCCAACTTATCTAATTATGCTTTATTAAAGTATGCTTTGTTAAAACAACTAAAAAAAAGATGCATAACCATAGAAACCCAGAAAGATTTCCTTATTTATCTTTTCTACTTTTGGAGAGCTCTTGCAATCTGTCTTTAAAAGTGATCCCTAGAATAAACTCTACATGGAGATGATGAATAGTTGCTCTGCCGTAATTCCTTTCAAGTACCTAGTTTTCAACCTTGCACTCTCTCGAGTTTTGGACACAACCGTTTAGATTTGAGATTTGCTCGAACCTGAAACTTGTGGGTAGTAAACACTTGATCTAAGTCTAGGTGGTTGACGGGTATGATATGGGAAGGTTTTGAGCGCTATCCATCTTGTTCCTAGAGATACTAGAGTTCGGAGAATTTATCTCGTGAAAATATTAAATTCCTGCATGATGAGTTCCTTTATGATGAGAGTTCAAATTCCTACCACATGCCATATATTCATGCTTACTAGATTAGGAAAACCCATCTGTTTATATAGATCATATTGTAGGTTTGAGTGTAGACTTTATAGCCATTGAGTGTGGTTATGTTGTGGACCCATAAGGAATTAGTCACGCAGTTAAAGTCAATACTATGTGCTCTCCATCCATTGATCTATGCTACTTCGTCCTCGAAGCATGCACCCATTTTATAAATACTACATTCATTCCGTGCTACTGTTCCTCGAAGTACCACCCACATATAGATCCATATCCACCACATATTGTCTTGTCTCTACCCTAGAGATACGCACTTATGCTGCTCCTACCCCCGGGAGTACGCATCCATCCATTCATCCATCCACATATACATACGCCATTCATTTCACAAAGATCCAGAAAAGGTTCTACTCCTATTTCGGGGTGAACATCTAGACATAATCATCGCAGTTCTATTTGTCTACATAAAAGCTCCAGTTATTATCATTTCAAGTTATATGAATCCCCGTTGCTAAAGTTTTGTTTCCAGAGGATTGGTTGCTCTAAAAAAAAAAAAGAAGAAGAAGAAGAAAGAAAGAAAAAGAAAGAGTAGCCAAGTCCTTCCATTCAAGAAGTTTCAAGGTTTTCGAATAAAGGGAGTCATGTTATCCCCAAAGGAGCAAGTGTAGAAGTAGATGTTCACCAAAGTTGAGTACCCCTCATAATCATTTCCTTATCACCATCATACTATCATCATCCTACCATCACCTTATCATTCATTTCCTCATTCACATGCACATATGACTTTATTATTATTTTAGTTCCTATTGGATCCATGTCTTAAGCGTGCAATATATGCAAGTGAGTTTGAGTGTCTCCCCACCTATGAGCTCCACATAAGCCTATTAGAAAGTAGGGTGAGAGAGAGAAGGCACTTTCCACTATGCCTTAGTTCCATAAATACCACATATTCGAGAGAAGAGAGAAGGCATACACTACTCATGCCTTGGAGAGGATCCGAAATACCACAAATGAGAGACCCGAAAGGTTCATACAAGGAACTCGAGTTTTATTTCAAAACCTTGCAAAAACTCCGGGATAATAGTTGATCGAAGAGCGAGAAACATGGCGCTTGACTTGACCGTTCTATCTTTCAACTACTCAAGACCCAAGTGACGGTTACAAGCCCCATGGTGAAAGGTAATATGAGTGAGTTTTGAGTCGAATAGTTCACTCTAATCGGAGGAGAGTTCTTGTTTGAACGCATGTGTACTTGTGAGAAGTGAAAGCATTGTAGCAACTCCCGATCCATCATGAGTCTATCTTTGCTCGGGGACGAGCAAAAGGTAAGCTTGGGGGAGTTTGTTGACGGTCGTTAAGTATCAATTTTATACCGTCAACGCAGCAAGAGAAAGGACTAATATGAGTTCACCGTTAGATATAGGGGTTACACGAGGAATTCCACGAGTTTTGGTGATTGTCTATTTCGCAGGGGGTTATCGAAAGAGAACCAAAGGAGGCCCACATGTCATGATTACATAGAGATAAAGACCGAACGGGTAAAATTGTATAATCTAGAAGACTCCCGGAAGGCGAACCCCGGAAGCCGGGGCCCACCCGGGGGTGGCCGGTCGGCCGACCCGTGGGGAGTGGCCGACTCCCCACCTCCACCAATCAGTGGAGTCTCGTGGATCCCGCCTCCACCGCCTTTGAGGATGAATAATTATCGTCCATTTAGGTCGGTTTGATCCGAGGGCTGTGGTTAATCCTAGGGGGCTATATATTCGGAGCCCCGGCCCCGGGTGAAACCCTAATTCATTCCTAATTCATCCAAGAGTTCATTCTCTCATCGTAATTCGAGAAGCCGAGCCACCATCTCAATTAGAGCTCCATAGTTTAGTAGCATAGCTACATAGGAATAGATCTAGAGGGAATCAAGCCTAGCTTGGAGTCCGGATCTGTCGGAGTTCTTGGTAATTCCCCTCTACATTCTTGTAATAATCATCATTGTTTGTGATACTATGAGTAGTACTTTATTCTATTCTATTATATCGAGACTTGACTTTGCTCTATTTGATTATGTTCTCAATTATATTGTTCTTAGTTTACTTTGATTATATGTTTAGCATAGTTGGACTAGAATTATGTTTATGCATAGGATCGTATAGCGCGCTCATTAGATCGATGGGAGAGTGGTAAATATTGTGTAGGCGTGGTGCCTAGACCGTATTTATCTCGCGATTGCACCCTATTGGCCGGGTCGTGTGGTAGATCGTGGAAGTGGCAGTTCCGTTGAGTCCTTTGTATTCCATCCCCGTTGGTAGGTCTTAGTAGAACAACCTATTACATTGAAGTCATTGCTATGTCTCTTGTCTTCTCGGTAATATCACTATGCATAGATGTAACCTTTTCCCGCCATGATTGCTAGATGTTCTTGCACTAATCATTGTATGCTTTGACTTTGTGGTTAGAATAACATAGGATTATACCCTAGATCGTCCTAGTCCATGCTAGTGTTATAAGCTTAGAGTGCTAAGTTGAGATGGCTTATTACTATTATTTTATGTGGCTAAATGCTCTCATTTATCTTATGTCATTTATCATTCATTCCTATATTTTATGTGACACATACCGTATGAGATGATCGATACTGAGACAAGGTTAAGCTCTCCATTATAGCATGTGCATTGCTCATCACTCATTATCCAGTGCATTCCCTTCCCAGTGGTAAAAATATAAATAACGATACCTGGATACTCCTGGTTAAAATGCTACATCGGTATTATCTGTGCGCTTGCGGATCCCATATTTATTTCTAGTAGCAGTTGCATTATTTAGTACCAGCATTTTTGGCGCCATGTTGGGGATGACAACCTAACACTGAGTGGCGTTAGAAATGTCAACAGGGGGCTATATATTCAGAGCCCCTGGCCCCTGGGTGAAACCCTAATTCATTCAAGAGTTCATTCTCTCATCAGAATTCAGAGAAGCCAGAGCCACCATCTCAATTAGAGCTCCATAGTTTAGTAGCATAGCTACATAGGAATAGATCTAGAGGGAATCAAGCCTAGCTTGGAGTCCGGATCTGTCGGAGTTCTTGGTAATTCCCTCTACATTCTTGTAATATTCATCATTGTTCATGATACTATGAGTAGTACTTTATTCTATTCTATTATATCGACTTGACTTTGCTCTATTTGATTATGTTCTCAATTATATCGTTCTTAGTTTACTTTGATTATATGTTTAGCATAGTTGGACTAGAATTATGTTTATGCATAGGATCGTATAGCGCTTGCTCATTAGGCCAATGGGTGAGTGGTAGATATTGTGTAGGCATGGTGCCTATACCGTATTTATCTCGCGATTGCACCCTATACCTTGTTGAGTCCTTTGTAGCCCTTCTCCCGAGTATAGGTCTAGCAGAACAAACCTATTACATTGAAGTCATTGCTATGTCTCTTGTCTTTCTCGGTAATATCACTATGCATAGATGTAACATTTTCCCGCCATGATTGCTAGATGTTCTTGCACTAATCATTGTATGCTTTGACTTTATAGTTAGAATAACATAGGATTATACCCTAGATCGTCCTAGTCCATGCTAGTGTTATAAGCTTAGAGTGCTAAGTTGAGATGGCTTATTACTATTATTTTATGTGGCTAAATGCTCTCATTTATCTTATGTCATTTATCATTCATTCTTATATTTTATGTGACACTTACCCTGTATGAGATGATCGATACAGACAAGGTTAAGCTCTCCATTATTGCATGTGCATTGCTCATCACTCATTATCCAGTGCATTCCCTTCCCAGTGGTAAAAATATAAATAACGATACCTGGATTACTCCCGGTTAAAATGCTACGATGATATATTCTGTGCGCTTGCGGAACCTTCTTTATTTCAGTTGCACTTAATAGACATCAACAAGAAGCAGCGGCTCTTGGTTCGGCTTCTCGGAAACGGCAACCCCTCCGGCGACCTCCTCTTCCCGGTCCGGCGGCTCACCGGTGGTCTTCTTCCTCTCTCCGCCTCCCTTCTTCCCCGCTCCTCCCCTTCCTCCTCCGATTCAAGGTGGTCAGTTGTGGATTGCGAGGCCGCAATCGCGGCGGCGGTGGACAGGGAACCCTAGGGACCGGGGCTTGGTTTTATAGGACGGCGACGGCGCGGTTGGACGACGATGGCGGCACTAGCGCGATCAAGCGGCGTAGGGGCATGCCACGTCGCGTCGGAGCACGGGCGGGGCCGGTGTGTCAGCGGGCGAACGGCTAGGGCGCCCGCGTTGGCGTCCGCGCGCGCTCTCCCCGAGATTGGCCGGGCGACAGTGCCATGTGCACGGGCGCGCGCGAGAGGAAAAGCGCCGCGGCCGTGGGGGTTTTTCGCCAAGGCTGTCGGGGGAGTGCGGTCCAGGTGGCGGTGTCGTCGGGCGTTGATGCGGAGGGAGCGGCATCGAACGGCGGCGGCTTCTTCTTGGCGCCCAAGATTTCCCGGTCAAAAGCAAAGGACGGAATAAAGCGAGAGGGCGGTCTCGGCGGCTTATGATGTGTGGGCCCGCCCCGGAGGGAGCGCTCGCTCGCTCCGGCGCCGCGTAGCGGAGGCGGTGGCTTCGGCTTCCTCTTGGGCTGGCGTGGTTAGTGGGCCGGATCAGTTGGTCGGGCCAAAATGCAAGGAAGGAAGAGGAAGGGTTAGCGGGCCGGCTCGGTTAGCTGCTGGGCCTGTTCGGTCGCGCTAGAAAAAGAGAGAGGAGGAGAGTTGGTTAGCGGGCCGGGTTAGGTTAGCAGGCCGAATTGCTTTAGGTTTTTCCTTTTCCATTTCTTTTTCTTTTCCTTTTCTGGTTTGGCTTTTGGGCATGTGTATGGGTGTATTTTCATGCCAAGTCTCATGTAGTATTTGCATGGTGGTCTTAAGTGGTCATAGGCTAAGTTAGGGAATTATTCCCTTAACATTATTACATATTGCATATTTATTTATTATATAAATAAATATGTTGTTGGTTTATTATTCAATACAAAAGAACCAAAGAAAATTCAAATCAACACAAGTTAATAATTGCATAAAAGTAAAATGCTCATGCTTCTAATGGGTTCATTAGGCAAGCTTTAGGTGTTTCAACTACATGACACTCAACATTACATAGGTTTTAAGAAAAAAATTTTGTAGTTGTGAATTTTGGTTGTTGGGATTTTCCGGGTTGTTACAAAAAGTTTCGACTAAATAAAACCAACATGTCTTTGTTGAAGCCATCCATTGGAACCTAAGAATTCTAGAGCTGACGTCTCTGGATGCAATGCTACAGAGGTCATTTGATTATTTTAAATCTTCATGCCGCTGCATGTTCGCCCATTGACGTAGCCAGTGAGCTCTCCTGAATAGTACCTGCAAAAAAGTTTTGGTATGCATTTGTCAAAACCATTTCATTCCTTGTTAACCAGATTGCCCAGAGTAGTGCGGAAGCTGCCGTTAATAACAATGTATTATGCTTTTTTGTTCCCAATTTAGACCAAGAAAAAAAAAAGTCCTCTGTATTAGACGGTGGTTTTAACCCAAAAAGTATCCACTCAGCAAACTATTCCTGTTGGATTTAGTCCCACATCAGTAATTGATAGTGGAGAAGCACAACATATAAGGCGGGAGCAACCCTCACCTATTAGGCTAGTCTTTTGGGTTGAGTTAGGCTTAAGGCCCAATTATGTTGTGGGCTCCAGTTGACATGGGCCCGAGGGGCTGTCGTCTCGTGGACGTGCGAGCTGGCCAGATTCCGCTATGCACTCTAACAATTCCAAGTTATTAATCTCTAGCATTTCCAACACCGAGAAATGAATTTGAACCCAGACAAAGAAACAAGGCGAGAACGATATCCTCCTCCTCGATATCAGGCACAAGCCAAGAAATGAAGAATGATGAGACTTTTTACTAGTACTAATCTGGTTCACTTTTCATGCTGTAGCTTAATTTCACTTTAAGCAGAACAGATCATATTCCATGGGTACGGGAAACAAAGACTTTTTACTAGTACTAATAATCTGGTTCACTTTTCCATGCTAACACACAGTGATACTATATTTATTGTCTAACACAGACAGTTGCAGTTAGGTTGTGGATGGAGTGGACACGCGTGTGGATTTGACCCGGTGCGCATCGGCTTCAATGGATGTGGAGCACATCGAGGTGCTCGCGGTTGTGTCGCATGATAGAGCGAGGCTGTAATAAGAAGAACGTGGACAGCGGACTTGCATTGGGGCCCTGGACGGCGAGGTGAGGCTGTGCAATGCCCGGCCGGCGGACGTGGCCCCTGTCGGCCATGGCTGGGGCACCGACGAAGATGCGCCTGCCCAGGCGAGGTTACGAGCCCCGGGCCAGGCCGAGGCTGCTGTCTGCCATGGCCGCACTCCGGCTAGGTCGTGCCCGCACCCTGCTCGACGCTGCGTGTGCGTGCAGCTAGGCCTGGCAGGAGGTGGCGCGAGCGAGAACTGGTTTTGACACATCAGCTTGTTGTCGGCCAGGGACACATCAGCTTGCCTGTAGAACTTGCACGACCTGAACTGGTTTTGACAAGCCGATCCATGTGGTGCCAACCTTTCTTGGCGGTACTGCCGAATGTGATCCCGATGCTTGACATGCTTATTCAGCTCACAACGCCATCTTGTCGTGTGACTCTGTTTGATGCGAAAGAGCAAGAATATAACAATAAGGGTTCATGTCTGCACTTCGTGAATCCGTGTTGCGCACCCGACCAAGCGCAAGTTGCTGTCGTTCATCTATGTTTAGCATGCACATTCTGAAAAAAAAAAACACATATAGCTCTATATATGGTCCAGCTGAAAAGCAAATCCTAGTAGACGTGTGCATACTATAGAGGTTCATCCTTTTCTCTATATATGTCGAGGTCCATCCTTTTCTCTTGGCCTTGATTTTCCAAACATATATAAAGGTAGTGTTTGCTTGAAGGGATATAGACATCCCAAGTGTGATGGCTCGCTTTGAGATAGTGTTTTATTATTGGACAGGTAGTGACAGAGACATCCTACTAAGGAATATGCTTCCTTAATTTCCTAGTTCCCGTCCATCTTTTTTTATTAGGGACAGAGTCGTCCCACCTCGAGATTGGACATAGGCGAGCTCCATCGTCGGCTATACCACACGGGAGGGCTCCAGTGCCATCCATGCCGCCTGGGCGAGCTCTGGCCCCAGACCCACAAGTCAGTTGGACAATTCCACCTTTGTTGTATGTAAACCAAATGGAAAACAGGGATACCATGTCACATATCTCTACATTATTCTTGCAAGTTTGCAATGAAGCACATGATCTTGTTCGTGAATGTAACTAATATCAAAGCAGCTTGCAAATGGAGTGCCGAAATATATATGGAAGGCGGTCAAATTTTGGTCTGAACCGGTCAGTACCGTAGATTAATAAGTAGATAAAATGATATATAAAGAAGGTCTAAAAAAAATATGCAAAATTGAGATATAAAAACAATAAGGTAATAACATTAAGGCGACATCAGTTACGCCTGGGGCTTGCTAGTTCGAAGGAAGAAAGAATATACTGTCATATGCATAAATGCTCGCTAACAACGATGATATTTACTTGTGGTAATATAAATAGAGTTGTTTTAAAACAAACATCACCAACCACCAGATTGTTTAAGTTATTAGCAGGGAACTAAAATGTCAAGTTTTCTGAATGGAGGTACTATATTGACTTGTTAGTCACCCTGCATTGTAGATTTGACAATATAATGAAATTTTCTTGAATTTTTTTACATGACCACCTAATCGTTTTAATTTGCTACAGTAAATTATAGTAGGTACTTTTTCAGTGTAAACATATTTTTTTTCAATTACAGGTAAGGGAACTGTAAATTTCTGCCACTCGAATATATTTTGTAGATCTGCAAACACCGCTCTCCTAGGCCTACGAGAATGCTCCATGGACTGGGATGACCCACCGTTGACTCAGTCCACGGGAGATCCTGTAATCCAAGGCTTGCAGTTATGCCAAATGCTCCTCCAAGAAACCTCCGTGTACATGTAGCTGGATAACCAGTTATGGTTGGTCACCCAGCTCGGTCAACTAAATATTTCGCTGCAGCACTCCTCACCACCAACTAAAATGGTTTTCCATAATACTGACTTTTTACCATTCGTGGCATGTGTGATCCTGATTCCTCACAAGCCCGACATAGGCTACACTTTGTAACCAAGTTATGACTCCATTCTTTCAAAAGTGCAAACAACAATAGCCACATATAGTTGTCACAGTTCACCGGCCTTTTCCTCAGCTTGGGTCACAGCTCTTTCTGCCACTTCCCTATTATTGTATCTGCTATATATAATGGCCAAAGGAAACCACATCCCTACCTAATATGTTGTGCTTCGTTCAATTCCACTAACCACTTACGAGTATCAGACATTGTATAACTGTACTGCTTCTTTCATTTCCTTCATAAAAATAAACAGACACTTGAAGATATCAGATTTAAGTTATAACATCCATTTAAAGATATGGCAAAAATATAGATTCATGACATTACAAACTACAATACAACAATTTCACTTAAATTCAGATTTCATGTAGATACATGTAAAAACCCACATAATCAAATGTGTTCGAAAGAATGAACACACATATGGGAACTGTTGTACGTAATCTCGTCTTTGTAAAAGTGACCCAGATCGTAAAGCAGCCCTCATCTAACTAAATAAAATTTCCATTGATTATTTTTCTTGGTTCTCACAGGGCCCACCAGTTCAACCCAGTTTTTTTTTCCAGCCCTGATCCAAAGCCATCTCATGGTAGTATATTTGATTAACGTCCGATGCTTACCCTGCAACAATGTAGATTTGACGAGATAGACAAATTAAATTGCTTTTCTTCATGTCCACCTAATATTTTCTCATTTCATTAAATTTTATCGTATTGGGCTGCAACTTGTATTAAGTTGTATTTATGGCCAAATGTATTTTAATTTTGCCATTACAAGTGAGGTAACCGCAATAGCATTTTACTAACAACTTGAGCATCAAGAGTTGGTACATTTGCAAACACCCCTCACCTACGTCTAAGACCGATGGATTGGGAAGATAACCTTTTAAGCTGCTGTGCCATTCAAGAGAGGCAGCTGTGCTAAAATACCTTATCAACTACCGACACACCTGCACACACGCAATTCCACCAGATCTGTTTGCTTCTGTGCGAGAGATGACTGATCTGGCAAGTGATCTTCATATATAACAAGCAAACCTTGAGCTCCCTGCTCGATCACCTTGCCTTGTTGCTCTTGTAATCCGTCCTACCACCGGACCTCGTTTTCGCATACTAGTCCATGTCTACTGTTGGGTCACATGTGTAATCCTGATGCATCACAAACCTAATTTTGGCTATGTACCAAGTGACAGCTTCATTCTTTGGAAAGAGCAGACAATAGTCACATATGTATTGCACTCATATAGTTCCTATTGTTCACCTTTTTCTCTGCTCTAGTGGATGGCTCTTCTGATCTTCTACTTCCCAATTTGCATATGCTATATATTTGGCTAAAGGAAACTCCGAAACAATGTGTCATGATACACTCAATGCAACTATCCACTGATCAGTCATTCAGTGCAGTACTGCCTTGATGATTCTCTCTCTAAGCAAATATTTCGTTTGGTATATCATCGGTATTCTGCCCTTTTAAAGTGCTCTTCTCCTTACTTTCTTTTCTGCGCACCATACATCCTCGTCCACATTGAGAGGAAGTAATTTGGTAAGAAATGTCTTCTTTAAAGGACAACATCTATGACAAAAAATGGACATGCTGTAATACACATACTTTTAGCCTGAGAAAAAAGAAAAAATAAACATAAATAGTATTGCAGATCGCTCTGTGCATGTCATGGTGATCAAATATGGCTGTATTAAATATGTGTGGTGATCAAATAGGGCTGTATCAAATATGTGGGCTGAAAGAGTTTAATTCATCAGCACAAAGCTTTGATTAACAAAAATGGACTTACATATATACATATTTGCAAGACATAGATTTTGCTGAGCCCTACGATTTTGATATGAAGTTTGCCTTCATTGGAGTTTATACAAATAAGTGGTGAGCATTTTATTTGCCAAAGATAGCACCTTTAGAGGGACCTCCCCAGGAAATAGCAACGCGGTTTCATACAGGCCCAACCCTTCAAAATTGGATTGCAGAAAGGATTGGACATTGGACCCCTGAGGACTCGCTCGTTTAGGGTCGTTCCCGATAGGAATAATTACT
The DNA here is from genome assembly GCA_018135685.1 of Themeda triandra. Lineage (NCBI taxonomy): Eukaryota > Viridiplantae > Streptophyta > Magnoliopsida > Poales > Poaceae > Themeda > Themeda triandra. Next base: position 23,161 of record JAENPR010001203.1, read on the forward strand.
GGTTGAGAGATGTCAACTCTATATAAATTAGATAAGTTTTCCTGGGTGGAACGGTACCAGCACGTGATTCCCTGGGAACTGAACATAGCCTGAACAATTTCTAGAGGTGGCAGTTTTTTAGACCGCCTCCTCAAATATCCATCGTTTGCCAAAAAAAATGATATGTTTCTGTAGCAGGGCTCCTCTTGCCAAAAGAAAAAATATGCTAAATGCAATCCCATAAACATCTTTAAAGCATTATGGAAGATAATCTATTATAGTTCACTAATCTTATCTGGACCTTATAAAAAATATCTAATGTATCCTTTTAATGTTTATCTAAATTACCAATAATACGAAAGTGAAACAGTCCATATAATATCTTTACATTACTATCACTAAAATTATTTTAAAAGAGTCTGACATATTTTTCTACTAAATTACCAAGCTCTTTTGACAAGCAAATATGCCAAAAACATCTGTGTGGCAGATCTCAGCAAACGACTTCAGTTTATGTTACACAATAGTCTCACCTTCCAAAAAAAAAAACAAATTCATCACTATTCACAGATTGCATGCAGAAGGCTTCATAAAATCTGACTGTTGCAGATCTCAGCAAATGACTTACACACAGGGCAATGAGAGAGTGTGCATGTTTAATTTACTTTTAATAGGCTTGTTCCATCCTGCTTTATATATGGCTGGGAGTGTTTCCATGACTTTGCATCAACTTGCTGTACTGCTTTTGAAAATCAATAATATACACCATATCATGCACCGGAAATTGTATGGTTGAGGTATTTTCTCTTTGTTGTTTCTGAGATGGAAAAACACACATGGTTCGTCTACTTTTCTCCAGCTAATTTGTGTAAACATGCGACGATCTCATAGGTAAGCAGAGGCTTTTTACCATCTGCCTTATCATCCTTTCACACTCTTTGAGAAGTCATACATTTTCATATAGGTCACTCCATGTAATTTGCTCGCATCTGTAATCCTGATGCCTCACAAGACCGACACATGCTACTAATCTAAACCAGTGAATACTGCATTTTTTGGAAAGAGGACACAACAGTGTAGACACATACATATTGCACCCATAATTCCTACATCAGCTCGGGTCATAGCTCTTCTTCCATTTCCCATTTTGCATCGGCTATATATATTGGCCAAAGGAAACCACCTCCCTTCCAAATAGTTAATGCAACATTTGAAGATATAAATAAAGAAAAAAATAGGGAAGATTTGGTTGGAGCCTTGAAGTATGTCAACTGGCTTTATTGTAACTAGTACATGTTCCAGAGCTATTATGGGTAATTATTCAACTTGTTAAATTATCAATTAATATGAATAAAGAAAATAAAGAACTTATAAATAGATCAGACATGTCCATGCACCATTTGTAGCAGCATGTCTTCTTTCAAGGATAACTCAATATCAAACATTCAGACACTCTGTTTTTTGAAAGAACTGGGAGGAGCTCTAGTTTTTTATCAAGATAGGAAAACAGATGTTTATATACAAGCAGCAAGTACATGATCAGTCACTCTTAAATTGGAATTTTACTCAAGAAATCCAAAATGATAACAAATTGATGATTTCAAGCATTTTGCACAACACAAGTAATGCTTTGTGAAAACTTGTCTGGTGTCATGATCCCCCGATTTGTTCATTGTCAAATACCATATCCAGTGTTGCATAAATGAGTCATGCAACACATCAGGCAGAAACAAAAATGAAAATAACTTTTGGCACGCATAAAGCAGATTAACATGGAAGATGGAAGCAAGAGAATCTCGGCAATACAACAACAGAATCTTGGAATAGCTCGAACACATCCAGTACGATGTGGTTTTCTTTGGCCCATAAATGCGGGCAACTGGTGAACCAGAAAAGCACCATGCCAGGCATATGGAAATTTTCTATGACATTTGTCATTAATTTGGAAGCAAGTAAAATGGTTCCTTATAAAGGTAATCTAAAGATGGCTCCGACTACTAAGGATTGTTCGGCAGCCAGGTAACTGACCAAGCTGCCCACAAAATGATTCCATCTGCTAGTCTATGGAAATAGAAGCAGCATAATTCAATATATATATCACACATACCATCAGCATAATTCCATCCGCCCAACCATGTTTTTCGTATCCGTCAATCTGTACTCTCTCGTCGCATGTGTGCATTGGCGGATGCACGGGGAGGCTGGGGGGCTGCAGCACCCCACGGTAGGTTGAAATTTTCAGGAATAGATTTCTATGTTTAGTTTCTTCTATAATATTTCTATTTTTATCCATCAATACATGTATGGTGTAGACGTTTGGTACCTCGGATTAAACCAATCAAATGCATTCTTCGTGCTTGCTGCATATTTATGTAGTACTAGTGATTGCTAACATTTTTCTGCTAAATATACAGTTAAAATTGAAAAATCAGCATGCGGCTAAGAACACATAATGGAGAGTGTATTTGTAAAAAAAAACAGCGCCCCGCAGGCACTTCGAATTAATATCAAAGTACAAATCTTAGCTATATCTAATGTCGTGTCCAGCGAACAAAAAAAAAAAATTAACCTATATTATTTAGGCCCCTTGTGGTCCTTTTCTAGATCTGCCACTGCATGTGTGATCCAGATGACTCCAAAACCTAGCTGACACAGGCTACTCTAACCAAGTGACAACTCCCTCTTCAGAAAAACTAGACAAATATTGGCGACATACTTATTGCCTCCATAGTTCACTTTGCTCACCTCACAGCTCTTGTTCTACTTCCCCATTTAGGTAACCTATATATAGTCTCTATCAAGTCTGGTAACTTTGCCAATGTGCTGAATATAGGACCTCAATGGACAATAGTACTGCTTCCTTCATTTTCTGTCCATATGAGCTTTTGAGGATAAAACATTCAAGTTGTAACAAAGAATTATAGATATTTGCAAAAATATAGATTCACGATGTCACTAAATTGCTAGGACACGAAAATTTGAATAGATGATGTCACTTAAATTGAGATCTCAAACAAATACCTATTAAAAACCGACAGAGTTGCAATGCAAAGAACGAAAAATAAATATGGATTAATTGGCAAAGTTACAAGACCTGATAGAGATTATAGGATACTTAAATGGGCATTGTAATTGGTAAATGGGGTGTTGAAGTAGCCACAACTTGTGAAATAGGAATGACAATCAAATTTGAGTTTTAACCGGTGGATACCATAGATTAAGTGTATAAAACAAGATATAAATAAGGTCTAAATAAAATAAAAGGCAGCAAAATAGAAAGAGAGAAAAAAATAACTTTAGAACATTGGGGCCCATGAGTTATGCCATGATTAACAAACTGGGACATAGTCTGATAGTTCTAGAAAGAAATAATTTATACTGTTACATGCAAAAACGCTCACTAACAACAAAGACGTACATGGTAATAAAAATATAGTAATATTTTGAATAAAACTTCGTCAACCACAAGATTACTTTTCCCTACTAGTCTCTCACTAAGATTTGGTTGCATGTGTGATCCTGATGCCTCACAGTCACAAAGCTGACATAGGCTATGCATCTCTAACAAAGTGATGACAATATTGTTTGGAAAGAGCAAACAACAATAGCCACATATATGTACGTATGTTGCACCCATAGTTCTCTCTCTTAACATTTTTCTCAACTTGGGTCACTACTGCTTTTTCTACTTCTGCATTTGCATCTCCCATATATACTGGCCAAAGGATACCACTTCCCTACATTATATGTTATTCTTCATTCATCGCTGGGATCCCAAAATGTATAACGGTAGTACTACATCCTCCATCTCCTTTATAAAATGGAATGGACACCTAAAGATATAACGTTTAAGTTATAACAAGCAATTAAGGATATTGGCCAAAATATACACTCATGATGTCACAATAAAAAGTTTCACTTAAATTAAGATTTCAAATACATACATATTAAAAATCCAAATGGATGCAGCGCAAAGAAGGTAAACAGATAGAAGATTAATTGGCAAAGTTATCACACCAGATAAAGATTATAGAATATTTAAATGGGTAAATATAGTTAATTGATTTATCCTCAAAACAATTTGTGTAACATAATAATCTATATCTCTGCACTCTGTCGTAACACGGGGTTGACTGGAAAATATATTTAATTAATATCCCATGCATACCACCTCTAGTTTTCATCAGCTTTTCTATTTGAGAACCAAATCCTTTTGAATAGGTCACCATTTTATGGTAAGAGCAACTATAACAGTTTGGCAAACATCACTTGATAAATCTAGTTTTGCCAAGTCTAAAACCATTTGCCAAGTGATAAAACAGTTTGCTATTTTGGGCTTAGCAAATTAAAAATTAGTGGTCCACATGTCTTAATTATTTGTGGGCACGTATGCACCTCGGTGATTCCGAAGGAGATGGCGCATGCACCATTTGCCAAGCGCTCCCATGCGCGCATATTTGCGCCGCGAAGGCCTATTTTTGCCAAGCTTGTCAATTTGCCAAGTGGTTTTGCCAAACTGTTGGAGTTGCTCTACGTAACTTTTTCAGGGTCAAATGCATTAATTTTTACAGTCTGAAACATTAATGTAACCATGCCATTAAAAGTAAGTCAACTGAAAATTGCCTTCGGAATACCCATTGACAATCAACAAACTCATAAATTCACACGCAATGCCCTGACGTGCTAAAAAATGCTCCACCTTGTGCGTTGCCATCAATCAGCTCACAGCATCTAGCAAAGCACAACCTCTAGTCGCCCAACCGTGTTTCTGCCCACCACCATGTGCACATTGTTTATCTTCGAACAATGGCATGATTTAGCGGCTTAGTACAGGAGGCAGCGATATAGGAAGCAACATATTGCCGGAGTGTGTAGGCAGACAGCAGGAGGAGTTTTATATAGCGGCCGGTTCAACCTATAAACATAATCTAATCGAAAAGGCTTGACTAATTATATTTCAGCAATGGATAGAAATGTTATGAAGTTGGGGCTAAGCAGAGCCTCCTTACCATTTTCTTTATTAGCATCCTATTGCACTAGCTCCCAGAAGTCGTACATTTCTATGCTAGTCACTTCTGTCCTTTTTCACACTATTCACTTCTTACGCCGTTATACTAAGAGCATCTCCAAGAGCTCCCTAAAATTCACTTGGTAAATCTTGTGTTATAGCAACTTGGTATATTATTTTCCAAGTGAAAACAAGGTCTCTCTCCAACAACTCCTTATTCCCACTTGGTAAATCCCGTAATAACCACTTCACGGAAAAGTCCGGAAAAGAAAATCTATCATGCCAAGGACGTATCTAAAAATCTTTGTGTCTAGTACTTTTCTAAAAAAGTCCAGAAAAAAAAATCTATCATAGAATTAGTCCTTCGGGCTTAGTACGACGCCGGCGGCGGGACGTCGGTGCCGAGCGGGCGGTGCACGGCTGCGGGCGGGTGGGCGGGCGGCGATGCGGCGCGGGCGGGCGGGCTGGCGGCGGCGCGTGGCTGCGGGCGAGCGGGCGGCGGGCGGCGCGCGCGGGCGTGCGGGCAGCGTGTGGCTGCGGGCGGGCGGGCGGGCGGCGGCGGCGCGGGCGGGCGGGCGGCGCGGCCTGCGCGGGCGCGAGACGCACGTCCTCCCGCGCGGAGGGTGTTTTTTCCGCAGTTGGTATTTTACCAAGTTGGTATTGGGAGTTGTTGGAGAACAAAATTTGTGTTTTTGCCAAAAATTATAGAATACTAAGTTGTTTTTGAGAGCTCTTGGAGATGCTCTAATGCAATTATTCACATAGCTCCATCATTGTCCTAATCTTGGGTTTTGTCCCTGTTGCGAATATGGTTCCCAGTGATCCCAGCACCGCAAATAGTAATGGAACAAGAATCGTTTTTTCTATGCTCACTTACACTATTGCACACTACTAATGATTTATTCATTTTTTCTATGTTCACTTACATTTTTAATAGAGAGACCAAATGACACTTTCTAGGTGCCGTGGTTACCCGAAACCTGCTACAACCTTTTCCTAGATTTGAAGACAACACTGACATATAGGGTTATTTATGGTTTTGTAAAAAAACGCTTGCTTCATTTGAAAATGGACTGATATGGACCAACCCAGCTCTGCACTCATGTGCTCACACATGTTAGGTGTCAATCGGCAGAATCTCTCCATTATAACTACGACTAACAGAGCTGTAGCGGATGAGCAAAAACGTTGTGCGCACAGACTGACTCGCACACATGCATGCTCCACCATTGACGTGCTGCTCTTGTGAAGAAGTTTGATCTAGTGGAGATGCTGCTCTTCTGAAGAAGTTTGATCTTGCGGCGAAGCTTGATGAGTGGAGAAGTTGTAATTTTCTATACTAGTCACTCCTTACCATTTGCTCACATGAGTCATCCTGATGCCTCACAAGCCTAACGCATGATACTCTATCAACTCCAATACTTATATTAGCACCCATAATTATCTTGTAGACCTTTGTCAGCTTGTGCCACAGCTCTCATATATATAGCAGATGCAAACAGAGAAGTAGAATGCTTCCCTGTTTGCATTTGCTATATATATTGGCCAAAGCAAACCACATCATATCTAATACATGTTCCATTCAATCAAACTATCCACCGACCAGCGATGAGTATCACAATCTACTCGAACAGTACTATTTCCTTGGTTTCCTTTACAAACTCACATTTGAAGATATGAAAGAAATAAATTATTTGTTCAGGAAATTTTAATTGGGGCATCGAAGTATGTCATGTGTCTTTACCAGAGTTGCAACATTCTGATTTGTTCCTTGCCAGAAATGGAACTCATCTACTCTGATCTATTGTAGCAGGTTGAGCATTCTATTTGTTCTTTCCTACCCCGAAACAGCACTCTATTTGTTCCTTACTGCAGTAACAAAAGGTCCTGTTTGTTTTCCAGCCTTGCAAAGTTGCATTACTCACCCTTGCATCCCAAGCATCAAAACTTTGGACGCCTCTGTCTAGCAAAGGACCCGTGTATTGCCATTGATTTTAGGCCAAGCACTAGTACAAAAATGATTTGTTTGATATATCATGCCTCTGTCCTGAAACACAAGCAGTCCAATCCAATGTATCGATGGCACATACAACTTCATGACAAACTGGGCCCAAAGGCCAACCAGGCCTTCACATGCAGCCCAAGCATGCAACAACTGCAGCAAAAAAAGGGTGCAGAAACAGAGGAAACATTTCTTCCCTGGCCTACTTTTCTTTACAAAAAGTGAGGAAACATTTTGTTAATTTGAAGCAATGTTGTCCCTCTATCTTCATATGTCAAAAGACACAATACTATTACACATAACAAATTTATGATATCGAGCAAAACTTCTACAACTGGACTGCAAAAACTGTACATCGTGCTGTGTAGCAGTATCTGCTGGCTGCTGCTGCCCCATCTCTTAAACGATTCAACAAAATAGCCTTGAGTTCAGGTCATGTCTGCCTACCAGCTTTCGTGACTCGTCTTTGCCACACCACGTTCTACATGAGAGCATTGCCTAATAGAGAAAGGAAAATGCCAGTTTTCACAGTGTTGCTTCCATGTTTTCGAATGACTGCAGCTAGAGTAGTTGCTATCTTTGCTGGCTACTATCGAGTTTGTTAGAACGATCAGTGAAGGATGCTTCAAAATATTGTTATTGTCTACAACAGAATATTGAAAATGAAAAAAAATGTAGGCCCTGAAGACTCGATTCCTGAAAGATCGCGCGTTTAACAATAAGACGAAAAAGCATATGCACTGATTTTTAAGCTGCAGTATTATGGTTACCACTACACTATGTAAAGGCACCCTATTCTCTGTTAGGTGATGTTGTAAAGGCACCCCCTGTTCTCCGTTAGATGATGTTTTCCAAAACAAGTTGAGCAGGCATTCATCTCTGAAGTATACTTCGAAACGGCAAGCTTCAGATAACGGTCATTTTTTGAGTGATAAAAGTAATACATAAAAACAAAATCTTGTGTACATGATGACCAATGACTCAGCATAAGAACTGGAAATACAGTTACTCATTACTCCATAGTCCATAGCTTTAAGACACTTGGGAGAACAAGGCAAGGCTTATCAGTTGCTTCTTGTACTCCTCATGGCTCTGCTTCTCCATTACTGTGTCATTCTTTTACCAGCTCTGACTCAAGAAATCTGTGCAAAGCTGGTGTAGGATGATTAGGAAGCATACTGGCTGCGCTCCGGATAGCAGCCTCCAGTGCATCCACCTCTTCGACTCTGGAACCTTCACAGTGAACATTGACAACAAGATTCCTTAGGGTGGAGATCTGAAGGACCAAATAAAACTAAACTTCAAATCTGCATGCACTCTGCACCACATGCATTATGATTTGAATTTCAAGAGTTTCAAGCACTGGAACAGCTCCTTCCTTGAACATCATATTTACCCAACCAATAAAACTAAACTTCTTTAAACATCAGAATCCATTGTTGTTGACAACAAGGCACCTTTCAGATCCTGCTGCATTTGAGCACAACTTCAGGAATTATAAGGCAGGGAAATCTCCAAGGTTCAGGAGAGTTTCCTGTCTAACTTTAACCTCAACGTCCAGGTAGGTGAGGTTGGTTGGCGAGGCCATCCAAACTGGAATATTGCTGAGGTACCATCCATTGATCACGAACTCCTGATGGAGATATGGAGTTAGGGATGAAGATTCCAACAAGAAGTCTAATCACCATGGACTGATGAGTGTTAAAATGTCATGTTTCTCAAGTGGGGGTCTTATATTTAATTGAAGTCCGATGCTTACACATTTGATAGTAATGAAATTTAAAGTTTCTGCATGTCCACCTAATCGTTTTAGTTTGCCACAAGTTTATCGCATTAGCTTGTAATTTACAGTAAGTAATTTTGAGGCCAAATGTTTTTTTGCCATTACATGTGAGGCTGTAAAATTCTGCCACCAGAATAGCCTTTCTGAATCAAGTGGGCTCATAGATTTGCTGGACTCGGATGATAGGGGTTGGGCCACGGAGCTTCAGTGCAGTCGTACCTGAACCTGGCTGCTGCAGTCCTGCCTGCCGCCCAACCATGTTTTTTCATATCCGTCGAGCTGTATCCTCTCGTCGCATGTGTGATCCAGATGCCTCCAAAACCTAGCTGACATAGGCTACTCTAACCAAGTGACAACTCCCTCAGAAAGAGCAGACAAATATTGGCGACATACTTATTGTCCCCATAGATCGCTTTGCTCACCTCACAGCTCTTGTTCTACCTCCCCATTTAGGTAACATATATATAGTCTCTATCAAGTCTGGTAACTTTGCCAATGTGTCATGATTCGTTCACTGCACCTATTCACCGCTGAGGACCTCAATGGACAATAGTGCTGCTTCCTTCATTTTCAGTCCATATGAGCTTTCGAGGATAAAGCATTCAAGTTGTAACAAAGAATTAAAGATATTTGCAAAAAATATAGATTCACGATGTCACTAAATTGATAGGATACGAAAATTTAAATAGATGATGTCACTTAAATTAAGATCTCAAACAAATACATATGGATTAATTGGCAAAGTTACAAGACCTGATAGAGATTATACGATACTTAAATGAGCATTGTAATTGGTAAATGGAGTGTTGAACTAGCCACAACTTGTGAAATAGGAACAGCAATTAATTTGAGTTTTAACCGGTGGATACCATAGATTAAGTAGATAAAATAAGATATAAATAAGATCTAAATAAAATAAGGCATTGTATCCTATGCAAACCAAGATTCCCGTGCAACCTTGCAAACTATCCATCTAAACCACATGCTGTGCATCCGATGGTTAGGTCAATTTCCAATTAAACACCCGCCAGCAACCTTGGTAATTCTGTTTTTTTTTTTCCAAATCACCCCCTCCCGGTAATCCCAAGAGTCGAGTCGAGGTCAGCCGCCGTCACCGTCAGTTTTTCTTCGACTCATCTGCGTCTCTTCGATTCTTCTGCCGCCGCCGGTCCTCGTCATGGCTCATCGGACGCCGGACTCAACCGCTGTTACGCTCTCCGGTCCTCGTCATGGCGCGCAGTTGAAGATGGCGCCCATGATTCACCGGCCGCCGGACTCGTTGCTGCCGACGAACGCCGCCCCACTGATGCCCGCGAACGCCGCCCTGTTGCTGCCCACAAACCGACAGTTGCTGCACTGATTCCTGAGATCACCACTTAGTGTTACAGGGACGCCGATAACCTGTAAAAATGATGAGGTCTCTGAAACTTTCTTTCGGGTTGCAAGATAAGTAGTATGCCAATGAGTAAAGATCATGCTCTCTTAATGAAATAAAAACATCAGGCAGTAGTCCCATTCAATTACTGAAGCACAATGCAAGATAGAAGCATTGCAATCTGAATCAATTCAGTTCATTCCATTGCAAATCCAGACATACAAACATGCAGACAGTACACATTGGCTAGCCCACACACTACAACTTTTTCAATCTTCAGACCACAGCAACATTGTCGATGTACTCTCAATCTTCAGAAAACCAATTGCAAGCACAGTTTGTACATGGACTTCATGGTCGCAGAACCTGCACTTTCAGGCAACACATAGCACTGCATATGAATCGAGGCGAGGAACCGGCACAGCGCCTCCCTCCGACGCGGCGTCGTGGCGGCCGATGTGGAGGCGGGTGGCCGCGCCCCGGCGCGGCAGAGCCTGGTCGTGGTGGAGGGCACTCGGCGTCAGCGGGCCGGCGGAGGGCACTCGGCGTCAGCGGGCAGGCGGAGGATACTACTCCTGCAGGGCGGCTCCTCCGTCTCCTGCTCCGGGGGCGTAAGAAGGCGGATCCTCCTCCTCCGGGGCGCTCCTCCTGCAGGGCGGATCCTCGGCAGAGTAGTCGAACAGACGGAGATGGGGCCTCCAGGGCGGATCGAACAGACTGGACGCTAGCGATTTGGGTAGGAGTCATTTGGAAAAAAAAGAAAAATAGTAAGTTGTCTGTCAGGCAGTTAATTGTAAAAACATTCCACCTTTCTCCACAGCCCTTGGATGAGCAACGTAAGGTCTACATCAAGAGTTTGTAAGTTTACATGGCTTTTCTAATTTGCATAGGATACGTTACCATAAAATAAAGGGTTAAGTCCACTTTAGGACCTTGAACTATCGCAAAAGTCTAGATTTCAACCTTCAACTTCAAAACCAAATAACATTGGTACTCCAACTCTTGAAAAAGATCATTTTTCAACCTTGGACGGTTTTCTAAGCGGTTTGCAGGGCACTGTTTGTGTTGCTGATGTCAGCGATGATGTCAGCACTCATTTTTAATTTACAAAATTAATATCTTTTTATGAGGAGCTCCAAATATAGCAAATAATATATCAAATTTGATCGTCTCGACGAGCTCTTTGCAATGGTGTACTTAATTTTGTTGTTTGAGATAGTTTTATTTTATAAAATATTAAATATTTCCATAAAACAAATGACTAACAAAACTCATGAAATTTGTTAGATAGATAATATTTTTATTATTATGTAACGTGGAATGTTGTCTTTTTAGGTTCATTTGGCGGTCAAGTACTATATATTAAGGCCTGCCAACAACAGTATTTGTGGTCAAATTATATTTTTGGTGTCTTTTTAGGTTCATTTGTCGGTCAAATTATATGCATTAAGGCTTGCCAACAACAGTACTCGTGGTAAAAAATATTATTTATCTAACAAATTCTATGAGTTTTGTTATTCTAACTTGTTTTATAAAAATATTAATTTTTTCACAAAATAAAACAGTCTCAAACAACAAAAGAGTACACCATTGCAAAAGCTCGTTGAGACGATCAAAATCGATATATTATTTGCTATATTTGGAGCTCCTCATAAAAAAAATAATTTTATAAATTAAAAATGAGTGTTCAGTTTATCACTGACGTCAGCACAACAAACAGTGCCATGTAAACCGCCTAGAAAACCAACCAAGGTTGAAAAGGACTTTTTGAAGAGTTAGAGGGCCAATGTTATCCGATTTTGAATCCATACTTTTGCTATAGTTCAAGGTCTTAAAGTGGACTTAACCCTAAAATAAAAGGCACCAAAATAGAAAGAGAAAAAATAACTTTGGAACGTTGAGGCCCATGAGTTACGCCATGATTTATACTTTTACATGCAAAAACGCTCACTAACAACAACGGCACATGGTAATAAAAATATAGTAATATTTTGAATAAAACTTCGTGAAACACAAGGTTACTTTTCCATACTAGTCCCTCATTACGATTTCGTTGCATGTGTAATCCTGATGCTTCACAGTCACAAAACTGACATAAGCAATGCATCTCTGAACTCTGTCGTAACACGGGGTTGATTGGAAAATATATTTAATTAATATCCCATGCATACCACCTCTACTAGTTTTCATCCGCTTTTCTATTTGAGAACCAAATCCTTTTGAATAGATCACAATTTTATGGTAAGTACGTAACTTTTTCAGGGTCAAATGCATTAATTTTTACAGTCTGAAACATTAATGTAACCATGCCATTAAAAGTAAGTCAACTGAAAATTGCCTTCGGAATACCCATTGACAATCAACAAACTCATAAATTCACGAAAAATGCCCTCACTACTATAGATTTTCATATCACAGCCGGTTCGCAACCCTCATCACTGACGGAAAGTGAACCGACAGTGAGCAAGCGGCAGTGTTGTGGGTGGTGCATCACAGCCGGAATTTTCACCCTGGCTGCGATGAGCACACAACACTGCCGGTGCGTAGCATGCCCCGGCAGTGTTATTCGATGACAACACTGCCGGCTCGTCTTAGGAGCCGACAGTGTTGTAAGCGCGAACACTGCCGGTTCATTCCAGGAGTCGCCACTGTTGTCAGGGCCAACACTGCCGGCTGGTTCGTCGAGCCGTCAGTGTTGTAATACACGACACTGCCGGCTCGTAGAATTAGCCGGCCGTGTTGGCTCGACAACACGAACGGCTTGTGCAACGAGCCGACGGTGTTGTTTGGAGCCCGGCGCTTTGCCGGCTCGTTGCGGCCGGCGTGATGGTGGTTTTTTTTCAATTTATTTTTAAAAATTTTAAATAAATTATATATTTTAGTTTTTATTTTATAATGCTTTATTGTTTAAAATAATGTACTTATAATTATAATTATATTAATTACAATTGCAATAATTATAATTATATTAATTACAATTATAATACTGCATCCAGGTTCCTTCCAACATGTTCGTACAACCCTCAAAATGTAACTTCTAGTTCAATGAAATAAAAATTACATGAGACGATTAACTTGGTCTGCCAACTCTTCCTTGTACTTCCCTTCGGCTCGAGTAATTGAAAATAATCCATTCTTCGAAAGCACCATGGTGTTGATGAAATCCGCCAACTCCGCTTGGAATGCGGCGACTTCGAAGTCTAACAACATTTGGTGCTTTTGGTTCTTCCATTTGTCATTCCAAAACGCAAACAAGGAATCAGTACAATCATAATTTATTTAAATTATTAACGAGACATAGAAAAGAGGATTATACTTACAAGATCATCGCTCGCTCGCAGTGTAGCCGAGGAATCGAAACATGGCCCACATCACATAGAAACTGCATTGGGCGTTGCCCTTAGGCTGCTTCAAGTACGCGATCTTCTTCATTATTTGAATCTTGAATGCTCTTTGTGTCGCGCCTCTATATCTTGTTCGAAGCCTGTGTAAAAATATTGAATAGGGCGAAGTATAATAATATGTTATTAAATGGAAAAATATTAGAAAGACACATGTGTGATGAGATAATAATATGTTATTAGTATCACTTACTTATTGAATAGTTGCAACTGTGGATCCAAGTCCTTAAGTGGAATCTTCTTTCAATCCCACACCTCGATCAGATTTTCATAAAGATCGACGGTGATGAAAGCCCAATGACCTCTGCAATCACGGGATCTAAATTAACAAATAATCTTGACAGACAAGAGAAGTATAAAAACAAAGGTGGAGAACTCATACGCGAAGTTGTAGGGCAGAAGTATCGTGGTTTTCCCATTCTTCACGAACTCTTCGAAAATTGGGACCAAGAGATTTAGCACCTCGTCCGGATTACTGATGATAAGCCTTGAAGCCTAAGTGTTGCCATTTCTGCTTTATTGAAGCATAGCACCAAATTAACCTGCATAAAAACATTCAAAGTTGAAAACAATTAACAGTTGGTGACTCGAGAGAGCATTACTTAGGATTTCATGTGTTTACGGTACTTACATAGTCCACAATGTCATGTGTTGTACGTCGATGTTGTTTCCCTGATATAGCTGAAAAAGAGCCTCGTACTCGATATCCACCCTCTCTTCTTCTTCATAGTACTAGACTAGCTTCGGAGGGATAATAGCCATAAATGCAAAATCCTTGTGCTCTGAGCTTACGGCCTCGTAATATTCGTGCAACTTACGCATCGGCGTGGGAAGATTTTTGTACTCTTCATCGGAGACCAAAGGTGATCCGTATACAAACTTACGCGCCAATGGTGCCGTCCCAACTGACTCCCAATACATCTCCTCGGCTGTTTCCCTGCTCATCTTCGGACAATCTCGGCACAATTTATCTATCTTTCTTATATGCTCTTTGAACTCTTCGTCGGCCTTTTCATTATTGTACTTGTTCTGGGTGTGCCTTTCATATTCATTCCTCTTCAAAGCCAGAGGAAAATCTGCGACGAGATTGAAAAATAGGTACATACTGGGACTTGGGTATTCTGGCTGTCCACAGTTCGTCCATTTGGTTTGAAGTGCTACCACTGAACGGCCTTTTGTTTTGCCCTTGATCGCCATGGGCAGCATTAGAAACCGATGCCGAGGACCTTTTCCTTGACTATGAGGATGTTGTCGTTACTGCGTCGAGGGACGAGAAGCATGTCCTCTAGTCCCGGATGTAGAGCGACCGGGATTCGTTTTTCTCGCTCGGGTTCCTGAAGAACCCACTGTGAGAGGAGGGGCGGTCTCCTGAGGAGGAGGAAGATTCTGCTGACGAGGTGGAGGAGGCGAAGGAGCAGGAGGAGTCTGCTGACACGGAGGGGGAGGAGGGCGAGGAGTCCGCTGACATGGTGGAGTCTGCTGAGGTAGAGGAGGAGGAGGAGGGGGGGGAGTCTGCTGACGTGGTGGAGTCTGCTGACGAGGTGGAAGAGGAGAAGGCAAAGGAGCAGTAGGCTACTGGCACGGAGGAGAAGGAAGAGGATTCTACTGACGCAGAGGAGACTCCTGATGAGGACGAGGAGAAGAAGACGGGGTTGATGGCAATTGAGGATGTCCCCTGCTCGGAGATGCTGAGTTGTGGGGCGAGGGTTCTTCTTCGTCCTCTTCATCAGAGAACATCTCGTGCTCAAGCTTAATGAGGTGCTTGCTCCACACCACAACAAATCCTATGTTCTGCTCAAGTTTTGGCATGTCCTCCGATGCAGGGTGGTCGATGGGTATCCTTCCGTACTTCTTGTTGAGTACCTTGTCAATGGTGACTTTGGCGTACCCCGGCGGAATTGGGGTGCCTTTAATGGTCCCATCTAACATGGGTAAGGCTTGGCCGAGCGCCACCTTGTCTTTCGTCCATTGTTGCTTGATGTACAGCTTGACATTCACACGGTCAATGATGCTATCGACCGGGTGAGGCACATCCACATCTGGTTCACGAACAGGGGTGGACCCACAACTGCTGCAACCCCGTGCTTGTGGTCCTTGAGATTGTTGGGACGCAAGTTCTCGTTCGACCTTCTCTTGAACTTGTTGATCTAGTTTGGAGTTCCATCTATCATCCACATCCTTAAGCATCTTGAGTGTCTCCTCCTCTCTTGCCTTCTTACTCCTTTTGCGGCTCCGATAAGTTTCCGCATCATCTGGGAAACCTAGCAACCAAATAACAACCCCAGCTCCTCTGGTGCGGCCACCATGCTCCTTGTTCCCGAGTGCTTGGGTGAGCACGTCGTTTTCCCTGTCAGAAGTGCGAGACCCTTGAATCACCTCCTCGGTTATCTCAGAGATCCTCGAGACGAGGGCACTCATGTCCGGATCATCTACGCCTTCACTCTTTGGATGATTTAAGATGCTAAAGCTCCCATCATTACCATGATGACACTGCCTCGCGATACAGAACATTATAGATCTGGCCTGCCAATGGGCGGTCACAACCTCAACGCCGCTTCAATAAGCTCTAACTGCTTCTCAAGTTCTTTTTGAAAAACATGATGAAGCTTGGCATATCCACGAGAGCCGCAATGATGAGGCAGTTTGTTTTTCATCGAGTTCTCCTTATTCTGCGTGCTAAGGGTTTGGAACTCCTCTGAATCGCAGTGAGTCATGAACTCCTCCTAGTAGGGCCCCTGATAGGCCAACTTTGAGTTACTACCAAAATTTGGTTCTGCACCACTAACGATATACTTCCTGTAACACTCACCCCTGAAAGTCTTGAAGCATGATGACATTATTTCATAGGCTCTTCTCTGGGCTAAGGGTTTGTCATACTAGTCTTCCTCTGGGAATGTGAAATACTTTGGGAGCTCCTCGTTCCATATTTGAAACTTGATATTTTCGGGAACCACAGACGGGTCCGTATCTTTCCCCTGCCAGTTATAGTACTTCAAGGGGATAAATTTCCTTACAAGGTTGCCGATGACCCCTGAGTACTTCTTCATAGATTTCTCTGGTGCAGAAGGGATACCACATTCATCATTGAATGTGTTGATCGGCAACTTGCCTTTAGGAAGTTGTGTCGGCCCTCGCTTGGTTCTGACTCTAGTATTACCACTGCTTGCCTGCGACTCATCGGTATGCGGTGGGTCGGTGACCAGCGAAGGAACCGGTGGGTCGGTGACCGGCGAAGGACCCTGCTGGAGAGAACGAGTAAGTTAATACCCTGTCAATGCAGTAGTGGGTGTGCCTAAGTTACCTCGTTAGCCTGCTCTTCTTGCTCTTGTTGCAGGTTCAAATAACTGCTCAGGCTCTCTTCTCCCTGCCCGTGAGTAGCGGCCTCGTTGTCACCGACAACATTAGCTGCTTAATGCTCCATCTCGACTCTACGGCTACGAGGAATCTGGTGATGAACCATGGATGTGAATTGACCGTGGTCAGTCAGTGTTGTGGATCATATGACGAACCATGACACTAATTATCAATTTAGCACTAAACTAATAACAAGACAATCCACAATTACATGCTTGTTTATATATTTGACCTACAAAAATGATATACATATTTGACCTACAAATAGAATATATATCTATGACCTACAAGTGCCTACAAATCAGGTCCTAGCTTGCTGATCAAATTTCAGCCCATTTGAACTTATGGTTAAAGCTACACAAAATCCACAAGCTAGCAACATTAAACCCATATTAAATAGGCCTAAATTACTTTGGACTACGAAACATGTCGAATAACAGATTTGAGCCTCCAATTATGGCTAACTATCAGCATAGAAACATCACACAAAATTTATAAAGCTCAAATCCTAAGTAGAATTAAGATGGTGAATTTATTTGCTTATACTAGCTACTAGCACCCTCTAAAGCATCTCCAAAATCTTACAACATGAACAAGTTCTGAGCATCAGCAGTTCACAAGTTAACAAGGTCGAATTGACCAAAGTTCAGAGATCATTGCAGCATCAGAAGCCTATAGAGGCATTCTGTCGAACAGGTAGGGGGCAGGAAGAGAGGAGCAAACCGCGTGAAGAGATGGTGACCGCTTCCGCGCGCTCCTAGATGCCTGTGAGGGTGGACGATGCTCCGGAGATTGTTGGACGCGGGGCAGGGGCGCGCGAGCTCCGGTGTGGCGGCGGTGGTGCTGGTGGTGCCGCTGGCGCCGGTGCTGAACTGGGCCGCGGGTCACGTGGCCGTCACCGGAGGAGCGGGGCGGCAGACGGCGATGTTGGTGACGGAGGAGGGCGTCGTTGGGGGCGGCGGACGGCATCGTAGGAGGCGGCGGACGGCATCGTTGGGGCGGCGGACGGCGTCGAGGCTGCTCTGCAGAGTTGGGAAAGGGCGCGTGGTTCAAAAGACTTGTGAAATTTTCAGTAGCGCGCGCGCCCCCTTATATACCCAGGACTTATCACTGTCGGTTCCTAAAAAGAACCGGCAGTGATATGTATATCACTGCCGGCTCCAACTCAGAACCGGCAGTGATAAGTACATCACTGCCGGTGCTAAACGCGCCCCGAAAGTGATTACTTGTCAAGCCTTAATTAGAATAATTTCCTATTTTGTACGAACGGGCGTCTTTACCACCGCGTCCTCTGACCTGTGAGGCCCGCGCTCGAGTCCTAATCTACGCAAATTTTTGGGTTTTTAATTATTTTATAAATTTCAAAAAAAAACAGTTAAACATATGAAGTTGTAAATAAAGCGGTTATCCTCTCTTAGTGTTTGATCTGCTGGACCCGCGTTCGAGTCGCAGTGGTGTCAAAAATTTTTGAAAATTTTTAGTTTTCAAAATAACATCACTGCCGGTGTCAAATGTGGCACCGACAGTGATGATTATTTATTGAAAATACTAGATATATTAGTAATAAATAAAAAATATGTATTCCCATGTCAAATTGGCTTCAAATTTTTTCTAAGCACATAAACGAGTAAACTAAGTCCCCACACATGACCTTAGTTTTTCTAGAGATTTGACATGGTTTCACCATGTTTGACTTGGTCAAATCTTGGATTTACGTGATAATCCACTTTGACCCAGCCCTAGATGGCCTCAAATGCAAAAGTGATGAACACAAGGTCTGTCACACTCATCATGATAAACATTTGGTGTGATGGTTAACTCTTCATTTGACAGAGTTTGTACCACTAAAACTTTGAATTTTTGAATTTTGGCACCTCGTATCCAGTATTTGAAACCCTAGATGGTCTCAAACTAAAGTGTCTTGAATACCAACTTTGATCCACTCATCATGAACTACATTTCATACAAAGGCCATTTCATTAAGCTTCTCTTTAGCAGAAACTAATGGTTGCGCACTTCTTTTCCTTGTCTTGATTGCTTCCTTCTCTGCAACACTAATTGCTCCATCGCCGATTGCTAGCTTACCATGTGTCATTCTACCTGCACACTCATAAATGACACCTGCATCTAATTCTGGATGCTCAGTTTTCCAATTCACGCCATACTTTTTTCCATTCCTTCTTCATATTGTGCCTTTTCCAAAAAAAAAAAAAAAACCATAGAAAGCTATAGATCAATTACAAGAAATCTACAAGAGCTACCTGTAAGATAATCCAATGCTTACCCATTTATCAGCAGCATTCTGGTTGCACAATCATGCCATCGTTTACCCATTTATCTGTAAGATAATATTACTTTGATGGAAAGAAAAGAAAACCTCAAATATGCATGGTTCACAAGTGTCAAAGCAATCAACTTTCCACCCAAATAGAGATATGAATAGTAGAACCAGACCTTATGTTCTTACGTTCTCTTTTTGCGTTCACACCAACACCGGTCACCTACCCAAGCTTCTCCAGTCACTGGCACCTTAGCACACCAGCACACTAAAAGATAAGATGATTGGACCAGCAAAAAAATAATTCGAGAGAGAAAATATGTAGTGAGAAATAACGAGTATTAGAAAATCAATTATCAATAGTGCAAGACATGCTGCTATGCTAATCTTCACACCAGCCAGCAAACCAAAATATTAGCAGACTGAAGGCAAAGATAGCAGTCTAGATATGTCTTGCTTATATGGCTGTACCAACTAACCTTTTGGATTCTGGCACCCACGAAAAGTCAGTTTAGATATGTATGTATGAAATTTCAAATGCCTATCAACATACACAGAGCAAGCCCAAAAGAACATCAATTAAATGGAACTACATTTTATTCGAACTACTAATCATGACTGGTTTGAGGAACGTAACAATGCCCTTCCACCAATTTACCCTTTTATGTCCAGATCATCTATTTTGCTAGTCATAATTATGAATTATTTCTTTTTATCATGCATGTCTGAACTAGCCTGAATTGTCTTCAGTATCCTTACTGCTCCATTGAATTTTTTTCTCTGAAATCTGAATACATGGAAGCCCTTAGTGGTAAATATTTAACATCAGAACGTAGACAAACAAGATAGCAGTCTAGACAACACAAGATAGCATAATTCAGATAAGTCTACTCCCTCCACTTTGATTGTACCGTTCCTATGCAGATCAGTCTACACAAGTAATTCACTTCCCGTCTTATTAGTGTAGCACCAACCGTCCAGCCCATCTCATGACACAAATTAATTAACTGAACCCCAATAACAAGGAAGCAATAATAGTCTGACAGAGATGAAAGCAGATTGCAGAGATTGAATATCCAAAGAACAACATTAGGGTTCTTGACGATGGAAGATATGGCACGGAATAGGACACCAAGGAGATTTGTATTGTACCTTGTGAAGAAGATCGATGATCAGATGTCCGGGTGCACAAATGCCGATTGATTCAATCCGCGGCAGCTCGGTGTCGGCGGACAGAACTAGATGTGCTTCGCCCCTCAGCAGGAGGATCTCAGCAACCACCAACCAGCTGCGCCCTATGACTAGTCTTCGACTCAATCGGATCCGATAAAACCTGAGACGGTTGGTTTGGAAACGTGGAGGAGAGATTTACCAGGTCATGCGGCGTTTTTAGTTGTGGCGGCGGGAGATTGGTTCCGTTTCGCGGTAAACCTTCGCGCTAAATGGTTGAGTAATAAGAAGAATGCTTTATTAAACTTGATTACTTCTGCTGTACTTTGGTGCTTATGGAAACTCAGGAATGAGTTTGTGTTTTAGAATACTCAGTGGAAGGGTATGGACATGCTCTACCACAGAATTGCTGGAGTCCTGCAAAGATGGGCTATCCTGTTACCGGGGGAACACATGGAACGACTGGAAATCTGCACCAAAGGGCTCAAGTACAAGGCAAGAACGATGCTCTGGCTGCCTTACTCCCCCATGGGCGCCGGCTGAAGATCTCTCATGATCCATCAGAGACTGAAGACAAAGCTGCAAGCTGCCGGCTGCAGCTCTCTATTGTCACATCAAATGCTGAAGAAGAAGATGCAAGTTGGGACCAGAACCTGGCTCGCCCAAGTCTGAAGATCGATCATGCTCCATCCATTGAGGAAACCGAAGCTGGAGGACGTGTTCAGGGGGTGGCTCGCCCCTGGTGGAAGGAGCTGAATGCTGTTCTCAGTGAAATGTAATAGGGTCGTAGTGGAGCTCGGGCTGAGAACTTTGTTTCGCTGGTTTTACCTTCAGTATCATGCTTAGACTTTTTTGGTCTCATCAGGGTGATGATGACCTTGTCCTCTAGGGTAGGGGGCAACTCTAAACGGTGCTTTGAACTGTAAAACTGGTGGTCTGTTGATGTTTAATCAAAAGGCCGGGGCTGGTTTAGCCCTCGTACTCTAAAAAAAAAAAAAAAAAAAAAAAACTTCGCGCTAAACATATCTGGCAGGCCTTTTCTCGTCGTCCTGAATTTAGGGTGTAGATAAGATTCCATTGATTTACCATAAATAGTGATATTCTTATCGTATTCATCAAAACGGCTGTAGCCCAGTGGTCGGACACATGAATTAGTCACACTAGAAAACGGCTGTAGCCCAGTGGTGTGACACATGAATTAGTCACACTAGATCATGGGTTCGAGTCTCCATTATAGTGGGTTTTTTGAAATTTTTGCACTTTCTACAATTAATATTCCTCAATGTTATTTCTTTTTTTAGAAAAATACTGGAAACTAATGCACGAAAAATTAGTGTTTCTTCATTTTGCCGACATTGGATCTTGAAGACATGCAAACTTCATTTTAAATTATTGAGGAACCACACTATTTTTCTTTTTAATCTATAGCTAAAGCTTGTAGCTAGTTTTTCTCCGTCATACTAACTCCAAATGTGATGGGTTTTTTTTTCTAAAATTTTCTAAAATCATGGTCTATCAAGATATTATGTTCTTACTAATATTCTTTTGGTCATATTTTCTTGTGTACATTTCAAATTTTGAATTTAAAAAATGATAACTTCGAACAACATTTTGAAACATCAAACTATTTTGGCTGAAAAAGTCATGAACATGAAAGTTACACAACTCATCAAGATCTATAATTTTTGTATTCGTCATTTTTTCAAATGATAAAGTGAAAGTAATATTATTCACAAATCATAGATATCTCTCTTGTTGTTTACGAAACTACAAGAGAGATATATAAGATTTGTGAACAATGTTACAACCACCATATCCAATGAACAAATGACCAAAATAAACATTGTATATCTTCTTAAGCTATTGAATTTTGCACTTGACAACTTTTTTATTTGAATTCATTTTGGTAAGGAAAACTACGTTTAAATTTATCCAATTTGAAATTTGAATTTTTTCGAACGACCTCCGATGGAGAAACAACCAAAATAAACATTGTAGACCTTGAAAAGTTAAGAAACTTTGTACTTTGCAACTTTTTGATATGTAATCATCTTGCCATGCAAAACTATCTTTAAGTTTTGAAATATAAAGGACGACGGTGCTATAAAACTGTTGGCCATTGTTTGTACCGTCGGCTATTCAATGCAAAGACCGACGGTGCCACTAAGACCGTTGGCAAAAATCTTGCCCTCTCGGACTTATAGTGTAGTGCTCGACGGGACGACATCTAACGCTCGGGAATAGTTTGTACCGTCGGCTATTTGATACAAAGACCGACGGTGTCACTAAAACCGTTGGCAATTAATTTTCCCTCTCGGCCTTCTAGTGTAGTGCCTGACGGGTCAACATCTAACGCTCGGGAATAGTGTGTACCATCGGCTATTTGATACAAAGACCGACAGTGTCACTAAGACCGTTGGCAATTAGTTTTCCCTCTCGGCCTTCTAGTGTAGTGCCCGAAGGGTCAACGTCTAACGCTCGGGAATAATGTGTACCGTCGGCTATTGGATACAAAGACCGACGGTATCACTAAGACCATTGGCAATTAAATTGCCCCGTCGGCCTTCTAGTGTAGTGCCCGACGGTCGATATCTAACGCTTGGGAATAGGGTGTATCGTCGGCTATTCCATACATATCCCGACGGGGGAGCTTATAACTGTCGATAATATGTTAACTGTCGGCCATTCACGGTTTCCCCAACTACCCGTCGGCTATTATACTACCCGTCGGCTATTATACTTCCCTGATGCCTCACGAGCCAAACTAGCAATGGCTATGTACCAACTGACGACTCCATTCTTAGATTTTATTTCAATGCAGTTATCCACCGCTCAATCATTCAATTCAATGCATCACTGCCTTGATTCTCTCTCCAAACCAATACTTGATGATATAACTTAAACTAGCATTTAATTTATAACAATGATTTGAAAGTATTTGCTACGATATGAAAAAAATTTACTTAACTCCCTCAACTACTGGTGCTTGTCTACTTCACCCCCTCACCTACAAAACCAACTATTTTACCCCTCAAACCATTTTTAAGATGATTTTGCTGACCTGGATTATTAAAAAGTCTACATAAACCACGTACTTATTTGCAACATACTTATTACACCGATAGTTTGCTTTATTCGCCTTTCTCTGTTCACCACTCTTGTTCTACTTCTTGGCCATATACTTATTGGTCATTGCATCGGCTATATATATTGGCAAAAGGAACCCACTTCTTACATGCTCCGGAAAAAAAAAAAGGAATTCACCTCCTACCCAATGTGTCATGATTTGTTCAATGCAACTATCTGCCGGTGAGGATCCCGATGGATAACAATACTACTTCCTTCATTTTCTCTCCGAATGAGCATTTGACGTTATAATGTTCAAGTTCTAACAAACATTTGAAAACATTGGACAAAATATAGATTCATGCTGCTACAAAACTTCTACGAACAAGAGATGATTTCAATTTAATTAAGATCTGAATAAATACATGTTTTAAAAGAGAAATACATATGGATTACTCCCTCTACTCTCCTTTTTAGGGATATAAGAAATCAATGGTGAGTGCAGCGACATGACTTGAGCATGCGAGTGTGTTTGCGGCCTGGCAACTTGATCCAAGAAGAGAGAAGAGGATAGAAATTGAAACATATATTATAGTTAGAATACTAGGTGGGCTCTGGCGTCTATTTGGATCGAAATATTTTGAAAATTTGAAAAGTTCTCCGGATGAAGCGAAGGAAAAGCTTGCTGAAGACTGGGAGAAAGCGAAACTGGAAGGCAAGTGGGTGAACTTCTCAGTTATGAAGAACACAAGGAACATGTGATCAGTTTAGTACTATCCAGTGTTAGGAGAGTCTCCTGTTTAGAGAGCGTTAGGTGGTCTGGATCTTCATATCTGTTTTTAAGCTTTTTTTTTTAAAAAAAAAACTGTGGGTTACTCAGCTTATGAGCTTTGATCTAAATATAAAGGCCAGGGGCACCCTTGAACTCAAAAAAAAAAAAAGATTGATGAAAAATTTTGGACCTAACCAGTAAATTTGATATCTCTGAAATTTCGGATTCTATAGGCCGATATTTTTTTACTTATATGGGTTTGCGTCTTTGCATGGAAAAAGGCTCGTATTGTTGGCTCGTTTCGACCACTTGGCGTCCTATTAGCTTGCTCAGGTTTTACCCATTGTTTGGCCGCGTCCAGCCGACACCGAACAGCGGCGGGCGGCGGCTACAATTTCTGCTTCAGCAGTGTGGGCATTGAGCACAGCGTCGTTGTCGAGAGCTCCAACAATTTTGACAAACTCTCTGGCAGTGGCGGTGGGACTAAGCAATTAGAATATTTTTTGGAAGATGTCTGATACTTTTGGGATGCTAGCTTTCTCGTCAGGTTATCCAAGTGATCCCGATGCCTCACAAGCCAACTATCAGGACACATTCGTCATGTTACTGACCGTAGAGTTTCTTGTTTGCAGCTTTGATATTTCCTTCTGCATCTGCTCAATATATTCTGGAAGACAAAGACATATTTTACCAGGTCGCATTTATTCGTAGTGTGCCCCATTATATCTGACACTAGTCATCTCCCGGCTTGCTGTGTACTCCCTCCATCCCTTATTATATGTTGTTCTAGCACAGTTTGTTGTCCCTTAATATATGTCGCTGAGCTAGTGTTGCAGATACGCATAGGTGCAGGCTTTTCCCAGCATGTGAAGTCTCATGGCAAGCAACAGCGTATGGAAAAAGTTGATGTGACGATTATCTTTGTTCACCGTAAAAAAATGTTTGCGTTCACATATCTGGTTCTTTGTCCAAGATGGAGTATTAACTACCTGTCCATTTCAGTAAAGTGCAGCTGAAGAATGTACTATTTATACAGGCCTTCAGTTCACTCCTTACGTTCTTAAGTCCTGTGCCAGACGTCGAACAACACATAATAAGGGACGGAGGGATTATGCCCAATCGCTAGTTGGCGCGCGTGCGCTGCCTCCAATAGCGGTGCACGGACACGTGGCATGCATAGAGAACCCAAACCGGTCTAAATACGGGTGGTGCACATGGGGGGAGGGGAGCGGAGCAGAGCGGGGACCAACCCATGGTGGAACGGAGGAGGTGGGGGGGCACGTGGTGTGTGTCAGATTTATTTTGTTTTGCATTTAAAAACGGTATATTAATTTTAAAATGGGATAACTTTTTATCTAGCATCTATTTTCAAATTTCGTTTGCACCATTACGTTCATTACGATGAGATCTCCGAAACTAGATCCATATTGGACATGTTTCGGAAAAAAAATCATGTTGATAAAGTTTTATGTCTATGAGTATAAAGTTTCAAATGTTGTAGTACAAAGTTTCAGAACATGGAGTTTAGAGTTTTTGAACTGCAAAGTTCCTTTTGCAAGTTGGGTGTATAAAGTGTCACTATAAAGTTTGAAATGAGCTAGTATAAAGTTTCTGAAATTAGATGTAGAGTTTTGAAATCCTAATATCTCGAACCGAGTTGTATAAGTTTATAATGTGGTTGAAAGTTTTAAACCTAGTAGTACTAAGTTTGTAATGTGATAGTTCAAAGTTTGTAAATTCGAAGCATAAAGTTTTCAAACTATGAGTACGAAGTTTCTAATGTGATAGTTTAAACTTTATAAATTTTCTGAGTGTAAAATTTTGAATCTAGCTGCACAAAATTTTTAATGTAATAATTCAAAGTTTATAAATTCCGAGTGTAATATTTTGAATCTAGAGTACAAAGTTTGTAGCGTGATATTTTTAAAGTTTTTAAATTATGAGTATAAAATTTGAGGTCCACATAAAAAAAGATTATAACAGAATTAAACCTTCTGTTTTTATACTCTACGTTTAATACTATTTTTAAGAGTTGTTGCATGGTTGCATGAAAAACATTCGCATGCACATGCCGGCTCCCACTAGCTCATCCGCGCGCTGCTATCCGTGGAAGCGGGCGTGCGCCGCTACGCCTACCAGTGCACGCGCGCCAGGCAGTTATGCCCCGGATTATGTCCTAAAGGACATACGACACACATGGTACGTTACTGGCGCGAACAAAATGGTCTAGCTTGCTCCCTCCATCCCAAAATAGATAACCTTATATGTGCCATGGGAATTAAGAAGTAAAAAGTTGTGGTGAATGGACAATGTGGAGAGAGATAGAAACATGTAGGGAAAGAGATGTATTGGGAAGAAACAGTTCTATTGGTACAAGAAACAGTTAAATTTTAGGAAAGTATATAATGAGAGAAGGTCAAATACCTTTTCAGAAAAATTGAATCATATAAGCTCGTATATTTTGGGATGAAGGTAGGTGCCCCTGAAAATCTTGTCATTGCGTGAAGCCCAAATTGCCCAGCACATAGTTATTATTACTTCCATGAAAAATTGTCGAGGAAGCTGAGATTTCATACCTTCCGTAATGTGGTAAGTACCTACTGAATTTGGCACTAGGACTTGAATACTCCACCAACAAGCAATAGAAAAAGGGCAGTGAAAGAAGAGATGAGGAAGATCCTCATCAACGGTTAAGTTATAGAGGACACAACTATAAGAGAGGTATGCATGTTTTTCTTTGGAGAAGGGACCTAGTATTGAGCCTATCCTTGAGAAAAAGCCAAAAAAAGAATTTTCGTTTATTTTGACAAGCAGTGCGCCAAAGCCAATGAAAGGTAGGGTGTGGGTGGTGATGACCAGTGAGATGCAAATAGACTCTATGAGAGGAGAAAAAAGAGTTACCCCGAATGTATGACCAAATATCGGGTTCATCAGAAAGATAGAGATTGGTAAATAAAAGAGGGAGTGAAAATCAGGAGTAGAAGCAGTTGTGGCCATAGAAATTCCATGTTTTTTGTAAAAGAAAATAATTCTGGGTACTGTAGGCAAAGGGGATTATTAAGCCATGTATCAAAGCACAAAAGACATGAAGAGCCATTCATAACAGAAATTGAGGTCAACTGTTTGAAGGTATCTAGCAATTTGAGAATATCTCTCCACCAAAAGGATCCTAGGTAACCTCGCCATAAGGAAGTTTGGTTCTAGAATAATATTTATCCCGAGACAAGACTAACCCAAGGAGTGGAATCCCTGTTAAAGAACTTATGGAGGTGCTTGAGAAAGAGGCTTTCATTTTGGGTCTTGATGTTAAGGATACCAAGTCCACCTTCCCCTTTGGGTAGGCAGCTTTAGGTGGCTTCTTAGAGTTAAGATTAGAACCTCTCCAAAGGAGTGTCTTCTAAATTTATTGATTTCGTCAATAATTGTTTTGGGGAGAAGGTAACTGCACATAGCAAACATGGGTAAAGCAGTTAGAACAACATTTGTGAGTTGAAGTCTACTAGCCTCATTTAGAAAGGATGAGAAAGCCACCAATCTTCTTTCCCATTTGGTATTTAAGGGCCAAAAGTCTGCAACGGAAGGTTTAGTTAAAGCCAAAGGTAAACCTAAATAAGTAAAAGGCAGTTCTCCTAAAGTACAACCAAGAACAGCAGCAAGAGATTGAGCTTTATCAATAGGCACATTCAGAGGGACCATCATGGATTTATTAAAGTTAACTTTTAGGCCTAATGATTCTACAAAAGATGAGAGAATGTCTTTTAGATGGCTTAATTCATTAGGGCATGCCTTCATGAAGATAAGGGTATCATCAACATATTGAAGGATAGGAAACTCCACGTCATGGATATTAATGGGGAGAGATAAAGATCCAGAAGTTTTAGCATAATTTAGGAGTGTTTGGCGGAAGTCACCTGCCAAAACAAATAATAGGGGAGAGAGGGTCTCCTTGCCTAACTCCTCTCTTACAATGAAAAACTTTACCTGGTAAGCCATTGAGAATAACTAAAGAAGTGCCAAAATTAAAGATGGATTTCATGCATTCAATCCATTTTGAAGGAAAGCCCTTGTGCTGCATTATTTGGATCATGAACTCATGTTCAACCTTGTCAAAGGCTTTCTCAAAGTCTAGCTTGAGAATGAGGAGACATTCCAAGGCCCAAGCAATGCAATTTTGGATAGTGCATTTTTTAATAAATCCATATTGATTTTTGTGAAGAAGGGAGGGTAAGACAACTTGGAGTCTATTGGCCAAGAGTTTTGTTAGAATCTTGATGGAAAAATTAAGGAAAGAAGTGGGTCCAAAATCACTAACTTTAGTGGCATCATCCTTTTTAGGGATTAGAGTAATGTAAGACCCATTAATACTTCTAAGACATAAAGAAGTACCATTAGAGTAGAAGTTATCACAAAGATTGTAGAAATCTATGTAGATAATTGGCCAACATTTTCTGACAAAATTAGTGTTAAAACCATCAGGGCCCGGGGATTTTTCAAAGGGCAGAGCTTTTACTGTAGAGTCAATCTCAATTTTGGAGAAAGGCTGAGTAAGGGAGTCTAGATTGGGACGGGGGATAGATAATCTGTTATGTCAAAACCTATGGATGTGAAGTAGAAGTGCGCAATCTCTCTTTGAAGGTTAACCAAATGAGGTTAGCCTTGTCATGATGATCAATAAGGAGTGTCCCATCATCATTTACCAATTGGGTTATGAAGTTTCTTCTATAAGTTGTGGTGTCATGAGCATGGAAGAATTTGATATTAGCATCCCCAAGGGTTATCCATTTAATGGACCCTCTTTGCTTCCAATAGGATATATGCTGTTGTAAGAGAGAGATAAGCTTATCCTCCAAAATTTTCCTGAGATTCCATTCTATAAGACTTAGATCTCTGAACTGTTCAAGAAAGTTTAGGAAGTAGTGAATTAGCTTGACATTTTGAATATTGGTATTTCGCTTAGAGATAGAATGCCTCCAAGTTTTAGGACTCCCCTAAGATTTTTAAATATGTCGTGATATTTTTGGTAGAGTCGGGACGGAAAATTGGAGAGAACCATCCTCATGCTCAAGCCAAAAATTTTCAAAGTGAAAGATAGAAGGGACAATTGTGCAACTGCCCCCGTTTTGAAGCGCAACATGGCCCTAGGGCCCAACGCAGATGGCCACGGCGTCGACCCGAATGCCCCTGCTCCCATGGCCGCGGCGTTGACCCCTGGCGCTGCCCTCCACAGGCACCCGACAGCGGCTGCCCCTGGAGCGCATGGATTTCGGCGATCGGCAACCGTATCTCCGGTACTGGATCTGTGCATGGTGGTCGCGGTTGTTGTGGCTTCGCATGGGGGTGACGACGGTTCTGCGGTGGCGTGTTCCCCTTCGACGCGCATGTGGGTGGGGCTCCTCTCATGCGAGGCTCCACGCGTTCATCGACAGTGGCAGTGGCCATTCTATTTTTAGGCCGATGCGGCAAGTTAGTTGCACCATGCATGTTGGCCTCCAGATGCAGCATATTTCTTCATATTAGAAATTGATTTTTCTTTCTATAAACAAGATGAGCTTCAAGTCGTGATTTTGAAATTTGGGAGCAAACATGGCGTGTAAATGTTTTGATGGAATTACGAATGGAAATAAATATGTTTGGTTGGCAGATTTGTGACTTTTTTGTATCATGTTTGAATTCAAACGATTACTACTACACAAATAAAATTTTTATTTGTATTACAATGAGTATAAACGCTAGAACCTAAATTATGGAGTAATTCGGATGCATGTCAAGGACAGTTTTATTACTAATTGGATCACTTTGGAAAGAAAACTAATTACTAAAAGAGCTTGATTCCAAGTTATCGAGTCATCCGCTTGCATGACATGCTATGTTTTTATTACTATTTACGTATTATGGGAACAAAAGTAATTCCTAAAAATGAATTAGGGTCCGTTTATCTCTTATAGTTGTAAATTAGTAAGAAAAGTAGTACTACTAATTAATTGATTTATTACTAATAAATTTATTACTAAAAACTACTCAAAAGTGATTCCTAAAAAATTTGTTACTAATAAATTTATTGGTGTATGTTGTTTCTCTAATTACTCCAATTCGTATTTCACTGTTGAATGGTCAGCGTCTATTGCGGTTGCATTCTGGCCATTAACTCCCTTTGTTTTAACTGTTGCATGCAAAGAGTAAACTCTATTCTTGCGGACATCGAAAGGTAATTAGGAAGAAAAATTTGTGGTTGCGAGGAGGTCGCTGGAGGATGATGGCGTACGGACGTGGCTCTAAATACTATTTAGAGCCTTAGGCTCTAAATAGCGGAGTCCGTAAATGTTATGCTTATATATAGTGCAAATATATAATGTCATTTGTCCAACATAAGTGCACATTCAGCCAATACATAAAACAGGGGCATTTGCACAATTTTCAGCCAAGGGTATTTTGGTCTTTTCAGCCCCAACTTAACACCGTTAAGTGGACTTAACTGGACAGGGGCAACTGCTGGCTTCGTTTTGAAAAAATAGGGGCAAACGAGCAAAGTTAAAAAAACGAGGGCAAACGAGCAATTGCGCTTCAGAACAGGGGAAGTTGCACAATTGGCCCAAGATAGAACCTTTGGGTATAGTAGTTGAGATAGAGATTAAGCAAGGAACATGATCAGAAGTTTCCATTGTGAGGGTGCTAGCTACTGTATTAGGGTAGAAAGTAGTCCAACTTGCAGACGTAAAAGCCAGTCCAAACGCTCAAGGAGAAGGGGTTTTGTTTATTGGTCCAAGTAAAACGCTGGCCTTTAAGAGGGAGTTCTACTAACACGAGAGAACTAATACCATCATTGAACATAAGCATATCTAAGTAATTAGCCCCATCTCTATTTCTGTCGTTTGGATTTTGATAAAGATTAAAATCGCCAACTATTAACCAATCTATTGTGTCAGGCATGGAAATATGTTTAAACTAGTGGCCTTGAGTAGTACAAGGGGCATAAACATTTGTCAGAAGCCAGCAGGAATTATTATGGATCGAAGTAAACATGATTGAGGCAGCATAATCGTTTTGGAAGATACATTGACCATGGAAAAGAGAGCTTTTCCATACTACAATAGTGCCACCAGAAGCACCAAGGGCTGGGATGAAGTCAAAAGAATCGAACACAAGGGGGCAAAGGAGTCTTAAAAAAGCTTGATCAAAAGAGTCATGTTTTGAATCCTGGAGACATATTACATCACTGGAGGATTCCATCACCGTATCCATAATGGCATTCCACTTCTTTTTGGAATTTATACCATGGATATTCCAACAGAGAACTTTCTAAACTTTGACTCTCATTTTTAAACTAACAAAAGTGAAGCAAAAGAAAATCTTTTAGACAACTAAAAGGAGTTGAAGGAGAGGCATCAATGGTGGGGGGTTTTTTGAGTCTCAGTCTCAGACCCAGCCTGTGTTTCCTGAATCAGTGACCCATCAACCTCGTTGTCTAGAATTTCAGGTTCTAGTTGACTTGTAAAGTTTGGAAAATCAGGAGGAACAACTTCATTATCCTCAGAACATGCTAATTCAGTGATGGAAATAGAGGGTCTAGATTTGGGGGGAGGGAAAGAATATCCTAAGTTGTTAGCATCCTTGGAAATCATTTGCCAAGCAGGAGACTGCGGGAACTCTTTTGCCCAATCGAAGGAGGACTATTTGAGCGACAGTAGGGTGAAGAAGTTAATCCAATGTGTTGGCACCAAGACATATGGTTGGGCTTGATCAATATTGTTGAAGAATCTTGCCCATATTCGGATGGCATCTGGGCTTGGGCTGAAAGCTAAGGTGTCTGGATCAGAAAAAGGCCCAACAATAGTTTGGGAAATCTCTGAGAGGTTAGGTTGATTGTGCAGCGCTGGCCCAAGGTTGAAGAGTGGGAAATTCTCTTTCTGGTATTGCTCTGGCTCTGGAAAAAAACTGCAAGAAGGAAGTTGAGCTTTTATGGAACACACTACTCGAACTGGTCATACAGACTGAACTTGAGATACCGCATTGGATCAGGAGCATTGAGGTAAGTATGCACCATTCCAAGGTGTATGTCAGCAAGCCCAACTAGAGGATGTGGATTTTTATTTGGTGCCAAGTCTTCAAAGGGAATCAGATCCTCTAGAGGTACTTCATCTACTACAAGGGGTCTAAGTTCTGCAGGTTTGGGAATTGGGTCATCTTAGTGTCATCATCATCATCCATCAGTGGCGACATCTCATCATCGGAGGACTCAGTCAAATCATCCATCTCGAGGACCTGCTCAATCTGTTGTGGTACTGGTGGAGGATCCACATTTTCTTGAGCTTGCAAAACTTCTTCCACCGGCTCATCCTGATGATCATTGACCTGAACATTGATCTGCTTAGGGATTGGGACCAATTGACGGATATTCTCTGGTGGAACATGAACTGCCTCACCATCTTGGGGCCAGGCCTGAATGCCAATCTCATTGAGCTTGTTCTCACTGGGGACAAACTGGTGAACAGCAGGCACAATGGGTGGATTGATGTTAACAGGCTGACCAAAACCTTGGAAGTGGTAGTTACTAGGATTAAAAGCATCACCATTGGGAGGTGGAATGTCTACATCTTGAGGACCCACTCCAAGCATAGCAGCTTGAAGAATTTCACACTGCACACACCAGCTGATCGATTCAAACTGTGTACCTTTAGTGAAGACGAAGAACCAAGGTATGTCCTCTAGACTTGAGACTCTTAATCTAACCACAGCTCGTGCCATATGAAACATGTCCTCATCCCAAACCAAAAGACGGCCAAAAGATGAGACTACCTTCTCAATGAGGGCCTCTGTCCACAGATCAAGATTCAATCCAAGGAGCATGATCCATACCTGATGAGTCATAATGGCCGTGCGGTTGTTCCAGGCTCTATTGTGTGGAGTGAAGAAAAGAGAGCCCCCATTGGCCATCAGTTGAGGACCGCCATGAACCAACAAATCTCACTTAAAGATAGAAGTGAATCTGACACAGGCTTGGCCGAATGGACAGGGTTGGATGGACAGGAAGCCAATGTTGCGTTGGTTGAGGAATGCTTCAATCTGATCTTTGATCATCATAAAGTTGATGTGCCCTTGTGGCGCTGGGAGGAAATTGGCGATGGCTAGATTGTTGTTTCTTTCAACAATCTTATTTAATGGAGAGAAAATAAGAATTGCAAGTTAGAAACAATTAAGAAAGCAGGCGATCTCCCAATAATAATTCATGGCTTCAGCCCTCACTTACAGCACAGCAGTATTTATTTCCATCCAGAATGCTGAGTCGCCTTTAGCTACGACGTATCCTTTCCATACCGGTATGATTATATATATGGGATGTAGCGAAATAGATGTGAAACATGCAACACATACAAGCAGATAGGAATATAGGATTGTGAGGCGCCAGGAAGAATGGTGCAACTGCATATCCGGCTCAGCCAGGCAAGCATTTGACAACACCTTCATCCAAATCCCACACACCATCTTCGTTCACCCCACCGGCGGGCCTGGCACCTGGGGGCTCGACGAGGTGTCCCTGGCCTCCTGCCACGTTTCCATTGTGCCATGTTGGTGCTGCCTGCCAACCGCTATCGGCCATTGCTGGATCTAGAAGCAGTTGTCCACTTCGTGGGTGCTCGGTGTCCGACAACATTAGTGCCAGGGGCCGCCGCCGCAACAGGGAGGCACCAGGTGGTGGCAGTGCGGTGCAGATGCGCATTGCGAGTCCGAACCCCGGAGACAGAACGACACCCGCCAACAGATAGAAACGCCCAATACTGGGCTTTTTTTTTCTATGAGGCCGGAATAGCTCTAGTGGAGTCACGCACCAGGATAGCAGGACAGCTGCTGGTCATTTTGTACCTCGAACCGAGCAAGTTCATCCCTCATTCTCAAAGCATCCACGGATAGAACTCTGAGGGGCTCAGCGGTAGCCGGAGAGGCTTGAGCACACGGCTTGCACCCAAGCCACCCGACTGAGTGTATAGTGACGAAATGTTCTGCAGCAAAGTAGTACGTTCAGGGCATCCATGCTTATACTTTTCTGGGTTTATCCATCAGCAAGTCAGCCTCTCATCTCCACACAATTTTGTACTTATTAGTTATTACAAACCCCATTGAGAAGCTTGTACACTAGCATATTATAGTTTTGAGGAGATTACAAAAAAAACTAGAGTAAAAAATGTTGTGAAAATAGTTGATCAATTGGTCGTGGGCCTTTATATTTTTGGAGCGGCACATCTATCCTAGGGCTAACTCCGCCTAGGTTGACTGGAAGACTTTCCTTAGTCGTCTCAACATAGTCGGTCCCATGCCTGGAGGAGGGTGTGTTAGGTTTGGCGAATCAACAATAAAAATCAGCCATCTAATGGAGTTGAAACCCACAAGAACTGTTTCGGAAAAAAAAACGACGACTTGCCTCTTCTGGGTTTCATCTCTAGCCTACCCCAACTTGTTTGGGACAAAAAGGCTATGTTGTTGTTGTTGTTGTACATCTATCGTGGGGCTAAAGTCCAAATACATGAGGAAAACCGGACATAAAACAAACAGAAAAACCGGACGCATTATAGTGTAACACACGTGTGCACCACATCGAACGTCGTCAGGAGCTAGCATTTGTTAAGATATATGGATACTTTTATTGAATAATGTGCCCTAGTTGCAAACAATAGAATGATCCAAGTCATGCCTTCTCTTTGTTGATGGAGGTTAACATAATCTGGATTGCACGAGGAGAAAGCGAGCACGTGACCCGTAGGCTCCGGGGTAAAAACGACATGACTGAATATAACATCATACTAAGGTGCGGAGTGCTTAACTAAATATTCTCTAAATCAAATGCCCTGCACAGGTAGCACAGAATCTCTATGTACTGTATCTGTTAGTTCATCCGCAAGTATTCCTGACGCCTCACAGACCTACTCAAGACTCTCATGACATTTTGCTGTGTTACCCTGTTCTATGTGAATGATAAAGCACCACACCGACTAATGTCTGCAGCGCGAGAATGATTTGTGCTTTTTGCACAGCCCTAATGTTTGCTGTCCGAAATCTTTATGTATCTTATTCTCTGAAG
This sequence comes from Themeda triandra, assembly GCA_018135685.1. Taxonomy (NCBI): domain Eukaryota; kingdom Viridiplantae; phylum Streptophyta; class Magnoliopsida; order Poales; family Poaceae; genus Themeda; species Themeda triandra. The sequence goes on from JAENPR010001203.1 coordinate 58,420, forward strand.
GCTTTAAGTCGCTGGAACATATGCAAGGTTTCTAAATATACAGTGTGTCCAGCAATTGATACTGCTAGGCAGGATCACAATGAATGGAGAAAAACTCTGAATTACAACAAGAAATTATGTCATCGCCATGGATTCATGCCATGTCAGCAGTCAGCATAGCCTGAGATAGCGATGGCCCACATACTTAGATGATTTGAGCACGGCAGTATTAGTTTCGATCAAGAATGCTGAGTCACCTCTAGCTAGGGTGTATCCTTTCCATAGAGATAGGATAGAATTATATATATATAGTAGGAGATACATTTTGAAATTGAAGTGAAAAAAGCATGTTGCGTCACATGAAAACTGTTGGAGTGGGATTGAGAAGCGCCAGGCAGAATTGTGCTACCTATGCAGATTCTCAGGCAGGCACCCATTAGATACCACCTCCACCCAAACAAAACACACCATATGCAAATGAGGTACCCCTCACTTGGCCGCAGCGTGGGTGATGCATAGGACAACAAGCATCAGTTTGGAAATAGTGGTGCACTGCCCTCTCGGAGGATGCCTGCAGGAGCTGCCAATGCCACCGAGATGGCACGGGCAGGCAAGGACGCCTGTGAAATTATCCTGTCAACGTCTCTGAACTTGGGTTTTTTTTCTGTTTAGAAATAAGTGTCATTATAGATCGTGTGCTAACATTTGTTGGGGACTTGATCATGATGAAGAGTGACTTTTTAACTATTGTTTATGCTTTGCCTGTCATATGTCTGTCAATTAAACCAGTCACTACAGTGTAGAAATATGAACTGTTGACTAATTTACAGTAGGCATGCCTTCAAAAAAAATTTACAGTAGGCACAATAACAGAGAGAACACAAATGGAAGAAAATGCCAGTACCATTGTTTCTGCCTGGACAAACATACACATCAGCTTCCCTAAATGACAATGTTCAATGATGTACAGTACGGCACGGTGCATTGTTTCTGCGTGGACATACACACACATCATCATAATTGAATAATACTCGTCATGAAATGGCCTGCACTAGGACGCCTGTTGATTCATCCACAAGTGTTCCTGATGCCTCATAGGCCTACAACCCACAAGAGTACTTGTCACCTGAGCCTACTAGATGTGAAAGAGCAAGCATAATTACCATGGGGATTCATGTCTCACTTGATGCGTCATCATTGATCAAGAACTCTATATATGGTTTAACACGGACGTACTTGTTCATGTATTTATTAATAGTGTGGCCCACGGTTTGATATTAGTCCAGTGAGAAAGCATACAGTAAAACTGCAATGACTTTCATTCACCGCCGGTCAACAAAAGCACAACATTGAAATACTCTGACGAGCAAGGCAACCCTTCTCTATCTTTGAACTCATAAGATCAGAACTCATGTTCACAGCTGCACGAAAACATTGTGTAATTTCATCATGCCCCTTTAAATAACAACCTTGAAATAGTATAATCCTTGAAATTCCTGATTATCTCTGATATGAAGGTGCAAATAAACAAGTTGCTGTATTTTTGGTTTTTCAAATTACGTATACAGCAGCCTAAACGTGTCTTATCATCCAGTTCTTGGTACATTCAAATTTCTCATTTAACTCACTAAAACTGTTCCAAGTGTTAATTGTAGTTCCTATACTTTTAAACTACATACGTTGCACCCTAAACATGTATTATTGTACCATCGCAGTCCATTCCCTTCCATCATATTGTGTGTTGTATGAGCCAACCACATGTATGCAGCCACTTCGTGCTATAACAGTTTTGTCCACCCGCAGTGCAGAAAGGCCGCAAGCAGGTGCTCGATGTGCACAGTGGCAGCGATGAACTCATCGTAGTCGATGGTACTGCTGTTGTCGATGTCAGCGGCATCCATAAGCAAGGTCCCTGATCTCAGTATCTCACTCTCCTGAGGTCAGAGATGTAACCCACCGCCCCAACACCCACCCTCCCCCCCCCACACCCCCCCCCCAAGGTCGACGATGAAAGTGTGGGAATAGTTGATTGTATATTGATCTATGTTTAATGTATACATATATACATTTACAGATGCATGCAACCACACGTGAGGGTGGAGAACCACCGTTCTATGCGTAGGAGACTAAGCCTAGCCATTGCCTATAATTACACTGTCTAACAGACGATGCTGCCATGGTCATCGTATGTGCGTGTGGATATGGGCCAATAGTTCTCTGTTCACCTTTTTCTCAGCTTGGATGACAACTCTTCTCCCACTTCCCCATTTGTATCTGATATATAATGGCCAACGGAAACCACATCTGTACCTAATATGTTGTGGTTCGTTAAATGCAACTAACCACTATTGAGTATCAAAAATGTATAACAGTACTACTTCCTTGATTTCCTTTATAAATGCTTCTTGCTGTACAAGATATAATAGTTGAAGATATAATGCGTAAGTTATTACAATCATTTAAATATATTGGCCAAAATACAGATCCATGATGTCTCAAAACTATAGTACAACAATTTCACTTAAATTATGATCTCAAATGCATACATTTTAGAAACCCACATAGATGCGGTGCAAAGAATGAATGCCTTCAATACAATTATTGTAAAGCTTGAATGTTTTTTTTTAAAAAAAAATCCAGTCACCTGGCTCATTATCAGTAATAAGGACGTATGAGAAACAGCTGGTGATTACATGCAGGAGAAGCTCTACCTATGGCAGCCAAGGCTGCGAAGGTTGAGGTTTTACAATACATATTATATTAATCGCTGGGAACTTGAGCAACCGTAGCATTAAGGGTTTAATAGCTTTCCTCCCTGCTAATTACCTGATGGAGCAGATGTCCTTATTTCCACAAACAGCACTTGCGCATATGTGTGTTAACCAGCAGCTCTTCAACGAGTTTTCACCATAAATGCGAGCAATTGGTGAAGCAGAGAAGTACCACAAAGAAAACATGTTACGACATTAATGTGTTCCGTGTACAACTGTACAAGATTATTAGACATGTTCATCCATACACAGGTGAAAGTCAGTTGAAAATAAGAAGGTTTTATGGAACACATAGAACATTATCAGGTTAAATGTTCTGATTGTAGCGACCCATAGTCCAAACGGCTTAGATCCACTCTTTATTTAAATTGGCAATAACTTAAATTGATCTCATCTAGTTTTATAGAAATATTTAAACCATTTATTTTATTTACTATTTTCTATATACAATCCAAAATTAAAAATTTTGGGGTATGACGCTAATTTGTTCGTTGTAGGAAAACTCACCAAATGCACATTGTATTGAAATATCTATATGGAAATGGAAGTCACAAACTCCGATCCATATAGTAACAAGTGGAGACTTCTATTTGTTCCTTTTTCCCAAATTGCAGTATATTTGTTCCTAGCTGCTGTAAGATAAAGGTATTTTTGCTTTCAACTGCAACAGAGGTGCATCAGGCAGCCATCCATCCCAGGCATCCAATTGTTGACGCAGGTCAATCTGCATCCAAATTTTGGCGCAGGACAACTGAAGCACCCCGGCCCTTTCCATGGATCTTGGCTTAATCTTTTTCACCTGTTGCTTCCTTGCCAACCTACTCTGGGCTCTCAGCTTAGTAACCTCAACCATTTCCTCCCGTGCAGGTTTGCCGTCAGAATCTAAGCTGAATAAGGTTTGCTGAGGGTGGCACTCGGCAAACCTTTTGCAGAATGCCGTCAACACTCGTTAAAAATCCGGTTTCCGGTAGTGATCCATTTCTACCACCGAACCTGACTAGTCTATCTCCTCCATTCCGTCACATCTATGGTCCTGATGTCTCACAAGCCTAATTAGCACTAGCTGCATACCAAATGACCTCCATTCTTTGTAAAGAACAGACTACCAAAGCCACATACTATTGCACCCGTATTTCCCTTTTGTTCACCTTTCTCTCTGCTCAGGTGCATGGTTCTTCTGATCATCTACTCCCCCACTTGCATATGCCATATATTTGGCAAAAGATACCACACAGACCCTTCGAATGTGTCTTGAATCATGATTCATTCAATGCAATTATCCACCGCTCATTCATTCAGGCAATAATTATACCACTGCCTTGATTAACGGAGAATCTAACTTAAATGCCTGAAAGTACTGGCTAAATATAGATTCATGATGTCATAAAACTGGCCAATATCAACTTCAATAAAATTAGTATTCATATAAATACATACTAGCAGGGTGCCCCGTGCATTTTTTTTTGTTAGCGGGTAGGTATTGTTCCCTAATGGGTCGGGTTTGGTACAGTTACTGAACCTGTTACTATTTGTTTGCGGGTTAGTACTGTTCCTCATAGGTCTGTACTGTAGATTACCGGGTTATCACAGTTCAAAAAACCGTTACTGTTTGTTGGCGGGTTTCACTGTTTCTTAGCGGATGATACTGCTCCTTGTCGGGTTGGTACTGTTCACTGAAACAATACTGTACTAACGGGTTTACTGTAGCTAGTCGCTGTGCCAAGCACGTAACATGTGAGAGTGACGGACCCGCGCCGGTTGCTCGCTTTTTATAGTATAGTATAGATTAGAAACTGAGATAAAGCTCATGTTCATTAGTGGAGAAAATTGCTTTAAAATACTATACCACAGCCAATCTGTAGAGTCCGACAATGGTCGCTAAAACTTAATAAGAACGTCAAACTATCAGACGCTATAACCTGGTGATAGAAGATCGGTCGCTATAGAGCTAGGTCAGACCATGGGTTGCTAAACACATGTCCCAGAGTCCAGCGATTCGTCTCTATAGCCCATTTCCATTTTAGCGCGCTGAGCCCAACCCATTCGCACACTAAAATTGACGGGCCCAACTGGGCAGTGTAACCCAGACCCTAAACGATTGAGGATAGAGAAACGGAAGCCCATCTCAGTCATCGCTGCCTAAACCCTTTCACGCGCGCCACACCGCACACCTGCTCCATCTCATCACGTACAAGAGCTCGCGGCCGGGGAGCGCCTGCCGCGGCCACCATCCCCGGTGCCACGCCCGCCGACCTCGCCATCGCGGACGCGTTCCTAGCGCCGCGCCCACCGTCCTCGCCGTCCCGCCCCACCCACTCCCTCTCGTCACAGGAGCTTGCGGCCGGGGGGCGCCATCCGCGGCCACCGCAGCGTTGTGCCCGCCGACTTCACCATCACAGACGGATCCCCAGCGCCGCGCCTACCGTTCTCACCATCCGGCCGTAGTCATCGCTGTCGTAACAGCCGCCGAGGCCGTCTTCCCTACCTCTGTCATCGTAGTAGCCGTCCCTGCTCCCACTACCCACGAGATCGAACTAGGGCTTCCCAGAACAGTTACTAGTTCTCTACCCTTGAATCCCATCTGCTGCATCCTTACCCTCCTATCCCATCTTGGCCTTGGTCCCCTTTCCAGGGTTCCTTGGATGCGTGCACAGCAGGTCAGGATGGAGGCGTTACATGTTTTTTTTGACTAGATGGAACTCTGTGTGAACGATGTCGCCTACATTTGATTGTATATATGTACTGTGTCATGTACCAGTTTTATCTGAAGTCTAGATCGAGCTACAGAAGAAAAATCTTGATTAAGAAAATAGCAATGGAATTAACAAAACTGTATCCTAAGAATTTTCCAGAAAAAAGTGTTGGAGTTCAATTCCTAATGAAATTTGTCCTAGACTGCTCACCACTTTGTATCAAGTTTTGTTCAATTTGCAAAATCTGGCTTATTCATTTTACATTAAAATAAAATATGCTAATTCCTGTGTTATCTGATTTTTGTATTCTCGGTGAATGAAGAAAGGAAGCTGTTTCCTATACTTGCATTTCTTTTCCTTTTATTACTCTTGAAGTCACACAGAACCTGCATACTGCATGCATTATTCAGCCAAGATACTATATTGCAGACCCTTTCAATTTGAAGAGAGATTGAACGACTCAACGAACACATGTATAAATATACTTGGATTAGTTTTACTTGGACTAGAGAAACACACTTCACAACTAGCTCAAGATTTGTTGCCATGTACTTGGATCAGTTTTGCTTGATGTTCAGGTTCTGAACTTAGTGATCTCAGGTGCTGCAACTAATGTCTGAAACACTAATAAACCTGAAACTTTGATGAGAAGCATCCAGAATTTTCTGCAGATAGTCGAAATATCCGTCTAGCATTTGCCACGGATGGGTTTAATCCATTTAGAATGAACAATGTTAGCGATAGTGTTTGGCCTGGTATTTGTATTCCACTCAATTTCCCATCTTCCATGTGCATGAAGCAATCATCTTTCATCCTTTCTATGCTCATTCCTAGTAAACATGCCCCCAGGTAGTGATATGGATGTCTTTTTATAGTCACTTATTTATAATTTATTAGATATGTTTGAAAATGGAGTTAGAACCTATATATGATGTTTCATGGTGCGGATTAGATCCTATACTCTTTGGACTTTACACTCTGAACTTGAAGCAGGGGGAGAGAAGAGCTCTTGACTTGCAGCATGGGGAAAGAAAAGCTAAGAACTCAGGTGGGCAGTCTATATGTGATTTTTGCCTTAGTCTATGATGCAGGGGGGAAGAAAAGCTAAGATGCAGTAGCTGCAATGGGCCTTATTCTATGATTTTTTTTTTTTTTTTCAGTTTAATGGCCACATGTTTGGTTTGATTGATGCATAACGTCACTGAAGATCATATGTTTTGAAAAACTATATTGAGGTCCATTTATATAGGAAATGTTAGCCAGGTACAAGGGTCTTCAGGAGTTGCTTACTAAGGTAATTTCTTGATGCCATTGATCTATTTTGTTAAACTTGTATGGTCTTCTTATTGTCTGTTATATATCAAATTTGTTAACATGACATGTTCTCCATAGATGATTAGTTTGTGCAATCAATAGCTAATGAAAAAGTTCCTCATGAATTAATAGTGCAGTCTCTTGTTCAAACTCAGCATGATTTAGGCGCGTATCAATTCTTACAAGTAGATGAGTTTCTTGTTCAAACTCTCCTTAAATTTTGTGCAAGGGTAAAAAAGCACAGGAGTCTGGTTTGAAGCAATAGATAAACTATAGTCATCTTTATCTATATTTTTATCTATATAATTCTTATTATTAACCACCTCATCTCTACACTATTTTTTTTGTATTCAGGTGGGAGCAAGGCCTTGGAGGTGTGCATAATGTTGCATAGTCACTAGGAAGCTAACATATGACATTTTGCTTTTGATAAGACAGAGATGAGGCATTTTGTAATGAATCACGTTAGATTGTGCAACCAAACAATGACTTGTGCCTGCTATTCAACCTAGCTAGGTTGTATGTGACAGAATCTTAGTTAGATTATTGAACTTGATGTATTGCTAAATGTTGGCTCTAATGAAACTTGAGATATTTTCATCGAATGATGTGCTTCTTGAATGCTATGGGAAGCAATGGATGTATGTGGTTGATGAGTAATGTGACATGTTTCATATATTTATTAGGTTTGAAATCTGGTTATTACAAAATTATTATTTACATATAATTGTGCCATTTCGTAGTGGCTGATTATTTGTCGTTGTAATCTTTTATACCTTCAAATCATCGGTCGCTAAAACATGTGACAGATCATCGGTCGCTATAGATTTTGCGTCCAACTATCGGTCGCTACAGACCCGATCGATCGACACAATAAACTTATAGCAATGCCACTTACGGCGACTTATACATCAGTTGCTACAACGTTATAGCGACAGATGATCGGTCGATATAGCGGCTTATAGCGACCCTTTTTCTGACACTATAGATTGGTTGTGATATAGTCAAAGAAAAAGTTATCTTGATACTCTGAAATATCTATGAATTTTTTATTTAATTAGATTGGATGGTTAAAATCTACATTAAAGGGTGCATCCTTGTTTTTGTTTTGTTGGAGTCATCGAGGGGAAAGGGGGGGGGGATGAGCTCAAAAAAAACAACTTTTGAGGACTCGACCTGTAATTCTTATCACCCTCTCTCTCTCTCTCTCTCTCTTTGCATCAGCAATGCTCCCGACCAATTCACCACGCCACTCAATCTCTGTCGGCCACCTCCCCATCTCACTTGTGCCATCACGCTTGAGCACACCACGCTGCTAGCACCACAGCGTCACGCGCACACCACCTCTCATTGCGCCTTAGGCTTCGTATTGGATCCTAGCCTCGTTGCTAGAGAACACTAGTGCACAAACCCTAACCGCATCGGGCGAAAAACGTTTCTCGCAGCGGGCTTTGGCGCCTGCTGCGAATCAAAGGGCACGGTTAATTATGGCCTGGTCGCAGCGGACAATGCAAGGCGCCCGCTGCGGTTAATGTGTGTTAACCACAGCGGGCGCCTTATGTGGCTCGCTGCGGTAAAGTTTTTAACCACATCGGGCAGGTTAGGTTGCCCGCTGCGGTGTTGGTTCATTAACCGCAGCGGGCTTGCCCGTGGAGGTTAATATTTTTGGATTAAAAAAATAATATCAAATATCAAAACCGAACTAGAATTTCAATTCAAATTGCCGCCCGCCACGGAGGCCTAAAGGGCCTCGTTGCAGAAGCTCATTTCTGTAATAGTGGCAGCAGTGTCTTCACAGCATTGCACAAATGTTCCCTGCTGCACCTTATATGATGTGTGGCCTCTTCGCCATAGTGCCCACATGTACATGGCCCGCGCCACCTAACGGATGTAGAGCCGGAGCTAGCAATTTTTATTAAGGAGGGCCGGGGAAATATGATCATAGTTTTTCAGTGTGCTAAAACATACATAATTATATGTTTCAAGGACTTTTAAAATATTTTTACAATTTTATAATATTTGAACAAAATATGGGTAAAAATGACATTTTTTACCTGTAAATTTAAATATTTATATAGGTACTTCAGTGCTGGATTTTTGCAACTAACAAACGAGCACGACTTGGCATCCGGATGCTACTACTACAGAGAGAGTTTAACATGTATCTGTGGGATGCTATTGCAACCAAACTAGCCATGGAGCTCGAGGATGGCCGTTGGATCATTGGGGGTTACGCTACGAGGTCGAAATTTTAATGGTTTAATGCAGATTCTTGTATTAGTTTTAAATATAATATGGAGTGATCACAACTATGAATTTTAAAATTCTAAGTTTGAGCTTTTCGGTTCCCTGTGGTATTATTTATTATTTATATTTATAATAACATCTATTTTTTGTGTTGGGACGTATTAAAGGGTTACAATATAACATGTTTATATTACTGCATACAATATATAAGATGTATGCATCAAATCGTTTCTACAAGTATAAAAAATCATATCTACAAGTATTAATACATACTATGATGTTACTATACAACGTATCGATATATGTAGACACGCAATAAAGACATGGCTACAATATTATTTCTACTTTTGTTGATACGTGTTTAGGCATCGGGAAACTGTAGTTGTAAATTGATAAAATTTAACCAAGTCCAAGTTTGACCAAGTTTTTGAAGCTCTAGATAGTTTCAAAATGAAAAATTTTAAATATACAATTTATCAAACTCATCAAGATGAACTTTTCAGGTAATGGTCAACTTTTTATATGGTAAATTTTAAATGATTCAAATTTCAAATTTTTAAAAAACACAATGTTTAAAAGGTAAGGAAAAAGAAAGAAAAAATAAAAAACAGGAAAAAGAAAAAATTGAAAAGATGGGCCGTGTGCACGGATGATGGGCCGCGTGCGTGGGCTGCTCTATTGTCTGGAAAAGATGGGCCGGGCCGCGTGCGTGGGCTGCTCTGGAAGCATTTACCGCAGCGGGCAGCGTAACAGGCCCGCTGCGGTAAATGGTCCATTAACCGGTTAATACACCATTTACCGCACCGGGCCTGTTAACGTTGCCCGCTGCGGTAAATTGATCTTCCGCGCGGGCCGGTGGTTGGCCGGCCACCCAACTACCGCAGCGGGCCACTTTGGCACCCGCTGCAGGCCACCAAAGTGGCCCGCTGTGGTAAATCAATCCAGACGTAGTCTGTGCCACGTCACCTCTCCACGTCATCTACCACATCATTTCTCCATGTCAGCTACCACATCACCATTCCACGTCACTTGCCATGTCATTTTTCAGATCACATACTACATCATCTCTATATGGCTTAATGTGTAATAACGCGTCACTATAAAACATGACTAGTAGACACGAATTGTGAATGTACCTACAATATTGTCTATATGTTTTTTCACACGTTATGAAATGTTTCTATAAGACGTAACTATACTAATAGACACGTGTTATATACACATCTATAAAAACGTATCAATATGTTTAGACATGCATCTAACGTATCTAACAGATACACTTACGATAATCGTCTCTACGGAGCCTGACACGGTAGCCCCACCCCCTGGTAGTGATAAAACCTATTGTGCTTGGGAGCACGGCCCCTGCTAGCCCCACCCCCTTGGCTCCGTCTCTGAACGGGTGCTGCTTCCATCTCACACGGGTGAAGGAACGAATGCCGGTGGCATGTGACCAGGATGATTTGGGGATGTCCCCATTCCCTGGGTTCAAGGGGCTCGTGGTATCCCGCATATATATAGGAGGATCAACCCATCCTATCCAGGAAACCAAACACATATGAAAGGTGCACAATGCAGCCATCCATCTTAGGCATCACATTTTGTATGCCTATGTTAGACCCAGAACATGCCTAGCCATGGATCTGAGGCCAGGACATGAAACAAACAACCCTTTAAATATATAGCAGGTAACATTTCTTTGATGTCCTCTCCGAGAGATGACGCGAGGGAACATGGGGTTAGATGTTATTCAACAATGTATTAATTAAAGGAGTGCTACAATTAATAGTTGGGTTATTTTACAACATTTATGTGGTTTCACAATACATCACAAAGTAAGTGTTTCCTCTATATATATCGAAGTTTTTCAAGCCCAAACACAATGGTGAGTGATATTAACGATAGTTTTAGCTGTGCGGGGAGGACTCCTGGATACATTCGAAATAGATAGATCAACCGAGTTCTTGGAGGAAGCTACTCATTTTTACACCTTCACTTCCTAGTAGACTTGGAAGGCATAGGGAACATGTGGGATCCAGGCAGTTCATATCATGCGACACCAGGAACGGAGCTAAGGACCTTCAAGATATCATTACGCGGCATCAATTCCTAAGGCTGCCAACTTGATGATGCCATGCATGGCAGCCTTTTGCATAGCTGCTTCAATTTCATCACCACCGGCATGCTATTGAGGAATTGCCTATGCGACTTTTGAGGGCAATCCATCACTTTGGAATCCGGCTCTTTGCCGAGTGCAAAATTCTTTGCCGAGTGTTTTTTCGGGCACCGCGTGCCAAGAAAAAACACTCGGCAAAGAAAACACTCGGCAAAGAGGCAGCTTTGCCGAGTGCAAAAAAAAAACACTCGGCAAGCAGCCTCTTTGCCGTCAAAAAACAAACACTCGGCAAAGAAAATTTTAGTTTGAATTTTGAAGCCGTAAAAGAATTCAAATCAAAAAAATTTCAACTACAAAGTTGTATAACTTCTCAAGATATATAACCTTTATTTTGGTCATTTCTTCAATTGACAAAGTAAAATAAATTTGTTCACAAATCTTACATGTCTTTTTTATAGTTCATGAAACTATTAGAGAGAGATATATAAGATTTGTGAACAATGTTAGAACCACCACACCAGATGAACACATGATCGAACACCCAAAATAAAGTTTGTATAACTTGAGAAGTTATTAAATATTGTAGTTAAAAACTTTTAAATCTGACTTCATCTTGTCATGCAAAACTACGTTCAAAATTCAAAAATTTAAAATTCAAATTTCGTAAACGATCTTGGATGGACAAACTTCCCATACGAAATTATAGATATCGAAAAGTTATGAAATTTTGTAGTTGACAACTTTTTGATTTGACTTCATCTTGTCATGCAAAACTACATTCGAAGTTCAAAAATTTAAAATTTAAATTTCGTAAACGACCTCGGATGGAAAAAACTTCCTATACAAAAATTGCAGATCTCGAAAAGTTATGAAACTATATAGTTGACAACTTTGTAGTTCTGTCCCTGCTAATAGTAATGGAACATTGAGAATCGTTTTTTCTTTGCTCACTTATACTATTACACACTACTAATGATTTATTCATTTTTTCTATGCTCACTTACACTATTACGCCTTGGAATACCTACAGCCTATTCCAGGATTTGAAGACAGCACTCGATTATAGGGTTGCATTTGGTTTTGTACATACAGCATGCTTCATTTGAAACAGGACCCATATGGGCTATCCTAGCTTCCTGCAGCACTCGTGCTCACACAAGTTAGGCGTCGACCGGCAAAATCTCTCCAATGTTACTACGATTGACAGAGCTGCTGTGCAAGAGCCGAAGTTGTGCACACAGACTTTGAGTGGGACACAAGCTCCACCAACGACGGTGCGTACGAGTGTACGACCACCTGAGGTACAAGCCCGAGTCGGTGCCGGCTGCCCGTCGAGTCCGACAACTATGAGAGCGACATCGTCTTCACGACCAAGGCGCAGGTGTGGCAGTGCGTGTGCCGCGTGCGTGCACTGTTGCCGCCGGAAACGGAGACGCGGCTCTACTCCATGATCGACATGGGATCCAGGCTCATGTACTACAGCGGCTTTGTGTACGTCATGAACGCGTCTGGGAAGGAAGGTGCCCTCGCGCTCGTGCTGTCACTGGAACCGGAGACCATGCCGGAGTTCAGGAAGGTGTTCGCGAGGAGCTCGCGAGCCTGGAGGTGTTGTAGGCGCATCTTTCGCAAAGGAAAAAGCTAGGCTACGTTGGGCCTTGAGTTTGTGCGGCCCATGTGTCAGTTTGGTCGAGAAATCATTGGATCAGCAGTGAACGGTGCAGATGGGGCTGACTGCTGGCTGAAGTCGAAGAGGGTGACTGCAGCGGATCTGAATCCCGGACGGAGACGATTGATCTTGCGGCGAAGCTTAATTTTGCAGTCATACTAAGAGTGGAGAAGTTGTACTTTTCCATATTAGTCACGCCTTACCATTTGCTCACATGTGTCATACTGATGCCTCACAAGCCTAACACAGGATACTTTATCTGACAACAATACTTTATCTTGTTCGCCTTTGTCAACTCGTGCCACAGCTCTTCTTCTACTATTTGTTATGGAAAATTATTCGCTATATCTTGTTCACATGTGTCATACTGATGCTTGTTTGCATCTGCTATATATATTGGCCAAAGCAAACCACGTACATCCTCCGACCACAGCTGAGTATCCCAGTGTTCTATAAGAGTACTATTTGTTACATATCCTTTACACGTGCACATTTGAAGATATGAAAGAACAAAATTATTCGCTATGGAAATTTTGGTGGGAGCATTGAAGTATGTCGAGTGACTTAAGTTCAGTGTCCAAGTTTGTTCCTTGGCGGAAAGTCAACACCAAATGCTTATTGTATTGGAGGATCCATATATGGAAATGGAACATACAAACTGTATTGCCATGGATCTTAGGCCAGACACTAGTACAAAAATTATTTTAGGATATATATTTTTGTATCCTACCAAATTGTGGTTGCAAATTTGACAGAAATACAGGCACAAATGTAATATTACCAAATAGGAAACAAAATCTAAAGATATTCTCTTCAAAAAAGAATGTATAGGTAGTTCAAACTTCTCAAGATTCCTCTCCTTCTATCCCTTAGCCCAGCACAGACCAAGCTGCCAAATAGTTGGGGAGTGACTACACATCTTTAGGAGATTTTATTATTAGCCATGTCCTGAAACAAAAGGAGCCCAATCCAATGTATCGATGGCACATACAACTCCATGAGGAACTGGGCCTTTTGGCCAACCAGGCCTTTTCGTGCAGCCCAATGACGTGATTCCCTGGGAACTAAACCTAGCCGTTTCTCAAAAAAAAAAAAAAAAAAAAATGTAGCCTAAACAATTTCTAGAGGCGGCAGTTTTTTTGACTACCTCCTCAAATAATATCCATAGTTTACCAAAAAAAAAAAGAATATGTTTTTGTAGCAGGGCACCTCTTGCCAATAGAAGAAATATTGTTAATGCATGCCACAAACATCTTTATGGCATTATAGAAAATAATTTATTATAGCTCTCTAATTTTTGTGTAAATTGTTCATAAAGGACCTTAAAAAATTATCTGAAATATCCCTCTCAAAGTTCATCTAAATTACACAATCATCAATTTGTGCAAAATAATATGGAAGTGAACCGTTAATTTCATATAGTTACTTTACTAGTAACGTTAAAATGAATTCAATGGAATCCAAAATCTGTATCTAATAAATTAGCAAGCTCTATGTCTAAAAACTATGTCAAAAACATCATAGTTTCATATGTTCCATTCATGTGGACAATGGATCAGATAAAATTGGTTCCTAAGGATATCGATTCTACCATGCATAGATTCACTTTCCAAATTATTTAATACAATGTTATATTTTGGAGACCTTGTCGCTGTCCTAAACGACTTCCCTCTTTCTTATAAGGAGGGAGTACTAAGTTATGTGAGGGCCATACATTAACTTTGTTCATATCGTGCTAGAAGCTTCCGATCATTGCAATTATTTAGGTCACACTACAAACAAATATTTGTACACATAGCTATTTTATTTACAAGGTCTAAATTAATTAATTATATTGAATGTGTACAGTGCCATTCATCAGCCCCTGGTTGTTAGGCCTTGATTAAGAAACTAGGACATAGTCAGCTAAAAGATGTTGTGCCAGTTTGGAACTAAAAGCTCGGTCACCTGAATCTTTGGCTCCTGCAGTCCTGCCTACCACCCTATCATGTTTTCCATATCAGTGGATTTATACGCATTGGTCCCATTTGTGATCCTGATATATCACAAGCCTACCTAACACAACCAAGTGACGACTCCATTCGTGGGATAGAGCAGACCACATTGGCCACATAGACTCTGTTCTTGGGAAGGATCAGACAATATAGGCCACATACTTATTTTACCCATAGTTTACTTTGTTCACCTTTCTCAGGGCTGGGATAAGGTTCTTGTTCTGCTTCCCCATTTGCATCGTCTATATATTGGCCAAGGGAAACCACCTCCTACCCGGTGTGTCATGATTCGTTCAGTGCAACTATCCACAGCTGAGGACCCAAATGGATATCAATACTGCTTCCTTCATTTTTATGTCCAAATTAAATGAGGATTTGAAGATAAAATGTTTAAATTGTAACAAACATTTGGAGATATTGGCAAATATAGATTCATGATATCGCAAAACTGTAAGGATACAGCAAGAGATTGTTTCACTTCAATTAAGATCTAAATCAATACATATTTTAAAATTGAAATACATATGGAAAAATTAGTAAAATTATTGTACCAAATAGAGATTCGAATAAGGAAGTGTAAATATGAACAATTTTGATTTGTTGTGTGTACTAAATTTATCAACGTTAGTGTAACAATCTATATATAATACCATGATGAAAGAATGAAATTGCTTCTCTATATGTCCAACTAATCCTTTTTAAGATGCCACAATTTTTAAGTTATTCGCCTAGCTATAACTTTTCGGGGCCAAATACATTTTTCAAGGATTACTGTAACCTTGCCATTAAAAGGAACAGCAAATCCGTACCGCAATAGTGTTTGACCATGAACGGGCTTGTAAATTCACAAACACTACTTAGTTGCTGCTATTCACGGGTGCACTTCGTCCGCATACATGTGCAATGCTCACTTTGCAAAAAAAAAAAAAAAAAAAAAAAATGCTGCTCCACCTCTTGGTCGCCAACCCTTGCTTCTACTCACCACACAAAACCATTGCACTATCTGGCCGAAGAGCACATGAGACGATGGTAGGACACAGAGTAACTCCAGAATGAACAGCCAACTAGCAGTGGAGCTGTATGTACAAATCGGTTCAACCCAAAAACTTGAGTTAATGGGCGAGGCGATGGCCAGTGCGGTAATCTTTCTCCTTGAAGCTCCATGTTTCGTTCTCTTTGGGCAGCTGTGATTGAGGCGATGGCAAGACGATGGGGAGACCGTGTAGTCGACCGATCGTACCATGTCACCCCGGCGGCGGAGGAAGCTCGGGACCTCGGTGATCCATGGAATGGTAGTGGTTCAGAGTGGTCCGGCGGTCGATGTCCCAATCTGACCTGCATTAAGTGGCAGTTGTCAGTTGTCTTGGAGATCCGGGATCCGGGGTGGAGTTTTCGTTTGTTGGGTGTGTTTGGTGCGGCTTGGGACGCTCCTCTATTTTTCTGCCTTAGTTTGATCGTAGCTGGGAGATCGGTGACCAAGTGTGCGTCGCTTGGAGTGGATGGGACTCTTTGGCCTTGTTGTCATAGTTGAGTAGTTTATTAGTTTAGTTGGGTCGATTGACCAAGTCGAGTTGTAATTTGGTACCTATGTGTGCATTGGAGTAGGGTACCCTCCGAATTGTATAGTTTTTCTGCCCGGTTTCGAGTCTAATAACTAGGCTGGCACTTGCCTTTTCTTTTTTCTTCATCTAATAGAAATCCGGGCAAAACTTTTGCCGGCCTTTCGAAAAAAGAATCACTTTGAAAAGCAGTTTCGATTTCATCAGCATTGCCATGCTACTAGGGAATTGCCTAAGCAACTTTGGATGAAAATACAGGTGTAAAACAAAAAATCTATGACCTTTGACACAGAACGGATAAAAAAACAAGCCCTAGTTAGCTAGGATGCTACCTGGTACCTGGATATATAGGATTTCCATAACTTTTGCATATTTGATCTTATCACTTGTTAGGAAACATCTTTTACATGCAATTTTAAGCTCTCCAATTCCATGAAACTCAAATACGTTGCATCAGAAATGCTTCACTACATTGTTCTATTTATTACATACCAATTGCATCGAGGTTTTGAGTGCGGCACAACTCCTCTGTACAGGGAGAGCCACTGAACCGACGCCCCACCTCCACAATATTAGGCACCGGAATTACCTATGGTACGTGGACACCTTCCCAAGCCATACAAACTGCCGATACCGGCCGAAATTTGGATCCAAGCACCTGCCACCAGTGTCATACTGATGCCTCACAAGCCTAACACAGGATACTTTATCTGACGCCAATACTTTATCTTGTTCGCCTTTATCAGCTCGTGCCGCAGCTCTTCTTCTACTTCCCCGTTTGCATCTGCAATATATATTGGCCAAAGCAAACCACGTACATCCTCCGACCACCGCTGAGTATCCCAGTGTACTATAAGAGTACTATTTGTTACGTATCCTTTACACATGCACATTTGAAGATATGAAAGAACAAAATTATTCGCTAGGGAAATTTTGGTGGGAGCATTGAAGTATGTCGAGTGACTTAAGTTCAGTGTCCAAGTTTGTTCCTTGGCGAAAAGTCAACACCAAATGCTTATTGTATTGGAGGATCCATATATGGAAATGGAACATACAAACTGTATTGCCATGGATCTTAGGCCGACACTAGTACAAAAATTATTTTAGGATATATATTTTTGTATCCTACCAAATTGTGGTTGCAAATTTGACAGAAATACAGGCACAAATGTAATATTACCAAATAGGAAACAAAATCTAAAGATATTCTCTTCAAAAAAGAATGTATAGGTAGTTCAAACTTCTCAAGATTCCTCTCCTTTTGTCCCTTAGCCCAAGACAGACCAAGCTGCCAAATAGTTGGGGAGTGACTACACATCTTTAGGAGATTTTATTATTAGCCATGTCCTGAAACAGAAGGAGCCCAATCCAATGTATCGATGGCACATACAACTCCATGAGGAACTGGGCCTTTTGGCCAACCAGGCCTTTTCGTGCAGCCCAATGACGTGATTCCCTGGGAACTAAACCTAGCCGTTTCTCAAAAAAAAAAAAAAAAAAAATGTAGCCTAAACAATTTCTAGAGGCGGCAGTTTTTTTGACTACCTCCTCAAATAATATCCATAGTTTACCAAAAAAAAAGAATATGTTTTTGTAGCAGGGCACCTCTTGCCAATAGAAGAAATATTGTTAATGCATGCCACAAACATCTTTATGGCATTATAGAAAATAATTTATTATAGCTCTCTAATTTTTGTGTAAATTGTTCATAAAGGACCTTAAAAAATTATCTGAAATATCCCTCTCAAAGTTCATCTAAATTACACAATCATCAATTTGTGCAAAATAATATGGAAGTGAACCGTTAATTTCATATAGTTACTTTACTAGTAACGTTAAAATGAATTCAATGGAATCCAAAATCTGTATCTAATAAATTAGCAAGCTCTATGTCTAAAAACTATGTCAAAAACATCATAGTTTCATATGTTCCATTCATGTGGACAATGGATCAGATAAAATTGGTTCCTAAGGATATCGATGCTACCATGCATAGATTCACTTTCCAAATTATTTAATACAATGTTATATTTTGGAGACCTTGTCGCTGTCTTAAACGACTTCCCTCTTTCTTATAAGGAGGGAGTACTAAGTTATGTGAGGGCCATACATTAACTCTGTTCATATCGTGCTAGAAGCTTCCGATCATTGCAATTATTTAGGTCACACTACAGACAAATATTTGTACACATAGCTATTTTATTTACAAGGTCTAAATTAATTAATTATATTGAATGTGTACAGTGCCATTCATCAGCCCCTGGTTGTTAGGCCTTGATTAAGAAACTAGGACATAGTCAGCTACTAGCTTTAGATTGTTTAAATTTAGAGAGAGAACTAAAATGTCAAGTTTCTCAAGCGGCGGTAGGATGTATTTAATTAATGTCCGATGCTTACCCTGCACTATAGATTTGGTGGGATAATGAAATTTAACCTTTCTGCATGTCCACCTAATCGTTTTTAATTTGGTACAAGTTTATTATAATGTTTTGTAACCTATAGTAACTAGTTTTTTTAGGCCAAATGCGTTTTTTTCCATTACAAGAGCAAGGTTGTAAAATTCTGCCACCAGAGTAACCTTCGCCAATCAAGTGGACTCATAGATTTATTGGACTGGGATGATAGTGTTCCATGGACCTGCTGCGCAATGCAAGAAATGCAGTTGAGCCAGTTTGGAACTAAAAGCTCGGTCACCTGAATCTTTGGCTCCTGCAGTCCTGCCTACCACCCTATCATGTTTTCCATATCAGTGGATTTATACGCATTGGTCCCATTTGTGATCCTGATATATCACAAGCCTACCTAACACAACCAAGTGACGACTCCATTCGTGGGATAGAGCAGACCACATTGGCCACATAGACTCTGTTCTTGGGAAGGATCAGACAATATAGGCCACATACTTATTTTACCCATAGTTTACTTTGTTCACCTTTCTCAGGGCTGGGATAAGGTTCTTGTTCTGCTTCCCCATTTGCATCGTCTATATATTGGCCAAGGGAAACCACCTCCTACCCGGTGTGTCATGATTCGTTCAGTGCAACTATCCACAGCTGAGGACCCAAATGGATATCAATACTGCTTCCTTCATTTTTATGTCCAAATTAAATGAGGATTTGAAGATAAAATGTTTAAATTGTAACAAACATTTGGAGATATTGGCAAATATAGATTCATGATATCACAAAACTGTAAGGATACAGCAAGAGATTGTTTCACTTCAATTAAGATCTAAATCAATACATATTTTAAAATTGAAATACATATGGACAAATTAGTAAAATTATCATACCAAATAGAGATTATAGGATACTTAAATGGGTATCATATTCGAATAAGCAAGTGTAAATATGAACAATTTTGATTTGTTGTGTGTACTAAATTTATCAACGTTAGTGTAACAATCTATATATAATACCATGATGAAAGAATGAAATTGCTTCTCTATATGTCCAACTAATCCTTTTTAAGATGCCACAATTTTTATGTTATTCGCCTAGCTATAACTTTTCGGGCCAAATACATTTTTCAAGGATTACTGTAACCTTGCCATTAAAAGGAACAGCAAATCCGTACCGCAATAGTGTTTGACCATGAACGGGCTTGTAAATTCACAAACACTACTTAGTTGCTGCTATTCACGGGTGCACTTCGTCCGCATACATGTGCAATGCTCACTTTGCAAAAAAAAAAAAAAAAAAAAAAAATGCTGCTCCACCTCTTGGTCGCCAACCCTTGCTTCTACTCACCACACAAAACCATTGCACTATCTAGCCGATGAGCACATGAGACGATGGTAGGACACAGAGTAACTCCAGAATGAATAGCCAACTAGCAGTGGAGTTGTATGTACAAATCGGTTCAACCCAAAAACTTGAGTTAATGGGCGAGGCGATGGCCAGTGCGGTAATCTTTCTCCTTGAAGCTCCATGTTTCGTTCTCTTTGGGCAGCTGTGATTGAGGCGATGGCAAGACGATGGGGAGACTGTGGAGTCGACCTACTGTACCATGTCACCCCGGCGGCGGAGGAAGCTCGGGACCTCGGTGATCCATGGAATGGTAGTGGTTCAGTGTGGTCCGGCGGTCGATGTCCCAATCCGACGCGCATTAAGTGGCAGTTGTCAGTTGTCTTGGAGATCCGGGATCCGGGGTGGAGTTTTCGTTTGTTGGGTGTGTTTGGTGCGGCTTGGGACGCTCCTCTATTTTTCTGCCTTAGTTTGATCGTAGCTGGGAGATCGGTGACCAAGTGTGCGTCGCTTGGAGTGGATGGGACTCTTTGGCCTTGTTGTCATAGTTGAGTAGTTTATTAGTTTAGTTGGGTCGGTTGACAAAGTCGAGTTGTAATTTGGTACCTATGTGTGCATTGGAGTAGGGTATCCTCCGAATTGTATGGTTTTTCCGCCCGGTTTTGAGTCAAAAAACTAGGCCGGCACTTGCCTTTTCTTTTTTCTTCATCTAATAGAAATCCCGGCAAAGCTTTTGCCGGCCTTTCGAAAAAAAAAATCACTTTGAAAAGCAGTTTCAATTTCATCAGCATTGCCATGCTACTAGGGAATTGCCTAAGCAACTTTGGATGAAAATACAGGTGTAAAACAAAAAATCTATGACCTTTGACACAAAACGGATAAAAAAAACAAGGCCTAGTTAGCTAGGATGCTACCTGGTACCTGGATATATAGGATCTCCATAACTTTTGCATATTTGATCTTATCACTTGTTAGGAAACATCTTTTACATGCAATTTTAAGCTCTCCAAGTCCATGAAACTCAAATACGTTGCATCAGAAATGCTTCACTACATTGTTCTATATATTACATAGCAATTGCATCGAGGTTTTGAGTGGGGCACAACTCCTCTGTACAGGGAGAGCCACTGAGCCGACGCCCCACCTCCACAATATTAGATACCGGCCGAAATTTGGATCCAAGCACCTGCCACCAGTTCAAAATCGTTGGCCAATCGGCTAAGTAAATTTGGGCAAGGGAAAGTCCTAAAACATCTTGTTTGCACGCAGAACCCAAGGTGTGTTTGTCCAGTAGCTAGCAAAGGGATGTCAAACTGATGATTCATGTATCGGCAGTTTGTGAGAGCACCGTGTTATTTCCTTTTTTTTTTTTTTGCACACAATATCATCCGGGGGATCCCACCTTCGCAAAGTAACAAAACACTAAGAATCCCTTGTAGCTTATGGTTAATTCCGTTTATCTATCCTCTCTTAAAATATTACAGCGCTCCACATTTATAAGGAGACGGAACGATGCTTTCTAGGTACCGAGATTACGCTATACCTTGGATTAATTTGAAGACAGGATTCACACACGGGGTCAATATGGGCCAGCCCAGCTTCCTGCACTCAATGTGCTCACCATAGGTCAGGTGTAAATCGTAACTAATCCTCACAGAGCAGCTGTGCGCATGAGCCAAAACTGTGTCTACAGACTCAACTAGCACACGTGCTCCATCGTTTGCGCGTTTGCACTGCTAATCGCGGTCACTCCTTGCCAGTTTTTAATACTACTCACTCCTTGCCAGTTTCTCACATGTGTGATCCTGGTGCCTCACAGGCCTAACAGTACTCTACCCAAGTGACGACTCCATTCTTTGGGATGACATGACAACCATAGCCACTTACATTTGCACCCATAATTACTTTGTTCACCTTTCGGTGAGCTCATGCCACGGCTCTTCAACTTCCCGTCTTGCATCTGCTATATACATATTGCCCAAAGCAAACCACATCCTACCTGAAATAGCATGTTTCATTCAATCCAATGAGTACCCCAACACTACTACTGTAGTCCTTTTTCGCACCGGGGCATTCCATTTACCGCGGCAGGCAAAGGCCTCCACTGTGGTGGCAATTAGGTCACATGGTAAATTGCGGCCCACCACAGTGGGCTCCTTTGCCTGTCCCGGTTAATTAATTTACCGTGGTCAAAACTTAATAATGCCAGCCATGGTAACTCGTTTGAAAAATTAAAAATAAAGAACAACAAAACCCTGGACAGGCCCATCGAGCCCAATCATAGGCTAGGTGAGCCCATCCAGGCCTGCAGCGCCGCCTCCGCCCTTGTATCAGACCACTGCAGTTGATCTGCCGCTGGGATGCCTCGATCGGCCGTTGAAGGAGGCTATTGTCGTCAATCCGCCGTCAAGAGGCCTCCATCCACCGTCAGAATGCCTCGATCCATCGCCGAGAGGCATCAACCTTCCCTAGGAGTTGGTTGTCGCCGTGCATAGGGAGGAGGGCAGAGCGACGGCGGAAGGTGCTCCAGCCACCGCATCCATGGTCACCGGAGGTGGAGACGGCTCGCCGTCGCCGGGATCGCCGCCCCTCCCCCCCCCCCCCCACCCACCCCCGCTGCCGAGGATGTCCAGCCCTCCATTGAGCCCTTGGAAAAAGCCGCCGAGGATCTGCATGCAATGGAAGGAGCTCCAGCTTTGATACGCCCTTGGAGGAGGCTACCGTCAAGGAAGGGAGTTGCCGCAGCCGCCGTCAAGGAATAGAGGGGCCGCCGCCACTGTCGGGGAAGGGAGGGGGCCGCCACCGTCGTCGGCCACCCGGTGCGGCGCCAACCCGCGCCGCGCAGGCCGCTGTGGGGGATGGTCATCGCCGCTACGCAATGAAGGGAGGCGCCACTGCCTATGTGACGAGGGACAGTGGAGGAAGGCGGAGGGAGAAAGAGTGGGGACTGGAGAGAGGACGTGACACCTGGAGGAGTAGTTCTTGGGAATTTGTAGGTTATAAACTCAATACTATGTATTGGGCCTCGGTATAGTAACGGCCTAGGCAATAATTTTTGTTGTGGGCTTCTACCTTGGCCAGCCGAAGTAAATCTATTTACCTTGGCGGGCTCCTTAAGATGTCCGCCACCGTAACTAGCTATTTTCCATTGTGGGCATTCTAAGATGCCCGCCACAGTAAATCAATTTACATGACGGGCCAAAGTTCCTACAGCGGTAAATAGAAAATTTCCGCCGCAATAAATCGTGGGATTTACAGTGGGGGCAAAAATAGGAGCCCGCCACGGAGGCCTCCGACGCTGCACAAATTGAATCTAGTAGTGCAATGTGCTAGAATAGTACTATTTTCTTCATTTTGTTTACAAAGGCACATTTTCTTCATTTTTTGGTTTGGAGCACTAAAGCATGTCAAGTGTGTTTATCAAGGTAACCTTCTGATTTGTTCCTTGCCTTAAAACTCACAAAAATCCATATAGTAGCAGATTGAGCATTCTATTTGTTCTTTTCTATCCCCAAATTGCACTCTATTTGTTCCTTGATGCAATAACATAAAGCGCAAATGTAATATTACCAAATAGGAAATGAAAGCTAAAGATGTTTCCTTTTAATAGGACAAACAAGTGGCCGCAGGCCCACTTTGTCACAAAGGGAATTAATAGTATTTCCTTTTTTGTTTTTTTAGGTTAAAATCAATGTCCTAGATTTGTTTGAGATATTACCCTTTATAAGTAAACGGAATACCCTAACATTATGAAATATTTAGAAAATTATTATTATGGTTCAACGTTCTTTATTCGTAACATGAAAACTTGCATCAAATGCTTAATTTATTGGATAGTCATCTATTTGTTCTTTGTAGTAGTAACATAAATGGTGCATCCCTCTTTTTGTTGTGGAGTGGTCCAGGGGAAAGGGGCGCGGGAGAAGCAAAAAATAATAATAATAAATAATAATAATAATAATAATAATAATAATAATAATAATAATAATAATAATAATAATAATAATAATAATAATAATAATAATAATAATAATAACAATAATAATAAATAACCTATAGCTTATGGGGACTCCGCATCAGCACTGCTCCCGACCAATTCACCACGCCACTTACTCTCTGCCGGCCTATCTCACTTGTGCCTTCGCGCTTGAGCACGCCACGCTAACATCACAGTGTCTTGTGCACACCACCTCCCATTGTGCCTTAGGCTTCGTATTGGAGCCCAGCCTCAGCAATACCTTGCTAGAGCAGCAGTGCCTTCACACCATTGCACAACCGTTCCACTGCCTCACCATGTATGATCTGTGTGGCCTCTTCACCATCATTCCCACATGGCTCGCGTCACCTCACGGGTGTACACCCGAAGCTAGCGACTTTTATTAAGGGGGACTGGAGAAATACGATTCGGATTTTTAGTGTGCTAAAATATACATAATTATATGTTTCAACAACTTTTAAATATTTTTATAGTTTTATAATATTTGAATAAAATATGGGTGAAAATTGACATTATTTGACTGTAAAATATTTATATAGATACTAAATTAAACCTATTGTGCTTGGGGGCACGCCCCCTGCTAGCCCCACCCCCTTGGCTCCGTCTCTGAACGGGTGCTGCTTCCATCTCACACGGGTGAAGGAACGAATGCCGGTTGCATGTGACCAGGATGATTTGGGGATGTCCCCATTACCTGGGTTCAAGGGGCTCGTGGTATCCCGCATATATATAGGAGGATCAACCCATCCTATCCAGGAAACCAAACACATATGAAAGGTGCACAATGCAGCCATCCATCTTAGGCATCACATTTTGTATGCCTATGTTAGACCTAGAACATGCCTAGCCATGGATCCGAGGCCAGGACATGAAACAAACAACCCTTTAAATATATAGCAGGTAACATTTCTTTGATGTCCTCTCCGAGAGATGACGCGAGGGAACATGGGGTTAGATGTTATTCAACAACGTATTAATTAAAGGAGTGCTAAATTAATAGTTGGGTTATTTTACAACATTTATGTGGTTTCACAATACATCACAAAGTAAGTGTTTCCTCTATATATATTGAAGTTTTTCAAGCCCAAACACAATGGTGAGTGATATTAACTGATAGTTTTAGCTGTGCCAGGGAGGACTCCTGGATACATTCGAAATAGATAGATCAACCAGAGTTCTTGGAGGAAGTTACTCATTTTTACACCTTCACTTCCTAGTAGACTTGGAAGGCATAGGGAACATGTGGGATCCAGGCAGTTCATATCATGCGACACCAGGAACGGAGCTAAGGACCTTCAAGATATCATTACGCGGCATCAATTCCTAAGGCTGCCAACTTGATGATGCCATGCATGGCAGCCTTTTGCATAGCTGCTTCAATTTCATCACCACCGGCATGCTATTGAGGAATTGCCTATGCGACTTTTGAGGGCAATCCATCACTACTGGAATCCGGCTCTTTGCCGAGTGCAAAATTCTTTGCCGAGTGTTTTTTTCGGGCACCGCGTGCCAAGAAAAAACACTCGGCAAAGAGGCAGCTTTGCCGAGTGCAAAAAAAAAACACTCGGCAAAGGGCACTCGGCAAGCAGCCTCTTTGCCGTCAAAAAACAAACACTCGGCAAAGAAAATTTTAGTTTGAATTTTGAAGCCGTAAAAGAATTCAAATCAAAAAATTTCAACTACAAAGTTGTATAACTTCTCAAGATATATAACCTTTATTTTGGTCATTTCTTCAATTGACAAAGTAAAAATAAATTTGTTCACAAATCTTACATGTCTTGTTTATAGTTCATGAAACTATTAGAGAGAGATATATAAGTTTTGTGAACAATGTTAGAACCACCACACTAGATGAACACATGATCGAACACCCAAAATAAAGTTTGTATAACTTGAGAAGTTATTAAATATTGTAGTTAAAAACTTTTAAATCTGACTTCATCTTGTCATGCAAAACTATGTTCGAAATTCAAAAATTTAAAATTCAACTTTCGTAAACGATCTTGGATGGACAAACTTCCCATACGAAAATTATAGATATCGAAAAGTTATGAAATTTTGTAGTTGACAACTTTTTGATTTGACTTCATCTTGTCATGCAAAACTACATTCGAAATTCAAAAATTTAAAAGTTAAATTTCGTAAACGACCTCGGATGGAAAAAACTTCCTATACAAAAATTGCAGATCTCGAAAAGTTATGAAACTATATAGTTGACAACTTTGTAGTTCTGTCCCTGCTAATAGTAATGGAACACTGAGAATCGTTTTTTCTTTGCTCACTTATACTATTACACACTACTAATGATTTATTCATTTTTTCTATGCTCACTTACACTATTACGCCTTGGAATACCTACAGCCTATTCCAGGATTTGAAGACAGCACTCGATTATAGGGTTGCATTTGGTTTTGTACATACAGCATGCTTCATTTGAAACAGGACCCATATGGCTATCCTAGCTTCCTGCAGCACTCGTGCTCACACAAGTTAGGCGTCGACCGGCAAAACCTCTCCAATGTTACTACGATTGACAGAGCTGCTGTGCAAGAGCCGAAGTTGTGCACACAGACTTTGAGTGGGACACAAGCTCCACCATCGACGGTGCGTACGAGTGTACGACCACCTGAGGTAAAGCCCGAGTCGGTGCCGGCGGCCCGTCGAGTCCGACAACTACGAAAGCGACATCGTCTTCACGACCAAGGCGCAGGTGTGGCAGTGCGTGTGCCGCACGCGTGCGCTGTTGCCGCCGGAAACGGAGACGCGGCTCTACTCCATGATCGACATGGGATCCAGGCTCATGTACTACAGCGGCTTCGTGTACGTCATGAACGCGGCTGGGAAGGAAGGTGCCCTCGCGCTCGTGCTGTCACTGGAACCGGAGACCATGCCGGAGTTCAGGAAGGTGTTCGCGAGGAGCTCGCGAGCCTGGAGGTGTTGTAGGCGCGTCTTTCACAAAGGAAAGAGCTAGGCTACGTTGGGCCTTGAGTTTGTGCGGCCCATGTGTCAGTTTGGTAGAGAAATCGTTGGATCAGCAGTGAACGGTGCAGATGGGGCTGACTGCTGGCTGAAGTCGAAGAGGGTGACTGCAGCGGATCTGAATCCCGGACGGAGACGATTGATCTTGCGGCGAAGCTTGATTTTGCAGTCATACTAAGAGTGGAGAAGTTGTACTTTTCCATATTAGTCACGCCTTACCATTTGCTCACATGTGTCATACTGATGCCTCACAAGCCTAACACAGGATACTTTATCTGACGCCAATACTTTATCTTGTTCGCCTTTGTCAGCTCGTGCCGCAGCTCTTCTTCTACTTCCCCATTTGCATCTGCTATATATATTGGCCAAAGCAAACCACGTACATCCTCCGACCACCGCTGAGTATCCCAGTGTACTATAAGAGTACTATTTGTTACATATCCTTTATACGTGCACATTTGAAGATATGAAAGAACAAAATTATTTGCTAGGGAAATTTTGGTGGGAGCATTGAAGTATGTCGAGTGACTTAAGTTCAGTGTCCAAGTTTGTTCCTTGGCGGAAAGTCAACACCAAATGCTTATTGTATTGGAGGATCCATATATGGAAATGGAACATACAAACTGTATTGCCATGGATCTTAGGCCAGACACTAGTACAAAAATTATTTTAGGATATATATTTTTGTATCCTACCAAATTGTGGTTGCAAATTTGACAGAAATACAGGCACAAATGTAATATTACCAAATAGGAAACAAAATCTAAAGATATTCTCTTCAAAAAAGAATGTAAAGGTAGTTCAAACTTCTCAAGATTCCTCTCCTTCTGTCTCTTAGCCCAGCACAGACCAAGCTGCCAAATAGTTGGGGAGTGACTACACATCTTTAGGAGATTTTATTATTAGCCATGTCCTGAAACAGAACGAGCCCAATCCAATGTATCGATGGCACATACAACTCCATGAGGAACTGGGCCTTTTGGCCAACCAGGCCTTTTCGTGCAGCCCAATGACGTGATTCCCCGGGAACTAAACCTAGCCGTTTCTCAAAAAAAAAAAAAAAAAAAAAAAAAAAAAAAAAAAAAAAAAAACTAAACGTAGCCTAAACAATTTCTAGAGGCGGCAGTTTTTTTGACTACCTCCTCAAATAATATCCATAGTTTACCAAAAAAAAAAAGAATATGTTTTTGTGGCAGGGCACCTCTTGCCAATAGAAGAAATATTGTTAATGCATGCCACAAACATCTTTATGGCATTATAGAAAACAATTTATTATAGCTCTCTATTTTTTGTGTAAATTGTTCATAAAGGACCTTAAAAAATTATCTGAAATATCCCTCTCAAAGTTCATCTAAATTACACAATCATCAATTTGTGTAAAATAATATGGAATTGAACCGTTAATTCCATATAGTTACTTTACTAGTAACGTTAAAATGAATTCAATGGAATCCAAAATCTGTATCTAATAAATTAGCAAGCTCTATGTCTAAAAACTATGTCAAAAACATCATAGTTTCATATGTTCCATTCATGTGGACAATGGATCAGATAAAATTGGTTCCTAAGGATATCGATGCTACCATGCATAGATTCACTTTCCCAATTATTTAATACAATGTTATATTTTGGAGACCTTGTCGCTGTCCTAAACGACTTCCCTCTTTCTTATAAGGAGGGAGTACTAAGTTATGTGAGGGCCATACATTAACTCTGTTCATATCGTGCTAGAAGCTTCCGATCATTGCAATTATTTAGGTCACACTACAAACAAATATTTGTACACATAGCTATTTTATTTACAAGGTCTAAATTAATTAATTATATTGAATGTGTACAGTGCCATTCATCAGCCCCTGGTTGTTAGGCCTTGATTAAGAAACTAGGACATAGTCAGCTACTAGCTTTAGATTGTTTAAATTTAGAGAGAGAACTAAAATGTCAAGTTTCTCAAGCGGCGGTAGGATGTATTTAATTAATGTCCGATGCTTACCCTGCACTATAGATTTGGTGGGATAATGAAATTTAACCTTTCTGCATGTCCACCTAATCGTTTTTAATTTGGTACAAGTTTATCATAATGTTTTGTAACCTATAGTAACTAGTTTTTTTAGGCCAAATGTGTTTTTTTCCATTACAAGAGCAAGGTTGTAAAATTCTGCCACCAGAGTAACCTTCGCCAATCAAGTGGACTCATAGATTTATTGGACTGGGATGATAGTGTTCCATGGACCTGCTGCGCAATGCAAGAAATGCAGTTGAGCCAGTTTGAAACTAACAGCTCGGTCACCTGAATCTTTGGCTCCTGCAGTCCTGCCTACCACCCTATCATGTTTTCCATATCAGTGGATTTATACGCATTGGTCCCATTTGTGATCCTGATATATCACAAGCCTACCTAACGCAACCAAGTGACGACTCCATTCGTGGGATAGAGCAGACCACATTGGCCACATAGACTCTGTTCTTGGGAAGGATCAGACAATATAGGCCACATACTTATTTTACCCATAGTTTACTTTGTTCACCTTTCTCAGGGCTGGGATAAGGTTCTTGTTCTGCTTCCCCATTTGCATCGTCTATATATTGGCCATGGGAAACCACCTCCTACCCGGTGTGTCATGATTCGTTCAGTGCAACTATCCACAGCTGAGGACCCAAATGGATATCAATACTGCTTCCTTCATTTTTATGTCCAAATTAAATGAGGATTTGAAGATAAAATGTTTAAATTGTAACAAACATTTGGAGATATTGGCAAATATAGATTCATCATATCACAAAACTGTAAGGATACAGCAAGAGATTGTTTCACTTCAATTAAGATCTAAATCAATACATATTTTAAAATTGAAATACATATGGACAAATTAGTAAAATTATCATACCAAATAGAGATTATAGGATACTTAAATGGGTATCATATTCGAATAAGCAAGTGTAAATATGAACAATTTTGATTTGTTATGTGTACTAAATTTATCAACGTTAGTGCAACAATCTATATATAATACCATGATGAAAGAATGAAATTGCTTCTCTATATGTCCAACTAAT
This sequence comes from Themeda triandra, assembly GCA_018135685.1. Taxonomy (NCBI): domain Eukaryota; kingdom Viridiplantae; phylum Streptophyta; class Magnoliopsida; order Poales; family Poaceae; genus Themeda; species Themeda triandra. Next base: position 88,538 of record JAENPR010001203.1, read on the forward strand.
CCTTTTTAAGATGCCACAATTTTTTTGTTATTCGCCTAGCTATAACTTTTCGGGGCCAAATACATTTTTCAAGGATTACTGTAACCTTGCCATTAAAAGGAACAGCAAATCCGTACCGCAATAGTGTTTGACCATGAACGGGCTCGTAAATTCACAAACACTACTTTGCTGCTACTATTCACGGGTGCACTTCGTCCGCATACATGTGCAATGCTCACCTTGCAAAAGAAAAAATGCTGCTCCACCTCTTGGTCGCCAACCCTTGCTTCTACTCACCACACAAACACATGAGACGAAGGTAGGACACAGAGTAACTCCAGAATGAATAGCCAACCAGCAGTGGAGTTGTATGTACAAACCGGTTCAACCCAAAAACTTGAGTTAATGGGGAAGCCTGGCAGAGTATTAATACTTCAACAACATTGTGCACGGGCTCCTTCCCAATTGCCTTACCATCCTTTCATTGTACTTCAGAAGTCATATTTTTTCATATTAGTCACTCATTGCTATTTGCTGGCATCTATAATCCGGATGCCTCATAAGACTAAGACAAGCTACTGATCTGATTGAGTGAAGTCTGCATTATTTATTTGGAAAGAGCACACAATAGTAGCCACGTACCTACTGCACCCATAGTTCCCTCATCAGCTCAGGTCACAGCTCTTCTTTCATTTCCCCATTTGCATCTGCTGTATATATATTGTCCAAAGGAAACCACATCCCTATCTGTTGTTCTAAGGCCAAACCTTAGAACCCCCTCAGATGGAAGACCCGAGTCTAACTACGAAACGAAGTACGTGATACACGAAGTAGAGCGAACAATGGACTCAAAGTAAATCTCATTGGATTCCAATCCATCTGTTACATCCCCATCGGGGCGTATTTATAGGAGCCTGTAGGCTTTTACATGACCATAATGCCCATGGACCCTTAAACCTCTAGCAAATGTACGTCAAGATGTCGAGGGCATAACCGTCTTGTTGCCGCCATCTCACTGTGCTCGCTGAATGGCCGACAATCATTGGCCCACCTCTCAGCGACCAACTCCTTCATAGCCGCTGACCTTTTCTCCTGCAGGAACAAGGTGAGCATCGTCTACGCAAGCCACATCGCCGTAGGACTTCGGTTTACCACCCGAAAGCGCGCGACGATTCGGTCGTAAGGCAAAATCTCACTGAGCGGCATTCACCGCACCTGTCAAGTCCGCGCCAAGCGTCACCGCCACAACCCTATTCGGTGCTCCTGCCAAAACGGCCGACGCTCCGACGTACATACCGAATTGACGTATCGCCAATTCGGGGGGACGGGGTGCCAAGGTCCCAGTTGTCCCACAACACTACCTACCATTTCGTGGTTCATTCAAAACAACATTTTGATGATATAAAAGACAGAAAAAACAATTTAAGGAATATTTCGTTGGAGCCTTGGAGTACGTCACGTGATTTTATTGTAACTAGTACATGTTCCAGACATAGGATGGGTAGTTATTCAACCGGTTAAACTATCTAAATCTTGCACCTGTGTTCTTACACAGTTAACCCCATCAATATAAATAAATAAAATAAAGCAATGATAAATAGATTAGACATATCCATTGTACCATTTGTAGATGTAGGTCTTCTATGAAGCACAACTCAATATCAAACAGTCAGACACTCTCAGAATAGAAATTTGCTCCAGAACGCCAAGTGGTAACTGGTTGAGGATTTTAAGCATTTTGCACAACACAAGTGATGCTCTGAGAAAAAATTTTCAGGTGCCGTGATTCCCCAATTTGTTCATTGTCGAGTACCATGTGGGCACTGTTCCATAATATGAGTCATGCAACACAAGAGCCACAAGCATAAATTAAATAATAATAACTTAGGCATGCAGCCGATACTAATGAAACACAGAGCAGCTATGCAATGCACGAGATTCAGTTGAGCCAACGAATTCACCTTTTGCTTCCTTGTCAATCTACTCTGGCAAGTGATCACCTTGTACACTCAGCGAAGCTGGGCTCTCTGCTCGGTTACCTCAACCTTTTGCTCCTGTAGTCATTGCCGACCACCGAACCCTGTTTTTCCATACTAGCTCTTCTCAGCCACTCAGTCACATGTGTGATCCTGATGCCACACAAGCCTAATTAGCTAGCACTGGGTATGTACCATGCATTTGAGACAAGTCCATTCTTCCGACAGAGCAAACAATAGCCACATAGTTGTTGCAACCAAGCTCCCTTTGTTCACTTCTCCAGTCAGCTTAGGTGCACGGCTCTTCTGATCTTCTACTTCCCAATTTGCATATGTGCTGCTATATATTTGTATAAATTAAAGGAAACTACATCCTACCCAATGTATATGATTCATTCAATGCAATTATCCACCGCTCGTTCATTCAATGTAATTATACTACTGCCTTGATTCTCTGTCCAAACGCGAAAATTTGAAGATATAACATACATCAGCGTTTAAGTTATAACAAACATTTGAAAATGATAGCCAGAACATATACCCGGCGCATCCCTCCATGCCGCCAACCGCTGCCGGCCCTGCACACGCCCGTTTAACTCCCCGAAACGGCGCCCCCCTATCACGGAGCCTCCAACACCACAACTCCGAACGCTTCCCTCCCGCCCGCCGGCGTACGTAACTGCTCGCCCTCACCCTAGAAAGTCGACCCACGAGCGAGAGACGGGAGACGGGGACGAAGCGCGATGGGGGGAGAGGACGCTGTTGCTGTTGCCGGCGGCCAGCGCAGTTGAAGGAGAGGACGTGGTTGCTGTGAACGGCGGCCGGTGTGGTGGAGGAGTGGATGAAGTTGTTCTGGGCGGTTCGGATCTCCTTCCATCCCCTGTGGGCCGGCCGCCAACATGACCTCCTGGAAGTTGGAACACGACGTCGCGCCGGCTACGGTCATGCCAGTCCGCCATCCTCACCGAGCACACCATCAAGATGGAGCCATGAACGTCGCAGCGAGGCGAAGCCGGCATAGCGCCATGGCTTCCGCTGTAAATCGCCAGGAAACGGGCGATTCATGCTCTGGGACCTCATCCTCTCCTACAAGGTGTTTGACGGAATACCGTAAGGTAAACACAGGTCTCCTTGTCTTTATTGTGTATGCCATGAATCGCTGGCTACGATGTGTCTGGTCTTGTTAGCAGCAGTAGTACTGCTAGCCAGTCCATGTGTGTGCCATGAATTGCTGGCTGTCTGCCTGTGTTATTGATCTTGTTTGTAGTACTAGCCAAAACAAGGTGATCTATAATAGACGAACAGGAGTTATGCAGGGGATATAAGAAAGCCAGTCTCAAAATTACTGTAAAGGTCGCCCATGCTTTGCTTCATTTTTTTTCCGGAGCTGAAATCGTTAAGATCATTGATGCAAATACGTTTAGAATATCATGTTTACGTCAAGGAGGATTTATCTGGTGAGTTCCACCAGTTTGCCATCCCGAAGCATAGCAAGGAGTAGACATGATTGTTCATCATATTTTGGTCTTCATGTGAATGGATGGTTTTTGCTATATAGAGTACTCAGAATCACAGCTGTGTTCACATAACATTGCAGCCTCGGCCCATTTCGTTGGCCCGCTGACCAAACTGGCCTTTACGCGACTCCATCTCTCTTTTCTTTCTGGGCTTCGTCCCGTTTACTGTGGTTGTAGCAGCCCACCCCGTGGTCTCCTCTCGTAGTCACTGAGCCAAGAGCCAACCCCCACCTTCCTCGCGAAGCAGAATTCAGACGCCCCCAATCATCGGCCCCGCCTCAGTCCTCAGGTGGAGTTCAACTGGTATGGAAGGATGTCGATGCCGGTAGTCACGCTCTGTCATCCTCCCTACCGTATTCGTGCTTCGCCCGTAGGTTCACGTGCCTAAGAGCTTTGCAATGTGACCCATAGGTTCACGTTTTTCTCGACTTCGTGCTAAACGGGGGACTTCTCTGTCTCCAGTTGGCCCCCCGCACGTCGCCCGCCGGCGTGCTGCTTCCACTCGTGTCGAAAACCACACCCGTGATCTCGCGGTAATTTCCGCTCCCTGCCTTGCGTTTGCTTCAGAATCTACAGTTTGGGAGTGCCACTATAGCGAGCACTGAACCCGCCGTTCATGTCCTTCATGACGCTGCCGTGGATGGATGGCATCACGCCGGCGAGCCGTGGGGTGCTGAGAGTGAAACGTACAAGTAGTTTTGAAGGATTGTTGAATATCCCAATGAAACGTCTGATGACAACAATTTCATCATGAGAAAAAAGCTAGAAAATATTAAACAGCTCACTAGTTATTACAAACAAAACAACATGAGTGTCTGCAACAAATGAAAGATTAAACAAAAAGCCATCCTGAGGAAAAAAAATGAGAACAAGTGATGAAAACCAAACAAATTAATCCGTTCTCAAGGTAGGGAACAATAGGACATTGGTTGCCACCGACGTGCATTGAAGATCCAATTTTACTTCCAATTTCTCCTTCCATTTTAAGCCTATGGGCACTCTTCGGCCTGGCATCAAATTCTGCGTATAAAAGCGGAAATGGTTAGAAAAAGGGGATGTACAAATTGGCTACAACTGGAAAATTGACTAGTTGTTTGTTGGTTCAAGCAGGCAGTGTTCCATTTATCAAAAAGTCCCAAGTCATGGCTGATACTCCCATTTCTCACAAGACATAACCTTTGCATGAAGAAAGCAAAGAATCGTTTTCCAGAATTTATAGTGCAATTTTAAATACATATGCACAAATCACTAGGTTCCTTGTGAAAAGAGTAAGTATGTAAGCTTTTTTTTTTTTATGCAACAGGAAGCGTGGCCTCCTATTGATATTTTTTTAAAGTTAAAAATGCTTTCAATAGAGCAACAAATTTATAGCTGTTCTCTCTCCTTGTGATCAGGTTGTGCTCCTCTAATTTCTTTATTCCACAACAACTTAATAAACATCTTAACTTTCCAGAAATGTTTCCACAACATTCGGGTGGTTGACCTCAATAAGGTTCCCTAATTCACTACGAAATTGCTTATCATCAAGATCTTGCAACTGGTTAAGCTTCTTGATTGCAATCCCTTTGCCATTGATATAGATCACAAGTTCTAGCCCCTGACAACTAGTGGAAAACAATGTGTATTCATACCTTATAAACTTCTCCAAACCCACCACTGCCAACTTTGCTGTCCACTGAAAAGTTGTTCGTTATGGTTTCAAGTACGTGCAGTTTGATATCCATGTCTTTAGACTTCCTGCACCACGCTTAAGTTGGTTCTTCCTGGGACAAGACAAGTGTTCACTTTAATTCACAAAGAATATGTCTGACAAATGCATTCGTGCAGGAAAAAAGGTGTAGTTAAAAGACTCGAACCACGACAATTCAATGCTTGTAAGATGTAGAGTATTTTCGTGACATACTATTAACTATTTTCAATCCGTATGTCGTATCACACATTGTTTACCTTGCTGGAAGCTCAGGAAGAGAAGCACTTTCACTTAAGGCGATAGCAGAGAGAAGAATGGCCTGCTCCTTGCGTGGATCCCATCCATCCAGCCACCTTTATATCAAAGGGATCGATGCATAACGTTGATAAACAAATGTTATTGACTTGACTCCAGATCAGCTACATGGTCTAGCCAACAACCGATGGAATCTGAATTGCTTGGCCACCGTGAAACAAGCAAGGATGTGACATCTATGATCCTGCTCACAAGCCTAATTAGCACTAGCTGCATACCATGTGACCACTCCATTCTTTGTAAAGAGCAGACAACAATATCCACATGTCCATGGCTCTTCTGACCATCTACTTCCCCACTTGCATATGCTATATATTTGGCTAAAGATACCACACACAATGTGTCGTGAATCATGATTCATTCAATGCAATCATCCACCGCTCATTCAATCCAATAATTATACTATTGCCTTGATTCTGTGCCCAAACAGAGGATCTAACTTAAACGCCTGAAAATATTGGCCAAAGTATAGATTCATGATCTCATAAAACTGGCCAACATCAGTAGATGATTTCACTAAAATTAATATTCAAATAAATACATATTAAAAACTGAGGTAAAGCTCACGTTCATTCATAGTGGTGAAAACTGCTTTAAAAGAAAAAGTTATCATGATGCTCTCAAATATCAATGAATTTTTTATTTAATTAGATCGGATGGTTAAAATTATACATTGATCTCAATAAGGTGATAGGTGAAATACATATTTATTTAATTTTTAGTTTTTTTTAGAAAATGATAATTAAGGAAATTTGACATATAAAAATAAGTGATTTATTAGAAGTGGCAGACCTTTTTATTTTGCAACTTTGGACATAACATGATCTAAGTCACATAAAATGCGGATCTTTTGTATGCATGTTAATCCACATGATATGTTTCGTGAACAAGCTTCTTTCTATATTAATAGGACAAACAAGTGGCCCCAGGCCCACTTTGCCGCAGTATTCTTTTTTTTTTTGGTTAAAATCAATGACCTAGATTTGTTTGAGATATTACCTTTTATAAGTATAAATGGAGTACCCTAACATTATGAAATATTTAGAATATTATTATTGTGTTTCAACGTTCTTTATCCCTAACATGAAAAGTCGCATCAAATGCTTACTTTATTGGATAGTCTGTTTTTGTTCTGTTGGAGTGGTCTAGGGGGAAAGGGGCGGGACGAGCTCACATAAAAAATACACCTACTCGACTTGTAATTCTTATGCATCTCTTCCCCACTGCATCTCTCTTTGCATCAGCGCTGCTCCCGACCAATTCACCACGCCACTCACTCTCTGTTGGCCACCTCCCCATCTCACTCGTGTGCCTTCGCGCTTGAGCACACCTCGCTGCTAACACCACAGCATCTTGCACACACCACCTCCCATTGCTCCTTAGGCTTCGTACTGGAGCCCAGCCACGGCCCTACCTTGCTAGAGCAGTTGCGCCTTCACACCATTACACAGCCGGTCCACTGCCGCACCTTGTAGGACCTGTGTGGCCTCGTCACCATCGTGCCCACATGGCTTGCGCCACCTCGCGGGTGTAGAGCCGGAGCTAGTGATTTTGATTAAGGAGGCCTAGAGAAATATGATCGTATTTTTAGTGTACTAATTAATATACATAATTATATGTTTCAATAACTTTTAAAATATTTTTATAATTTTATAATATTTGAATAAAATATGGGTGAAAATTATTATTCTTTAGCTGTAAATTTAAATATTATATAGGTACTAAACAAAACCTATATATATGTTATCGTGTAGGAGTTTCATATATTTTGAATAGTTTTTACAATTTTGTATAGTCTAAATGAATTTCTGTGTGACTATCAAAAGTAATTTAAAACTAAACTACATATACTCTAGTTGGATTAAAAGAAGACATAAAAATACATTTCGGATCATACATTTTATTGAAGCCAAGAAGCTAATATCTTTGAGTTAAACAAACAATCATTGTTTAGGGACAACTCATAGTTCTATCTCCAAATTACCATAAGATAATTATAATAATATCTAAATTTTGTTCAAAAATTTTATAAAAAAACATTACAACATACTTTCTGGTGTATAATCTTTGCATAAAAAATTAAATGATTTAAACAAAGTGGTGTTATAATTATTTACAAATGATACATCTCTCATAGAGTTATGCAGCTATGTAGTTATGTTATAACTATGTGAGATGTTTATCCATTTGTGAATCATGTATAGTCCAACTTTGTTAATATGATTTGAAAATTTTATGTGAAGATAGTACAACCATATTATGCTCTCATGCCAAAATTTAGGATTTTCGGATGCCATTATGACATTATTGTTTTTTTTTTGTTAGAGTGACCAAAATTCTTATAAGCATTTCCTTGACTGCCAACCTCCAAGAAATTTCATTAACCCTCAAGGAAATAACAATTTACTTGACGGTTTACAATAACACCCAAGGAAATACTCCCTCCGTCCAGCTTTCTTTGTCGCTCGGGAGTCGGGATTGTGAGGGAGGCACAGATTTCTAGCGTCAATCAATAAGGGACTGAGGGAGTAGGTATTTTCCTTGGCGGTTTAGAATTACTCTCAAGGAAATAGTAGTTTCCTTGACTGTTTATACTTGCACTCAAGGAAATGAGTCATTTCCTTGGAGGTTACTAGTAACCGCCAAGAAAACACCCATATTCCTTGGCGGTTTATTTCGACCGCCAAGTAATATATGTTTCCTTGAGGGTCTAATAGCACAGCCAAGGAAACTACCCTTTCCTTGGCTGTTCGATTTTGGCCGCCAAGAAAATTCCTGGCCGCCAAGGCTACTCCAGTTTGGTGTAGTGTGTGCTTGGGGGCATGGCCCCTGCTAGCCCCACGCCCCCACCCTCCTGGATCCGTCGTGCCACTTCCATCTCACACGGGTGAAGGAACGAAATGCAGCCATCCATCTTAGGCATCATATTTTGCAGGCCTATGTTAGACCTAGGACATGCCTAAGCCTAGCCATGGATGTGAGGCCAGGACATGAAACAAACAACCCTTTAAATATAGCAGGTAACATTTCTTTGATGTCCTCTCTGAGAGATGACGTGACGGAACATGTCATTCAACAACATTAAAGGAGTGGTACAATTGATAGTTGGGTTATTTTCCAACAGTTGTGTGGTTTCACATTACGTTACAAAGTGTTTCCTATATATATTGAAGTTTTTCAAGCCCAAACACAATGGTCAGTGATATTACCTGATAGTTTTAGTTGGCTTGGAAGGCATAGGGAACATGTCGGATGCAGGTAGTCCATATCAGGCAACACCAACAACGGTGTTAAGCACTGGCGTTCTCTGCGTGACATACAATTTCTAAGGCTGCCAACTATGCATGGAACAGAACTGCTCATTACAAAATAAGACGTACTATGGTGCAATGCATCGACACATTAGGGAATCTCATAAGTGACTTTGGATGACAATCCATCATGAACTGACAGTTTTTTCTTTCTAAAACCATGAGGTTAGAAAACACAATTTACGACCTTGGACACACAATAGATGAAAAAACTTGGTTCGATTAGATAAGTTCCCACCTGGTACCTTAGCCACAGGATCTCCATAACTTTTGCATATATAATTGATCATATCACTTGTTAGGAAACATCGTTGACATGCAATTTTGTGCTCTACAAGTTCACGGAACTCAAATGCGGCATCAGAAATTCTGGTCTAGATCCTTCAAAAAAAGAAATTCTGGTCTACATTACTCTGTCAAATACCAACTGCGTCGAGGTTCAGTGCGACAGCTAGCTGGTTCTGTGAGCTGCAAGTCCTTAGTATAAGGAGAGATCGACGCCCATGGTACGTGGACTTCTCCCTAATCCAGCCAAACTGACTCTCCTTATACAATAGGATGTCCTATGAAGCAGCCCTTTGCATAGCAGCTTCAATTTCATCACCACCAGCATGCTATTGGGGTGGCCTCCAGGAAGGCCGCGCAGGTGGCGCTTTATTAAAAAAAATAAATAAATTGCATAAGTGACTTTGGATGGAAATCCAAGATGAATTAACCATTTTTTTCTACAATATGAGGTTGGTAAACAAAATTTAATTACAACCTTAATTTAACACACAATTGACAAAAAAAACTTGGTTCGATTAACTAAGTTCCCACCAGGTACCTAGACATAGGATCTCCATAACTTTTGCATATACTATATATTTGATCATATCACTTGTTAGGAAACATATTTGACATGCAATTTTATGCTCTCCAAGTTCATGGAACTCAAATGTTGCATTAGAAATTCTTGTCTACATCGGAAATCACTTGACTAGTGGTTGTGTGACTTGCAACTCCTTTGTACAAGGAGAGCCAGTCGACGCCCCACCTCGACAATATTTCCCACCGAGATTTCCCATGGTATACTCTATTCTATCATTTAATTTAAAAGCAAAAATAAAAAAGTAGGTCGGGAACTCCCCGACCGTTCCGGTCAAAAAAAGATTTCCAATGGTACGCGGACACCTCCCCAAACCAGCCAAACAGCCTACATCGGTGTGGTACGATGTCACAGCTTTAACCTGGGTTCTTGCTGTCAAGGATGCTCACTCGGGCAACGGTCAGAACATACATGAGTTGCTTTGACAAGCTGCTCCCGTTCCTTTGCACAATATGGTTTAGCTTACCACTTTCCCTTGCCCAAATGTACTCAGCCTATTGGCCAACGATTTTGAACTGGTGGTAGGTGCTTGGATCGAACTTTCAAAATTTCAGTCATATCATGCTTTTGTCTTCTTTTTTCCACACGTTAATCCAATTATTCACATTGCTCCATCATTTGTCATAAGCATTTGGCTGTGTACACCCTCGGGTTTATAGGCCGGATATTTGATTTTCCTTTATCTAAAAACAAATTGTCATAAGCATCGGTTTTGTCCCTTCTGCGAAGATGGTTCCCAGTGGTCCCACCACCGCAAATAGTAATGGCTTCTTTGCTCACTAATACTATTACACACTACTAATGATTAATTCATTTTTTTTCTATGCTCACACTATTACGCCTTGGAATACAGCATTCCAACTTTATAGGGACACCGAAGGATACTTTCTAGGTACCGTGGTTACCCTATACCTGCTACAACCTATTCCTGGATTTGAAGACAGTACTCACATACAGGGTTATTTTTGGTTTTGTACATGTAGCATACTTCATTTGAAAATGGACTGATATGGTCCAACACAGCTTCCTAGTGGTGCTCACACATGTTAGTTTTCGATGGGCAAAGCCTCTCCGATGTATCTATGACTGACAAAGTTGTAGCGGATGAGCCAAAGTTGTGCGCACAGACTGACTGCCACACATGCTCCACCAGACGTGCTGCTATTGTGAAGTTGTTTGATCTAGCGGCGAAGCTTGATCTTGCTGTCATACTAACAGTGGAGATGGAGAAGTTGTACTTTTGCATACTAGACAGTCCTTACCATTTGTTCACATGTGTCATCCTGATGCCTAACAAGCCTAACACAGGATACTTTATCTGACACCAATACTTATATTTGCAACCATAATTATCTTGTTCACCTTTGTCAGCTCGTGCCACAGGTCTTCTTCTACTTCCCCGTTTGCATCTGCTATATATATTGGGCAAAGCAAACCACATCCTGCCTAATATTCATTCAATCAAACTATCCACCGACCACTGCCCAGTGCACTATAAGAGTACTATTTGCTTCATCTCATTTACAAGTGTACATTTCAAGATATGAAAGGAAGAAATTATTTGCTAGGGAAATTTTGGTTCGAGCATTGAAGTATGTCGAGTGACTTTATCAGAGTTCAGTGTCCTGGTTTGCTCCTTAGCGGAAAACTCACACCAAATGCTTATTGTATTGGAGGATCTATATATGGAAATGGAACTCAGAAACTATGATCCATAGTAGCAGACTGAGCATTCTATTTGTTCTTTTCTTCTCCAAAACTGAACTCTATTTGTTCATTGCTGCATACAGATAAGGGCCTGTTTGTTCAAGCCTAGCAAAGGTGCATTATGCTGTCCGGGGCATCCGAATTTAGACGCCTGGGTCAAACTATGGACTTGCCTTAGCAAGGATCCAAAGACAGACAATAGTACAAAAATGATTTTTCGATATATATTTATATTTACATATATCCTGCCAAAATAGTTCACACAAATTTGACAGAAGCAGTGTCATTAATTACATTTACCGGCACAAATCTAATATAATCAAATAGGAAATCAAAGCTAAAGATATTTCCTTCAAAAAGAATGTACAGATAGGTTGTTTTAAATTTGCGGCTAAGGGTATTTAGTGCATGACCTCTAAAATAGCTATAGCGGAGGCTTAGCAGTCTCAAACAATAAACCTATGGATAGCTCAAACTTCTAAAGATTCCTTCCTCTGTTTCACAGCCCAGTGTAGACCAAGCTGCTAAATGGTTGTCTTAAAACAGTTCATCTCAATCCGATGTATCGATGGCACATAAAACTCCATGAGGAATTGGGCCTAAAGGCCAACCAGACCTCATGCAGCACGATGATACAACAACTGAAGGAAAAAAAAGAAGTTAGCAGAAACAGAGCAAACATTGCTACCGTGGCCTACATTTCTTGACAAAAAGTGAGGAAAACATTTGTTCATTTGAAGCGATGTTGTCCCTCTATATTCATATGCCAAAGAACACAATACTGTTTCACATAACAAATTTAAACATCAAGAAAAAATTCTACAAAATGACTGCAAAAACTGTACATCGTTCTGTAATATAGCAGTGTCTGCTGGCTGCTGCTGCCCCATATCTTAATTGATTCAATGAAATAGACTTGAGTTCTGGTCATGTCTACCAACCAGCTTTCCTGACTCGTCTTTGCCACACCATGTTCTACATGAGAGCATTGCCTAATAGAGAAAGGAAAAATGTCAGTTTTCACAATGTTGCTTCCAAGTTTTTAAATGAGTGCAGCTAAAATAGTTGCTATCTTTGCTGGCTACTATCGAGTTTGTTAGAACGCTCAGTGAAGGATGCTTCAAATTATTGTTATTTTTTCAACTACAACAGGATATTGAAAATGAAAAAAAAATGTAGCCCCTGAAGACTCGATTCCTGAAAGGTCATGCGTTTAACAATAAGATGAAAAAGCATACTCACTGATTTATTAAGGTGCATTTTTTTTGAGATGATATTAAGGTGCATTATTATGGTTACCACTACACTCTGTAAAGGCATCTATACCCCCTGTTCTCTGTTAGATGATATTCTCGAAAACAAGTTAATGAAATTTTCTGTTCAACCAAAAACAGTCCTACCTGTGCATGTGTATGTCCACAAGTCCCAAAGGGCTGGTGACAGGGGCAATTACCCGCAAGCTTGAGCACGCATGCATATTAAAGAGGCAAAAGGGAACAATTCATTGCTGAAGTAGACTTTGAAACGTCAAGCTTCAGACAATGGTCATTTTTTGAATGATAAAAGTAAAACATAAAAACTAAATCATGTGTATATGGTAACCAATGACTCACATAAGAACAGGAAGTACAGTTCAGTCTCATTACTTCATAGTCCATACCTTAAGACACTTGGGAGAACAAGGCAAGGCTTATTAGTTGCTTCTTGTCCTCATGGCTCTGCTTCTCCATTACTGTGTCATTCTTTTAGCAGCTCTGACTCAAGAAATCTGTGCAAAGCCGGTGTAGGATGATTAGGAAGCATACTGGCTGCACTCCGGATAGCAGCCTCCAGTGCCTCCACCTCTTCAACTCTGGAACCTTCACAGTGAACATTGACAACAAGAATCCTTAGGGAGGAGAGGTGGCTGATGCCAAAATCTGGAGGACCAAATCTGCAAGCAGTCTGCACCTCCTGCACAATGATTTGAAATTCAAGAGTTTCCAGCACAGGAAGAGCTCCTTCCTTGAACATCATATTTACCCAACCAATAAAACTAAACTTCTTCAAACATCGGAATCCATTGTTGTTGACGACAAGGCACCTTTCAGATCCTGCTGCATTTGAGCACAACTTCAGGAATTGTAAGGCAGGGAAATCTCCAAGGATCTGGAGAGTTTCCTGTCTAACTTTAACCTCAACGTCCAGGTAGGTGAGGTTGGTTAGCGAGCCCATCCAAACTGGAATCTTGCTGAGATACCATCCTTTGGTCACTAACACCTGAAGGAGATGTGGAGTTGGCGACCAAGGTTCCAACAAGAAGTCTAGTGACCACGGACTGATGAGTGTTAAATATCGAAGGTTTGAACTGCCTAGTTTGCCAAGTGAAGAAACCAAATTATCCTGATATGTTTTCTTATCCCTGTTCAGGGGATTGATGCGCCAATCCAACTCAAGAGTTCTCAATTTGGTCAAGGTGCCCAGCTCTTGCAATAACGTTGTGGAGGTAGTGTAGTCAATAACTATAAGTGAAAGAAACTCTAGCATTTGCATGTTCCCAACTCCATCTGGCAAGTTCATGCGAGGAACAATTAACCATTTCAAATGCCGAAGTTGAGCAATACTTGCAGGCAATTCACCTAGATGAGGACAAGTCAGTAGATCAAGTATGACCAAACACTGAAGCTCTCCGATCCTTTCTGGAAGTGCAATATTACTTGCCTTAATCCGTAGGTATCGCAACTGAAATAACTTCCCAATATCTTCAAGATAGCAGCTTTCCAAATTCTCATTGCCATCTAGATCAAGCACTCTTAGGGAGCGAAAGCCTGAAAGGGGAAGCATTTCTTCAGAGTATCTAAATATGTTCAAGGATCGAACATGATTAGTAACAATGGGGTTTGTTGTTCTTAAAGTTTCAAAACCATGGTATTCAAGTGAGAGTCGGTGGACGATGCCATGTGAGGGCAACATTTGTTTTCTCTCAGTAACGATAGTTACGAAATTTTCTTCAACAGCCTTGCATGTAATGAGATCAAAAATCATATCATGAACCTGGCATGCAGATACTCTACCATCATACTGGAAATCTGCTGGTTGTATTAAGCTTCTGTTGATAAGTTCATTAAAATAGCATTCACCTTCATCCTCCAAATTTCTTCTACCATGTGCACTAACGAAACCTTCTGCTATCCACCTTCTTACCAAATAATCCCGCTTGATCACATAATCTTCTGGAAACATACTTAGATACAATAAACAAGTCTTTAAATGATGAGGTAGGTGATTATAACTCAGCGATAATATCATGTTCATTTCCTCCACATCACAATTTTTCTCAAGCCCAGAACCAATTGAATTACAAACCTTCAACCAGTCAGCTCTGGTATATGATTTAGTAGTCAACAAACTAGCCATAGTAATGATTGCCAATGGTAAACCACCACACTTCTTAATTATTTCAACTGAAACCTCTTTTAGCTGGTGAGGGCACTTCTCCTCAGAGCCAAAAATTCTTCTAAAGAATAGCCTTTTGGAGTCATCTTCACTTAGCATCCTTAATTCAAATACGAGATCATAGAGTGGAGATGAACAAGATTTGGCAATAGTACCAATTCTTGTTGTCACTAATATCCTACTGCCACAAGTATTCTCAACCAAAGCAAGCTTAACTGTCTTCCATGCTTGGGTGCTCCATACATCATCAATTACAATAAAATACCTAAATATGAGATAGCGCTATGATTCAGTTGAAACCACTAGATTGATATTATAATATATGCACACTACAATGTGCAAGATGCTAGAAAAAGCCTCATATCTCACATTAAAGAGTCCTAATGTAATATGTTATGGAGAAGTTAATTTCTAGTGTCTGTTGTCTTTGAATTCCAGTTAAGATAAGTATTGATTTCAGGATAATCTTTAACAATTTTCTGCATGGGTTAATTCAGTTTGTGAAATAATAATAAAAGGTAATTCTAAAAGGTGGTGATTTCAAACAATGCCTCTATGCAGGTATAAATAATAAAAATATCAACTAACAGAAAAAAAAAATAAAGATAATTCCTTAACGAAAGTAGGTTAAATAGTATTCCAGGCTTCTTGGTAATTCGAATTTAAGATACCTCTTGTGCTTTAGGTAATCCCTCAATTCACTAATGAGATGTTCCTTGTCACATGAGCTGGTGCTATGACACTCATCCTTCTTGACTTGAGACAGTAGGGACCCAAAGATGCTGACCATATCAGGATTCTGGGACAAGGACACAAAAGCTTGGCAATCAAATTTCTCAGCAATGTTTTTGTAAACTTGATTGGCAACAGTAGTCTTTCCCAGTCCTCCACAACCCACAACAGACACCACCTTTACCCCTTGCACCCCATCATCAACTAACTTGATGACCTCATCTCTGGGAACACTGATACCAACAAGCCCACCCAGTTCTGCATAGAGAGCTGGCAACCGACGGTCCACAGGGATCACGTTGACACCACCAAAACTAACTGTATCATCAATCTTGTACCTCTTCCTTCTGTGTCCCGCCTCAACAATCCGAGCCTTGAGCTCCTGAATCTGCTCGGCAATCTCATGGCGGGTAACAAGATCCTTCACTTTCTGGACATACCCAAACAAGAACCCCGTGACTCCCCCGTGCCTCCGCGGCTCACTCCGCAGCTGCCGCATGTAATCGTCCACACAATCCTCAATATCGTAGCTCATCTCCCTCACCTGGTCCCTCCACTCCTTCGTCTGCGGATCGAGCGTCTCCGAGTCGGCCAGCCTCTCCAGCAGCGCGTTCATGCTGCTCAGCTCATCCTTCAGGAAGGCGATCTCACGTCTCATGCCACTCTGCAACTCGTAGTGCTCCCCAAGCAGCTCGCCGAGCTTGGCGAGGAGGGAGCTCATCACCCCCGTCGCTGCACTTCCCATGAACCCATCCATCTCTTGTTGTGTTATTGGAAAGATTCAATTTTCACTCCGTGAACTTGCTCCGTGCTGCAATTACTTTCAGATATCTCAGGCATCCAAACAAACTATGCCATCGGAAGTAGTCAAACAGAGCTTCAGTGAACTACTGAACTGTCAAAATGTTGTCTGCTATTACATGAACCAAGAATTGAGCTGCCAATCAAGTAGCACTTGGCTAAAGCTGCCAGTAGTTTCAGGTGTGTGCCAACTTGAAGCCAAGTGTTATTGCAAAGATTCAATTTCTGCTCTGTCAACTTGCTCCGTGCTGCAATTACTTTCAGGCATCTAGACAAACTATGCCATCAGAAATACTAGTCAAACAGAGCTTCAGCGAACTGTCAGGACGTTGTCTACCGCTACATGAACCAACAATTGAGCTGCCAAATCAAGCAGCACTTGGCTAAATCTGCCAGTAATTTCAATTGTGTGCCAACACGGAGAGACAAACTAGGAGCTTACGAAAGCGCGCACATCAGGCAGCAACAGAGAGCACTTGGCTGGACTGTCAGGATGTTGTCTCGACGATTCCTGGCTCCTGCAGTGCAATAATAAATTCTCTCAAGACCCAAAACTTCCCCCAAATCAGGCTGCTTTCTTAGAGTAAATAAACGGGCAGATCAACTATCAGTTATTACAGCATCCAGATGTGATACATCCGAACAAGAAACACATCAGGTTCAACAGAAAAAAGAAGAATAACACTGCTACTACCTCCCCACCTCCCACACGCCTCAAATCGAAAAGTCGAAAGAGGAACTAGCACAGATCGTATATCCCAATCAGGCTACATAGCAACAGAAGTAGCACAGAATCGAGCATGGCGAAAAATAATTACCCAGGCCTTCGCGCAGGTGATGGCGACGAGATGGCGACGAGGGAAAGAAGCCTCCACCGCCGCTTGCTCAGCGCCGCGCAGAGGGAAGCCTCCACCCAGGGGTTCGGAGTCAGGTCGTGGAGAGGAGAATGGAGCACGGAACCAGACCCTCGGCGCAGGCGAAGCAAGAAAAGTCTCACCCGCGTCTGGTTGTTGACTTGTTGAGGCGAGACGCTGGGGGCGGGGTGCCCGGCCCTGGACTGGGGATCGATTGGCCCATTTGCCCAACCCTGTGCCGGAACCGAGAGGAGGATGCCTTTTTTTTCTTTTTTTTTTCGAACGGATAATTCCAGAGCGAGTATTGTGGGACCACATACCCACCCACTCGTTGAGTTGAGAGACTGTTTTGTGGGACCCACGTGGTGGTAAGTGGGCCCCGCGCACCAACAACTGATGATGGCACAAGGTTCGTTGTCACTACCAGCAGCAGTTGGTCTGGGATTTCCACGAGCCAGGAGGAGGAGGAACGGCGGCGCCGCGCGGTTCGCCCCTTCGCTTCGAATCTTCTGGCGCAGGTGAGCTCGTGATCCGTTCTTCGTCTTGGTTTCCCTCTGTGGACCACTCCCCTGTGGATTTTCACTGTCCAAGCATTTCAACTCTGTCTTTGGGGTGGGACGATTGGTTACCAAGCACGCGCGTGAGGTGTTCGATGCTTTGTGCCAGTAGAGCATTCAGGGGCCGAACCTGTTACCTGTCCTGCAGTCATTCCATGCTAGACAGTCAGAGTCCTCAACTGCACTGTGAGTTAGTTGGGAGTAACGTGCATATTGCTTATCTGCTTGTTTACAGGTGCCATCGAGACACTGCGGAATGCCGATGCGGTATGTTTCGATGTCGATAGCACCGTCATCCTGGATGAGGGCATTGACGAGCTTGCTGATTTCTGCGGGGCAGGGAAGGCTGTCGCTGAGTGGACAGCAAAGTAAATCCTCCATTGTGTAGATCGGTTTGTCTATACTGTTGAATTTTCTGGGAAGAACTGACCTTGGCTTATAATGCCTTAATGTTCTCAGGGCCATGACAGGGACTGTTCCGTTTGAGGAGGCGTTGGCAGCCAGGCTGTCTTTAATCAAGCCTTCTCTCTCCCAGGTGGAGGACTGCCTGAAGAAGAGGCCACCAAGGTAAGCTCGCCTTATTTGAAACTTCATGTTACTCTGTATGGTAGCCACTATTTTAACTGTTTTTATATATTTGAATTCTGCAACTCTGTTATTTACCTTTTGGAAATAATCGGTATGTGCTATAGGTGTCTATCCCTTCCTGTTTCCACCCTTATGCTTAACTCTGAGTAGAAGAAAAAAAGTAATTAGTAACAATAATTGACTGTACTTTAAATTTGTTAAGCCCAACCACAGCATTATCATTTTGGCAAATTTTCCTTGTGCCTTTTGTTGTAGTGCCCTGAGATTTCTCGAAATACAGTAATGGGTATGTGCTATAGGTGTTTATCCTTTTGCTCTTTCCACCCTTATACTTAACTCAGAGCAGAAGAAAAAGTAATTAGTAACAATAATTGAATGTCAAAGTTTCTCTTTTTATTCAAGACATAAAAAAAGTATAGTACTTTAAATTTGTACAGTCAACCAAAGCATTATCATTTTTCAAAAAATTTCCTTGTGCCTTAAGATTTCTCGAAATACTGTATAAAAACTGAGAGAGAACTCACTCATCATTGTTTTTCTCGCACTGCAATAGAATTAACTATTGTGATTCTTCTTACAAACCAGCATTGGACAATTTCTTGGTTCATTCACAAGATTATCATTAGAACTGCTTTTTGGTCTGCAGGATTTCTCCTCGAATGGCTGATTTGGTTAAGAAGCTAAAATCCAATAATATTGATGTGTTCCTTGTGTCAGGAGGCTTCCGACAAATGATAAAGGTAGGTCCTGTAATATGATAGTGCAATTTATTTGTGTTGGCTTGTACTTGAATTTGTATGCTCGTTATATTCTGATGATGGAGAGAACTGTATTTTAATGTATCTGTAGTTTAAGATAGACCTACATTATCAGTTGCAATAATAGATGGGGATACAACTTCTCTTACAAGATACAATTTCTTTAAACCATACTTTATTTTCATTGTGAATGTGATAAATGTAATGTGCAAGTGATTCTCACATGTATATATAATGGGTTATCATTGAGTGGCCCACAATCATCACTTTTATGTTTGTCTTGTTTCCAGCCTGTGGCATTTGAGCTTGGTATTCCTCCTGAAAACATCACTGCAAACCAATTGTTATTTAGCACTTCGGGGAGTATGCTGGATTTGATCCTGCAGAGCCCACTTCGCGCAGTGGGGGTAAAGCAAGAGCAGTGCAGCAAATAAAACAGGTCTAGTTAAACTGTATATCTTTTGGTTGCAGCTTCTTACTTGTGTGCTAACATTTGTTTCTGTTCAGGACCATGGCTACAAGACAGTTGTTATGATTGGTGATGGTGCAACTGATCTGGAGGTATATGGCTGGATAATGCCTTTAAAACTTCTATCCTGACAATAGATATGAACATGGATGTCTTATTGGGTAACCAGTAGTTGTTGACACTAACTCCATTTTTGTAATGATATGGATGCTTCCTGGCTGATTCGATTAATGAGGAATGCAAACCTTTCTTACTGTTTGTGTTTATCACTCAAATTTTGTAATGTTGTTTCTCTTGTTCATGTACAGTGAGATAAAAATAATAGGTAACTTCTGCAAAAATATAATTTATCAGGATACAATGAGTGTGCAGCTGTTCTTTAGTGAATATCTGGCAGCTTAATGATACAAAACTTTTCTGATATATCAGTGTATAGAAATTTTATTTACAGTACTGTACCAAAATAAAAAAATACTATATACAGTCACATTAATTTTCCCATGTCTTTGCAGGCTCGGCAACCTGGGGGAGCAGACTTGTTCATCTGTTACGCTGGTTTTCAGATGAGAGAGCCAGTCGCAGCAGAAGCTGACTGGGTGGTGTTTGATTTTCAGGAGCTGATCACGAAGTTGCCATAAATTGATTACTTACCACAATTTATGAACCTTGCATTATTGATGTTGAGCTGCTAAATAATTGCAACCACATTTGAAGCTGTAGATTTCACTAGCAATTCTTGGAGTTAATTGAATTATCTGGTTGTAAAGTATACCACCCCCCCCCCCCCCCCCCATACACACACACTCTTTATTTGCATGATCCTGAACCACAAATGTGGTTGTTTTGTTCCGATGTTTTCAGAATGTCAGCGAAGTATCCTCTAAGCAATTGTTGAGTATGTGAGTAATTGATGACTCACATCACTGTTTACTAAGTGCTGATTGTCTGATTCACACCGTTGTTTTTGTAAGTATTGTTGACTTGTCTGTCAAATAGTGCATTTGTTGCTATTTGAAGCCTTCGTTGTTTATATTGGGAGACAGATTGTTGACCTTTTGAAACTGAACTATTGGCAAAAATGATTCTATTCAATCTCGATGTCTATTACGGTATCTTCTCTTCTTTCTGCACATAAAGGCGGATCACTGTGATGCACACCACTAGATAAAATACAGGCACTAACAGGGTAGGCTACATTCACATTTGTTTATGCTGGGCCAGCAATAATGTTCTATTTTCTTATGGCCCAAAGAAACAAATTCCTTTATGAACTTTGGTGAGCATAACTCAAACTAAGACCATGCGGACATCAAATGCCTCACATGCCTACTCACAACATGGATTGATGTCTGATCTTAATGAATCAATTGTCCATCTGAATGCATGCATGGTACTTGTGACTGTTTGGTGCCAAAGAGCAAGCAAAAATTAAAACACGGATTCATGACTTCACTTAATGAATCATTTGTCCAGCTCACTATATTGATATTTCCTTTGCCGTCAGCTCGATCTATGGCCCAACACGCTACCTTTTGACTTTCGGTCAATCCACCTATCCTGCGGCCCACTATTTCTCTCTTTCCCAAGCAAACCTCTCAATCAGGCTGCACCCCACTATTTTTTCTCTTCTCTGGCTCTAGCAATGTTACCTATGCCTCCCAATCCAATAAGCTGAGCACCTTTTCAGCATACATTTTACTATTTTACTCATACTCACCTGAAACATGGTTTCTTCTTGATGTATGCAAGCTCCATATATACACTAGTAAATTTTCTGCTCTGTGGGAAATCCCATATGTATGTATATATGTTCCTCCACCACCTATATATATACACTGATCAGAGGGCTCTTCTAGAGAGTACCCATAACTCCTACGGTACAACAAGCTAGCAATCCAGAAAATGCTAGAAATCTCAGAAAACAGTAAACATATATAGCCCTAAGTTCAACACACTAATGTGTGAGTCTTTTAGCATTCCTGGGCTTCTAAAAAGTGGTACTGTGATGGACTATGTTTGTACTCATATATATCTTCCGTCTTTATTCAGGTGGATGCGCGACTTAAATATATCCAACATAATAGGACTGCTATACGAAACAATTACGGGACTGTGAGCAATCTTCTGAGCCTTGGAAATTGGTAAGGAGTTGTTAGATTTATTAGACTTAGCAAAAAAATCAATTAATAAATAAAGGTAAAGACTTTAAATAAAATAAAATCTTAAGTACCATCATTGTTAATGTTGGGTCCATGAAGGGATAATCCAGCAGACACTTAAGACCACTGAAATAGTTACTTTGCTTAACTTTTCGAGATTTACAACTTTCGTTTTGGTCGCTTCTGCATCCGAGGACATTTGAAAATTTTGAATTTCAAATGTGACAAATTCAAATGTTATTTTGCATACATAGATGATTTTAAATAAAAAGTATTCAACTATAAAGTTGCATAACTTTTTGAGATGTATAACTTTTTTTGGTTGTTTCTCCATCCGAGGTTATTTAAAAATTTCGAATTTCAATACGTGTTTTTTACTGTTCGGCTCCCATTTGCAGGGGCGGCCGGATCTAGAGCCCCCCTATACATAAGGGACATTTGTAGGTGCGGCTGAAAACACCAACCGCCCCCGAAAAAAGAGGCATTGCTAAAAATCGTTTTTGTAGTAGTGAGATACGCATGCCGGGGCATCGTTGTTGTCGGCATGGTGGCGGAGGATGCGAGCAGGACGGATGACTCAGGTCACAGGCTTCTACTGTTTGGGGCGACCGAGATGCGAGACCACATCCCAGTGGCCGCCAGGGCAACGGAGTGCCACAGGCGGCGTGGAACAGAGAGGCAGCGCTCGCTGTGTCCAGAGCGGTCACTACCGGAAACCGGCTCTTTGACGAATGTCTGGTGGTTTGCCGAGTGTTTTTTTTTTTTCGAGAACTCTTTGCCGAGTGCCAAAAAGAAAACACTCAGCAAAGAAGCTCTTTGCCAAGTGCCAAGAAAAACACTCGGCAAAGAGGTTCTTTGTCGAGTGTTTATTTTGGCACTCAGCAAAGAGTTTCTTTGTCGAGTGCTTTTTTTTTTTTTTTGCACTCGGCAAAGAGCTTATTTGCCGAATGTTTTTTTTTTTTGCACTCGGCAAAGAGCTGCTTCAAAGCATATCTTGAAGCAAGTAAATTAATTCTAATAAAAAAGTTTTCTACTACAAAGTTGTATAAGTTCTTAAGATCTACAAATTTATTTTGGTCATTTCTTCATTCGACAAAGCGATAGTAACGTTGTTCATAAAATCTATATCTCTCTTATAAGTTTCATGAAACTACAAGAGAGATATATAAGATTTATGAACAATGTTAGAACCACCATGTCGATGAATAAATGACCAAAGAACAAAAATAAAATTTGTAGATCTTGAGAAGTTATAGAATTTTATACTTAGAAACTTTTTCATTTGAGTTCATCTTGTCATGTAAAACTACGTTTGAATTTCAAAAATTTAAAATTTGAATTTTTCAAATGACCTCGGATGGAAAAAACAACCAAAATGAAAATTGTAGATCTCGAAAAATTATGAAACTTTATAGTTGACAACTTTTAATTTGAAATCATCTTCTCATGCAAAACTACGTTCAAATTTTAAAAATTTAAAATTTGAATTTTTCAAAAGACCTCGGATGAAAAACACCCAAAATGAAAATTGTAGATCTTGAAAAGTTATGAAACTTTGTAGCGACAACTTTTTAATTTGAAATCATCTTGTCATACAAAACTACGTTTGAATTTCTCAAATTTAAAATTTAAATTTTTTAAATGACCTCGGAGGGAGAAACTTTCTAAATGAAAATTGTAGACCTTGAAAAGTTATGAGATTTTGTAGTTGATAACTTTTTGATCTGAATTCGTTTAGGGCCTCAAACAATCAAATGCCGAGTGCCCGACAAAAAGCACTCGGCAAAGAGCTCTTTGCCGTCAAAATCTTTGGCGAGTGCTGTTTGCCAAGTGTGGCACTCGGTAAAGCCTTTGCTGAGTGCATTTGGGGCTTGGCACTCGTGCACTCAGCAAAGCATCCGAATCCTGTAGTGGGTGCCATAGGCCAAGCGTTGGGGCGACACTTTTCTAATACCAGGGGCGGGTGTCAAAAGAACGTGCGCCCGCCTAAAGTCAACACAGGTGGTATAAATTCTACGACTTGTGATCCGCCTCTGCAGTGCGGATACATTGATTTAAACTTTTGGTTCGTACTGTAGAAACGTCACTTTTTGAAAACGAAATACAAAAAAAAAAAAGCCTGTCCATCAAGTTTAGCCATTTTCTATGATACTGTATTTTTCCAAGCCATTTACACGAATATCACATGAAAAAACCACAACTCCAAGACAAGGTCTTATTAGAATGTCCCTATATATCTATGGCTTTTACATGTTATAAGCACATAATATATTTTGGTTCCTTTCGTGGGTACCCACAAATCCACTCATGATCCTATATATGCTGAAGGTATCTGGTTTTTACTAGTGGCAGCGGAGTGCCCAAACTCTCAACAGCTCATACCAGGTGCGTCTTCACTTGGAGTCAGCATTCTGTATTTTCAGTTTAAACGAATTTTCTCACCCCCCACCCCCCCCCCCCCCCCCCCAATATCACAGGCGGTTTTCGGTAAAGGACCGCCTGTGAAAAACTCTATTCAGACGGTCCTTCTTAAACAGCCGCCTGTGTTAGGGATGATCCAAATTTAATTAATCATTTTTCCCACCTTTGGCCGGACTTCGAATTTTAGAAAACTGTCTTCATGGACCATATGGATCCATACGTTTTTTTTTTAATTTTCCCAACACCGTTCCGGCTAGGAAGGCTCGTCCAAGCTAAATACATGAATCATATGGAAAACTACAACATCTAGACAACATCTTTAAAAGGGTTCCTACATATATCTATACTATAATGGAATTCTTCCAAAAGAGTGGGAAGCCTGTGACCTTACACCGGACCCACCCTCAGGCTTCTCACCCACCTCCCAACGCCCTGAATCACGGAAACCAGTCCATAGGGTCCTAGCGAATTCAAATTTGAATTCCGCGTGCCGCAATCTCCTGGGCGATCCTCGCGGCAGCCACGCTCCTCGACAGGCGGCTCCATCTTAACCTCCTTGCCGATGTGTGTGCACACCTGGAGCGGCACCGCGTGGCGGGGGCGCGCCGTCGCCATCTCGCGTCGACGACCGGGCGCTGGCCGGTGTGGGCACGGCGCGCGGCGCGCGACGGCATCGGGTCGCGGGGGTGCCCACGGGTGTGCTCAAGCCCCTGCTGCTCCACCGCATCTCGCCACCGCCGGCGTGAACGCCCGCTGGCTGGGGTCGGCCGAAGCACGGCGCCGTCCTCTGCTCGCGCCGTCGCCATCTCGCGTCGTCGACCAGGGCAAGCGCGATACAGCGGGCGGGGCGCTGGTGTGGGCACGGCGCGCGGCGTACGATGGCATTGGGTCGCGGGGTTGCCCATGGGTGGCTCAGGCCCCTGCTGCTCCGCCGCATCTCGCCACCGCTGGCGTGAACGCCCGCTGGCTGGGGTCGGCCGAAACACGGCGCCGTCCTCTGCTCCTCCCGTCAAAAGGTAGAAGAAAAAGAGTTCTAGCGCGAATAGATTACTCTCTCCGGATTTATTGGCAAAGTGCCTAGACTCAATGGTTTAGCAGATCCGGACTTAGTTACTCCCTGAAGATGTATAACCTGTAAATACAAATGTCATCAAGATAGCCGAGAAGAGCGCTAGAATGGTGATAGTGATGCTGCCAGACGGCTTCAAGGTGGAGACCAGGATGGGCGATACGGCAATCTGAAGACAATGAATGGCTGCCTGGCTGCTGTTTCGTCAGCGGAAACACCGTTGGCTCTGATAGTTCTTGCTGTTATATATCTGAAACTCTCTTCTGAACCTAAGTTGTTGTAATCAAGAAAGGATCGGTCTTGCTTGCTGTTTGCTTTGAGCCAGAGCCTTTTGGTGGGTTGGTTTCAGTAGATGCAGTTGCAGGTTTAAATAGGTTTATCTTCAAAAAAAAAAAAAAAAAAAAAAAAAAAAAAAAAAAAAAACGTTTATATGTTCTCTGCTTACAATCTCAAACTTTATATTTCCGTTGCATCCATTAACGGAAATGGGTGATGTCTCGGTTGGAAAAAAAAAACACAACTATTTTTTCTGCTGAGCACAAACTTGCTGCACTAATGTCTGAATCGTTAATTTTATTCTTAATGTCTGAATCTTATTTCTTCTATTTTTGAAACTTTGCTGAGGCCGAGACTGATCCGTAATCTTTTTACAATGACCATAGCATTTAGGTTTTGGTTGTTTAATTTGTGTTGTGCTAATTGTCACCGTTGCGTTAGCACGGGCAATATACTATCTAATGAAATTGGAGTAACAAATTTCTACAGGTAGAAGAAGGGAAGAAGAAAGGTTATGGCCACAAGATGAAAACAAAGACACAACACAATGATGTGAGTGTGGGATTCACATATTATTTCTCTGACTTTTGTAGTTTGTTATATGTGTCGCTGCAGTTTTGGATCATCAGGTTTTATCATAGCTGCCCTACTAAATTAGTACATGTTGTCTGCATTTCTTAATTCCACTGATAGTAAGCACATGGTCCAGCAGCGTCGGCGAGTTTTAGGTTGCCTTGTCGGGCCACGGCGGCGAGGCGTGCTGCTCACGGTCCAGGCATCCAGCAGCTGTACCATTTTCCAAGTCACGCTGCCCTGAACATAGCGGCAGTAAGTCCAACCTTCGTATCTACAGTTCTGGTAATGATCTTCTCCTTGTTGTCCCTTGATTAATTCAGTGTTCCCGAGTATAGATGGCTGACACACATATAGTGTTGTAGGTAAAGTCACAGTTCAGTTCTGACATAAACCTTTCTAGCCTCATTTAAACCATTCAAAGAGGAAACCTCATCCTAGAACTTAGTGGTTGCAGAGTAAGATCTTGAATTATTGCTAAAAAGTGTTGTCCAATATAGTGTAAGAAAACTGAATTTCCTAACAATTTAGTTATTAAGTTTTTCTTTGTACCATGGAACATTGGCGATTGGCATAGGATGTTTAGAAAAACTGAACCTCATTTGAACAATTATAGCAGAGACATGGTTTAGTTCAGGCTGTAATAAAAAAATGGATCTTTCTTCCTTGGAACTGAATCTCATTTGCAGATTTGTCCAGCTTTGGAGAAAAGTCTCAACCTTTTAACTTCTCTATTTTCATATATCGTTGCAGCAGGCAAACATCAGGGGATAGTGTGACCAATTATTTCAACTCACATGGATATTGTCATGGCCTTATGGGTGTACCATATATGCAAAATAATTTTATATTGTTCAATTCCATTTCTTGACTAAGTTTAATGGTGGTCTTTATGAGTTTCATGGAACAACTCCTTTTGTAAAAGTTAAACTATGCAAAAATAATATTGAGTGTTTTCATGAGCATCCCAAAGATAAAACCGTAGCGTTAGCACGGGCATTATACTAGTAGAGTAACAACGCGGTGAAAATGGCTCATGCAAATTTTTTTAGAAATTTTACTAGAGACAAGCGAGGATATGAGATATATCTCCACCAAATTTCATTACCTAGGACAACTTCATTAAAAAGATACAAAATTGATAAATCGATCGCACGCACAACAGTATATGGAGATGGAGCAGAGTCGACAATTAAATTCAGCCACAGGGAAGACCAAATTGATATGAAAAATGCACATATATTCTTATATATAGATAATAAGTAATTTACATACAGAGAAATATAGAAAAAAGGAAAAATGATACAATAATAATCTAAAAATCTAAACTATCTAATTACTGATGACGCCCAGGAAGCGCTGCCTCTTCCTTGGGTGACGGCTTCGTCGTCATTTTTGTTGCCGCCCTGCGGCGGCGGCTATGGTGGAGGTGGAGGTGGAGGTCGTGGAGGCGGTGGCGGTGGCGGAGGAGGCGGCTGCGCCACGGAGGTAGAGGGGCGGCATTCTGCTCCTCCTCGTCCTCAGACAACGACAGTGGGAAGTAGTTGTCCTCGCCATCATCATCATCGTCGTCGTCATCGCCATCGTCGAATGGCAGTGGCGACTAGTCGTCGTCGTTGTCGCTGTCAGACGACGGCGGCAGCGTCTGCTCCATCACGTCCTAGTCCGCCCACCAGGCATGCTCCTCAACCTTCAAGTCAGAGAAGAAGTCGTCATCAGACTCCTCTTGGTGCCACCACCCGCCGCAATACCCCTGCAAATCCTCATCGGACGACTTGGGGTCCGACGGCCATTGTCCATCGTCAGTTGATCACTGGGCGGTTTGTGTTGATGCAGGGTAGTGGGCCGTGGGGGGAGCAGCGTGTGGGAGGATTTAAACCCAGTGAAGGCGCACGACGGTTGGGTGTGTAGTGTGCGCGTGCACCCCGAGGTTGACTTGTGATTCCGCACTCAACACAGATGGTGAGTAATGACGGCCTCTGTATCCGTGTCTCATTAACACGGGCGGACCTCGAAGCCAGGCCGACCTAGCACCTTGTGCCGCATGTGTAGAGTCATCTACATTGGCGAACCTCGAGACCGGGCCCACCTGGTGTTGGCATTTCTTAGCGCGATTACCAAAACTAGACTTAGAGCCCAATCCTGATAACAGCGCCAGAAACGCTAAATGGCTTTACTCGACGTAATTACTAGAAACTGGTTCTAGCAACCACGCGAGTGTTGTCAAGAGATAGATCACATCCTATTAGAATAAATATCCACAAGCGCACGGATCTATCGTTGCAGCATTTCACCCGAAAGTATTCAGGGTATCGTTATTTATATTTTTCCAAAGGAAGGCATGGGGTAGTTAAGTAATCTAGCATGGGTATGAATACAATATCTAGTATGAGGAGAAACCGACCAATGTGCTATACAGGGGTAAGCATACGGTAGTTTAGATAGTAGACACACACTTAGAGCAACCTCAAAGGAATAAAGATAAAATAAAGAATAAAGAATAATCTACGCGGAGCAGGCAGGTCCTATATAGTCAATGCTAGAACAGCTAATTCCACATGTTATACAAGTCAAGACTCGACTAGACTAGGAATATGGGGAGACCGCGGCAACTGGTCTGCCAGTCGATGGCGGTATTTACGAACTCCTACTCAACATGCGAACGCGGGGGATTACAAAGGACGGACAGGGCTGTCACCACCTGCCGCCTACCACCTCAACCGTGGCATGCCGATATATCCGAAGGTTCCCTCGCACCCGGACACCACGTCCGCATACTAAGGAGCTACCTACGTCCCCCCAGGACTCCCACCCTACGGATGGACGAGCTAGAACATAGGCAAGCCCGAAGGCACAACGAACCGCTATTCCTCTCCTATAATCTAATCTAAACAAGTAAAACATATGAACGATGAAGAACCGTGTCGAACACGATGAACAACTCTCACAAGAACTATGGCCTAGTTCTTGATCATCGAATATATCGTGTACTAGACTATACTCTAGTTCATAAGCAAGACTATATAAATGTAATAAGAACTTGACTAAGGAAGAATGCTCCATAGATTTATACCAAAGATGTAGCTTTTCCTCCTGGAGACAAGCTCTCCAAGTAGCTCCGCCTAGCTCCAAATGACTAACACTAATACTAAAGAACAAGTGTGAGGTGTAGAGATGGCTCCAAATGGTGTGTGTGAAGGTGGGGGGCCTCTCCTCTTCATTTATAGCCCCCAGAAGGCGGTTCGGGGGTAGTGGTGTAAAATCACCAGCAAAACCGTCATCTCTCAGATGGAAGGAGGCAACCTCCTTTGGCCGGGCCCACCTGGTGGCAGGGTGGGCGCGCGCGCGCCCCAGGCGCGCCCGCGCCTGGTTGGCACCGCCCCCTGACCGCCTTTCGCAGGTGGGCCTGGGCCGCCATCTGGGTCTTGTCCATGCTGGTGCTTTTGGCCCATTTCGACCCAGTGTGGCCGGCCCTTGTTTTCTTGCTCTTTTGCGCCTTTCCGAAAGCGCCTTTTATTCTCGAAAATTCCCGCACTTGGTGTACATTCCGCAAAACAATATTTTCTCCAAGCACGGGTGGAACTAGGTCAATAGTAAAGATATATGTGGAATAAAATATTTATTTCCCCCATAATGACCTATAGTTGGCGGATAAAAATCTGAGTTAAGGACCGCCAACAAGATCCCCCAAGCTTACCCCTTGCTCTTCCCGAGCAAGTCTTTGCTTTGGGTTGTTGATCGGGGTTGCTACGATGCCGATTATATCTCAAGTGTACAAGCTAAAAGAGAGCGTTCTCTTGCTATTTGAATAAATCAGCAATTGTATCTCTCTATGATTCCGATGGAGTGGGGCTTCTAATTTTCTCAAGTCTTGGGTGATTGCAAAATAGAACAAGTTTCAAAGACCGGTGCTTTTCATTCGTCCCAAGATCAACTTTCAGTCCGGAGGTTTTGTAAGTTTTTATAAATAAACCAAGTTCCTCAAATGACCCACTCGATCGCTCAAAAGTGTATAGTAACCTCACCAAAGGCATTTTCAGATTTTTGCCTTCTTCCTACCACTAAAAGCTGAGAGTGGAGTTTTGGGTAGGTATGTAAGTGGGCATACTTGTATCACATATGTTGTAAGGTCAAGGACTGAACCTTACGGAGATTAAGCTATACACCTTGATTGAGATGTGCAAGTGTGTGGATGGAATGAAAGATAATTCCTAATTTTTATGGTATTTTTGGATCTCCATGCATCATGACATACTCTCTTTTATTGATGAATGAGATGAAGAAATGATGGGCTATCAAAGAACAACTAAATTTATTCTCTCATCATTTTTTTTTGAACGGGGATCTAAGATTTTTTCCGTTTGCCTATAAGAGTGATGAATCTTCTACTATATATATCTTTCTTTTTTTTTTTTTCCTCTCTTTCTTTTCTCTCACTTTTTTTTTCGACTAAGAATATAGCCCAAAACTTTATTGATGGAAAGGATGAGGTGGAGAGAGATGTCATGATGAACAAATGCATGGAGAATTTTGCAAACTACAAGAGAGGGGTGCGCGATCCTTAGGGCAAGGGTCGGCATTTTTATTTGGTGGAAAATGGTGCGCAACTCTCAGTGTAAGAGTCAGCGGATGGTGAAGGGTGCATGTTGTGCGCAACTCTCAGTGTAAGAGTTGGCGTTTATTTGGTGGGTGCAAGTGAATTTCAATCATGGGTGTAGAGTCATAATCTCACATCGGTAACAATCCGACCGAACTCAATGTACGAACAAGCAGCGTATGAAGGTTCTTATTCTACAAACAAATCATATGGCTCTGGTGGGCATTTCGCGATCATTGAGGAACTATTGTTTTTTTGAAATTTTTTTGAAACAAAGACTCCGGACATCAGGTTTTCTCAAAGGGACAAAGTCATTGCTGTGGTCTAAGTCACTATATCATATCGCGCAATAACCTAGATGAGAGTAATTGTATGCAGCCCACTAAATCAAGTTTCTAGAGCATGATAAAGTAAAGCCGATAAACCCAAATATTAGAGAAAACTCTATTTTAGACAAGTACAAACGAGACATAAAATAGAGCAACCAATCATTTCAACATCGGTGGAACTAAACATTTCATAGCACATATATGGAATGGAATTATATAAATAAATATTTTTTTTTTGAATTTTTCAATGCAAGAAACTTGAATTTAAACATGCTAAAATGGAAAAAAAATAAATTACGAGAAATTAAATATGCAATGCGAGATACCTTAATGGGGGTCCTCCCCCAAGCTTATCCTGAAGCTCATGGCCCAGGGTTGATCTTTTGTTTGGGCAGGACTTCCTCCATCTTTGTGCTTGTGGATGGTATGTCTGTTGTTGCCAATGGTTTCTTGGGTCTCCACTCCATTTTGATTACCTTGGGTGGTGCAGCGGCAGGTGGCTCCTCCTGCCCTTTCTGCACCACTTTCTTTGGTGGTGTGGAGATCTCTTCTTTCTTGCCCTTTTTCTTGGGAGCGGTTTTCTTTTTCTTAGGCTGTGTCACAGCCTTTTGCTCCTTTTTAGGAGTTGCTTTTGCTTTCTCCTTGTTCTCTTTCCTTGGTTTGCTCACGAAGGCCTGGGGCTGGAATTCGACCTCCCGTATGCCTTGAGTGTTGGGTCCGTATTTGATACGGATCATGTTGCATTGTTCCTGCTTGCGGGGTCGGAATTCAAACTTCTCCTCCTGGCCATTTATGTTAAAGTGGATTTCTCCAGCTCCAACATCTATTTGGGCCCCAGCGGTGCTCAAGAGTGGCCTCCCCAGGATGAGAGGGTTCTCTTTGGTAAGTTCCATGTCCAAAGCACCACGAAGTCGACCGGCACGAAGTACCCTCGGATTTTTACCGGGATGTCCTCGGCAAACCCCCGGGTAGCGAATGGAGGAGTCGGCCACTGGAGCGTCATGGTTGTTGGTGCAAGCCGTGTGCAATCCAACTTGTCAAAGACTATTTTTGGCATGACGCTCACGCCGGCTCCCGGGTCACAAAGAGCATGGTCAAACCGTTGGCCCCCGATTGAACAAGTGATGGTTGGGCATCCAGGTCCTTTCTCTTTTCGTGCAAACTGGTTAAGTATTTGCGCGCCGCATTCCTCCGTCGTTGGACCGTCTCCATGGATGGTAGAGGACGCTTGTTGTTGATGATATCTTTCACATATCTTGCATAGGAAGGGACATGCAAGACGTCCATGAGTGGGACGCTCACATGTACCTTCCCTATCATCTCAACGAAGCATGCGAATTGTTCATCCGCGGTCATCTTCCTGGTTTTGGTGGGGAACGGTAGGCTACTTGTATCAGGGTAGTCTATCGTTGCTCCTGTTGGTGTTGCTTCCTGTGGCTCTTCCTCTACAGGAGGTTCCCTCTGTTTCTGTGCTTTCTGCCTTCCTGATGCCGCTTGGTCCGGGTATGGTGGATCACTTGTGGACCTCCCTCCCCTCGTTGTTACTGATTTTAGCTCAGCCTTGGCATCCTTATCCCCAGTTTTGGGCAGAGCGGCAGCTAACTGGGTAAGCTGGGTCTCTATCATGCTGTTAAAACTTTGCTGACTCTTGACAGCGGATAGGAGACCTTCCAGCTTTTTATCCATGTCTCCCAGGATCTTGTCATGTTGCACCATCTTTTTGGCGAGATTTTCGTTTATTTTGGTTTAGCCGTAAACCAGGTCCTTCAATGAAGGTTGATTTGAATTAAACCCGGAGGCGTAATTCGGATTTCCTTGGAATGGAGGACGGGACTGGTTATTCCAGCCATTCCCTCCTCCTTGCTGCTGGTGAAACCCATTGTTGAGGTAGGCGGCCTCTTCACGGGTCTCGGGGCAGTCATTCCCCGAGTGTCCAGCTTCACCACAGACCTCGCACGTCATGCGAGCGTCCATGGCGTTGACGGTGCCGGATGCATCATTGATGGCACCACCGTCAATCTTCTTCAGGAGTAGGTCTATTTTTGTGGCAAGCATATCCGCCTCCTTCACGGTATGCATGCTTTTTTGTCCCTTGGTGGGAGGGCGGTCCTCCCCCCAAGCTTGGTTTTCTACCATTTTGTTAATCAGTGCAGTAGCATTGTCAACAGTCAATGATAGGAAGGCACCGCCAGCTGCGGCGTCCAGGTGCCCCTTCGACATGGGTGTTAACCCGTTGTAGAAGTTCTGAAGCACCAGCCAACTTTCCATCCCATGGTGAGGGCATTCCTGGATATACTCCTGGAGCCTCTCCCATGCCTCAGGGATGGGTTCCAACGAATTCTGCTGGAAGTTGGCGATTCTTCCCCGCAGGGCATTGGTTTTGCCCATGGGGAAGAACTTAGTGAGGAACGCGGTGGAGCACTTGCTCCATGTGTCAACAGCGGCCTTATCCTTGTAGAACCAGGTCTTCGCCTTTCCCACAAGGGAGAAAGGGAAGAGGCTGAGCCTGATTGCATCAGGTGCGACATCCTTGATGACGATAGTGTCGCATATCTCCAAGAAATGCTGAAGATGGGCGTTGGCGTCCTCACTTGGTAGTCCACAGAATGAACTTGCCTGCACCATGGTAATGAGCCCAGTCCGGAGCTCGAAGTTCTTGTCTCCCAAGTTGACAGCGGTCCCAGTGGGCACGTTGGCAACATTGGGGACAGAGAACTCGCGCAGGGACTTGGCCATGGAGTGCGGCGTAGTAGGTGCGGTGGTGGCGGTTTATCTCGTCGGTGGAGTAGCGAAGAGGAAATGGCACGAGTCCTCTTCCTCCTTAGGAGTGCCTCCGGATTTGAGTTGAAATTTTCCGGCGAGGAGAAACCGGTCATGCACTATCCCTGTTTTCATCCACAACAGGAGAAAACATAAAAGTTAGCTCGTATAGACATTGTCGTTTCTCATTTTATGTATCATATGCATATCCATGCTGCTAGATCCTTAACTTCCATGCCTTCCCCGGCAACGGCGCCAGAAATGCTTGTTGGCATTTCTTAGCGTGATTACCAAAACTAGACTTAGAGCCCAATCCTGATAACAGCGCCAAAAACGCTAAATGGCTTTACTCGACGTAATTACTAGAAACTGGTTCTAGCAACCACGCGAGTGTTGCCAAGAGATAGATCACATCCTGTTAGAATAAATATCCGCAAGCGCACGGATCTATCGTTGCAGCATTTCACCCGAAAGTATTCAGGGTATCGTTATTTATATTTTCCCAAAGGAAGGCATGGGGTAGTTAAGTAATCTAGCATGGGTATGAATACAATATCTAGTATGAGGAGAAACCGACCAATGTGCTATACAGGGGTAAGCATACGGTAGTTTGGATAGTGGACACACACTTAGAGCAACCTCAAATGAATAAAGATAAAATAAAGAATAAAGAATAATCTACGCGGAGCAGGCAAGTCCTATATAGTCAATGCTAGAACAGCTAATTCCACATGTTATACAAGTCTAGACTCGACTATAGACTAGGAATATGGGGAGACCGCGGCAACCGGTCCGCGGTCGATGGCGGCATTTACGAACTCCTACTCAACATGCGAACGTGGGGATTACAAAGGACGGACAGGGCTGTCACCACCGCCGCCTACCACCTCAACCGTGGCATGCCGACATATCCGAAGGTTCCTCGCACCCGGACACCACGTCCGCATACTAAGGAGCTACCTACGTCACCCCAGGACTCCCACCCTACGGATGGACGAGCTAGAACATAGGCAAGCCCGAAGGCACAACGAACCGCTATTCCTTTCCTACAATCTAATCTAAACAAGTAAAACATATGAACGATGAAGAACCATGTAGAACACGATGAACAACTCTCACATGAACCATGGCCTAGTTCTTGATCATCGAATATATCGTGTACTAGACTATACTCTAGTTCATAAGCAAGACTATATAAATGTAATAAGAACTTGGTAACAGACAAGCTCTCAATCCAATCCCTTAGTCAAGTTCTTATTACAAAGTGTATAGTCTGTGTCTGTTACCTTGTGGATTGAGATCGCTGAAATGCATTTTGATGGCCCAGCCTCGCTGTGGTTCCAATCCATCGAACACAAGGTTGCAGAGCTTGATTGGTCTTCATTCTGTGCTTTGTTGCATGATCGTTTCGATCGCATTCGCCATGATTCGTTGAGTCGCCAGCTTATGCATATCCATCAAACATCCACTGTCACCGACTATTTATCCCGCTTCTTAGAGCTTACTGATCAGCTGAAAGTTTATTCTCCTCAGCATGATGAACGATCCTTTGCTCTGCGTTTTGTTGATGGCTTACGTTATGATATTAAAGCTGTTGTTCACCTTCATCAACCACAAACACTGGATGCTGCCGCAGCTCTTGCATTGTTGCAGGAAGAGGTGTCCCTGGCGCCACGCCATCCCCGCTTTGGTGATTGGTACTCTTCGTCCAAGCCACATCCGACGCCAAAGCAAGTGCCTCTTCCTCTGCCGGCTCCGCCTAAGGGTGACAAGCCGCCTCAGGTGCAATCTCCTATGGCTGTTTCTCCTGACAAGGGCTTGGCTGCGTTGAAGGCTTCGCGCCGTGCCCAAGGTCTCTGCTACAAGTGCGGTGCCAAGTGGTTTCGTGACCACAGGTGCAACCCGGAGGTGCTCATGGCAGTGGGGCCTGTCTGGGATCAGTTTGATGCTACTGAAGAGGAGTCTGTTTCTGAAACTGGCTCTGAACCTGCTAATGAGCAAGTGTTTTTCGCCATCAGTAAAGCAGCGATGAGCTCTACTCCAGCAGGTCAGGTGATTCTCTTCCAGGGTTCAGTGCTTGGTCAGCATGTCCGTATTCTCCTGGATTCTGGCAGTTCCGCCTCCTTCATTAGCTCTGATTTGGCTTCCAAGTTGTGTGGGGTTTCTTTCACTTCGATTCAGAGTAATGTCAGGGTTGCTGGGGGTGGC
Source organism: Themeda triandra (assembly GCA_018135685.1). NCBI lineage: Eukaryota > Viridiplantae > Streptophyta > Magnoliopsida > Poales > Poaceae > Themeda > Themeda triandra. Next base: position 124,487 of record JAENPR010001203.1, read on the forward strand.
ATCTTGCAGTGTGATCAGATGGTGACTCAATTGCCTTGGTCCATTGGTCCCTGCAGTTTCTCTGCTGATTTCAGAGTATTGCCAATTGGTCCTTATGACATGATCGTGGGCATGGATTGGTTGCAATCTTTCAGTCCAATGTTGGTGCACTGGTGGCAAAAGTGGTTAATGATCCCTTACAATCAGGAGTGGGTGCTGCTTGAGGGGCTTGGGGCCGTCTTGCCCGATAAGCTGATAGTGAATGTATGTCAAGTTTACGCCGCCGATGATTACGCTCCCGAGTCTTATTCCTCCTGCTGTTCAGTCTATCTTGGATCGCTACCCTCAGGTTTTGGAGTCACCTACAGAGTTGCCTCCTTCTCGTCCTTGCAACCACAAGATTCCTTTGATTCCGGGTGCGCAGCCGGTGTTTATCCGCCCGTACCGTTATCCTCCTGCTCTCAAGGATGAGATTGAACGACAAGTGGCTGATATGCTGCAACAAGGGTTGATCAAGCCAAGTGCTAGTCCGTTTTCTTCTCCGGTGCTGTTGGTTAAGAAGAAAGACGGTACTTACCGTTTCTGTGTGGACTTCAGACAGCTCAACGCGATCACAGCTAAATCCAAGTTCCCAGTTCCTGTTTTTGACCAGCTGGTGGATGAATTGGGTCACGCCAGTTGGTTTTCTACACTGGATTTGCGTGCAGGCTTTCATCAAATTTTGCTGCATCCAGGTGAAGAACCCAAGACAGCCTTTCAGACGCATTGCGGGCAGTACGAGTTCAAGGTAATGGCCTTCGGTCTGACTGGAGCACCAGGGACTTTCCAAGGCGCGATGAATTCCACATTGAAGCCTGGACTGCGGAAGTTTGTGATCGTTTTCTTCGACGATATTCTGGTGTATAGCCATTCTTTGGAAGAACATCTCGAGCACTTGGAGCAGGTCTTCTCATGGCTTGCTCAGGATCAGTGGAAAATTAAGCTCTCTAAATGCACGTTTGCGCGGCGCGAGATTTCATATTTGGGCCACATCCTCAGCGCCAACGGATTGTCCACGGACCCGGCCAAGATTCAGCAATTGTGGGGGCCGCAACCGGCTAATGTCCGTGCCTTGCGAGGCTTCTTAGGATTGGCTGGTTACTATCGCAAGTTTATCCGCCACTTTGGAACAATTGCTAAACCGCTTACTGACTTGCTGCGGAAGGACTCCTTGTTCATTTGGACCCCTGTTCATGCCTCAGCATTTCAAGCGCTGAAGGATGCCCTCTGTTCGGCTCCAGTCCTAGGCATTCCAGATTTCACTAAGCCGTTCCACCTTGAAACAGATGCATCTGGTTATGGTATTGGGGCTGTGCTACTGCAAAACGGCCATCCGTTAGCCTTCATCAGTAAAGCTTTAGCACCACGGAATCAAGGCTTGTCGGTCTATGAAAAGAATACCTCGCCATTCTCTTGGCGGTTGAGCAATGGCGTCATTATTTGCTGCATTCGGAGTTTGTGATTCATACCGATCACCGCAGCTTGATCCATTTGAATGAGCAGCGCCTACATACTCCATACCAGCAGAAAGTGTTCACCAAGTTGCTGGGCCTTCGTTACAAGGTGGTTTACAGGAAGGGGCAGATAACCTTGCAGCAGATGCTATGTCCCGGAGGGCCATGCCTGACCAAGTTATGGCTATATCTTCTCCTTCTCATGTGTGGCTCGAGGAATTACAGCAATGGTATTCTTCGAATCCTGAGGCTCAGTCCCTGCTTCAGCGGTTATCGCTGGCCAATGAATCAGTTTCCCACTTTTCATTTCATCAAGGCACCATTTTGTACAAGAAGAGAATTTGGCTGGGGTCTAATACTTCTCTGCAGCTCAAGGTACTGTCTGCCCTGCATAACAGCCCCGTTGGTGGTCATTCTGGCGCTCCTGCCACATATCAAAAAGTCAAGCAGCTGTTCTATTGGCCGGGATTGCGTGCTGCTGTTCTTCGATTTGTCCAGGATTGCTCTGTATGCGCCCAGGCTAAGCCAGATCGTGCCGGCTACCCAGGTTTGCTCCAGCCTCTGCCTGTGCCTAAATCTTCTTGGGAGGTTGTGTCGCTGGATTTTGTCGAAGGGCTACCGCTTTCTGGGAACTACAATGTGATTCTAGTTGTGGTCGACAAATTTTCCAAGTTTGCTCATTTCTTGCCCCTCCGCCACCCGTTTTCCGCTCAGTCTGTTGCTCGGTTGTTCATGGATAACATTTATAAGCTTCATGGGATGCCATTGGCGATCATTTCTGACCGGGACAGGGTATTCACTAGCAACTTTTGGAAGACCTTGTTTGAACGGGCTGCTACTGATTTGCGTATGAGTACATCTTATCATCCCCAATGTGATGGCCAGACTGAGCGTGTTAATCAATGTATGGAGACGTATTTGCGCTGTTTTGCTCATGCTTGTCCAAGGAAATGGTCTGAGTGGCTTTCATTGGCTGAATACTGGTATAATACCAGCTTCCATTCGGCGCTGGGCCGTTCTCCTTTTGAGGTTCTCTATGGCTGTCAACCACGGCACCTTGGCTTATCCCCTGCGTCAGCAGTTCCTCTGCCCGAACTGGATGAGTGGCTGGAAGAGCGTCAATTGATGCAATCGTTGGTTCATCAGCATTTGCTCCGCGCTCAAGGGCGGATGAAACGACAAGCTGATAAACGTCGTGTTGATCGGGTGTTCAAGGAAGGTGATTTGGTGTTTCTCAAGTTGCAGCCTTATGTTCAAACCTCTGTGGCTCGCCGTTCTTGCAATAAGTTGGCATTCCGGTTCTTTGGCCCTTTTCGTATCCTTCAGCGCATTGGCAAGGTGGCATACAAGCTTCAACTTCCTGAATCGGCTGCCGTGCATCCAGTTTTTCATGTGTCCCAGCTCAAACGTTCTCCTGGCTATCAAGCTGTAAGTACCACTCTACCTGCTGATATGCCTAATCTCCAGGTGCCAGTTCCGATTCTTCAACGCCGGTGGTCTCCTGGTTCTCACCCGGTGGAGCAAGTGCTTGTTGAATGGTCTCATATGCCTCCTTCTCTGGCGACTTGGGAATCACTGGAGCAGCTGCATCAACAGTTCCCTCGTGCACCGGCTTGGGGTCAAGCCGGCGTTCAAGGAAGGGGGAGTGTCAGCTACGCTGCTGCACCACCACCTGACAATGGAGAAGCTGGGCCAAGTGAAGCGACAACATCTCCATCCGACCCGGCCCGGCCTCCTCGTCTTCGTCGGCCCAATCCAAATACCACCGGCCCGGAGTGGAGAGTGTGATGACATATATATATTCTTGTAACCCCCCTGAGGGAGGGATCATCGATTGTAACAGACAATTACATTTCAATTACAATTTATCCTCGCTTCCCCAACTCGTCCCCTTCCTCTGCTCGTTGCTGCGGCAACTTCCCTTCTCTGGATCGCCGCGGCGATCGGTAGTTAGGGTTCCTCGCCGGACCGCCGACGAGGTGCTAACACTAAAACATTTGAAAACATACGCAGTGCAACTGTTTTCTGCTTCTGTGAACGCCACGAGATCAGGCTGTCATTGACATAAAATGCTACACCACCAGTGCTCCTTCTATCAACAATATCACCTGCCAAATCATTGTCTGAATAACCAGTGATCACCTCCTTCTTGCTGTGCCTCTGGTATGTTAAACCATAGTGCACTGTCCCCTTCACATATCTCAGTATATAGTGCACTGTCACCGACGTCATAAGAAAGGTCTGGCGGAGTGTGGAGAAGATACCACAAGGAACAAATCACACGCCGATACTCAGTGGCTTATATAAGGAATCATGCTATCCCATGATCCCATTTTCAAGCAAAGAAAACATTTCTAAATTTACGAACGCACACACCTGGACAACGCGCTCCTCTGCAGCTCCGCGTCGACGTGTCAACGGGGCCGTGCACCAAACGGGGCACAACGGTTACATGGAACACTAAATACCATGGGTTGTTAGTATCGTTTTTCATAATCCCTTTCATCTTAGGTTCATATACATACCTCATTTGATCATATAGGTACCAGCTAACACAATTTCTTGCAACCGCAGAAATGACAAGGTTGCTGCTGCAGTGGAACAGGGCGCTGCTCAAGCAACAAGACATCGAAGGGAGCACACCAATGCACTGCGCCGCATCAGCGCTGGACCCTTCCCTGGCGTTCACATTCTTCGTCTTCACCGCGCGCCGGTTCGAGGGCTTCTCCTTGGGCTCCGTCTTGCTACGACTGCCCTTCCGGTGGCTGACCGCATACTACAACAGCCTGGACCTTCCCCTCGCCCAGCTGCTCACAGCCCACCCGGCCTCGGCGTTCCAGCCGGACGCCGTCGGTGGGTCGTTCCCGGTGCACGTCGCCGCGTCGGCGGGCAGCATGGCGTCCATCATTGTCCTGCTCACCAGGTACCCCGGCTGCGCCGGGTTGCGCGACGCCGGCGGCCAGACCTTCCTCCACGTCGCCGTGGAGAGGAAGAAGCTCGACGTCGTGGTGTTCGTGTCCAGGTACGGGGGTCCTGGAGGTCGGCGGTGCTGAACGCGCAGGACAAGGATGGCAACACCGCCCTGCACCTGGCTGTCATGGCTGGGGAGCTGAAAATATTCAGATGGCTCATCAGGAACCCCGAGGCTCACATAAACTTGCAGAACAAGGACGGCAAGACTCCCCTGGATCTTGCCCAGGGCAAAGTTCAAGCTGGATTTTACTTCGGACTGGTCTCTCTCGGTCCCCGTATATATAACTCCACATTTTCAAAATTTCTGAAAACTTTATCACCTATGTATGTCGTATAGTTAGAATCATACGTGCAGAATTCAAAATCAAAATATGACATGGTTTGTGTTATTTGTGGGTTCTTGCAGACTGCACCTCGTAGGATCCTCGGCATGCTAACCTCCGCAAGTGCTCTGACCGCCGACCGCCGCCGCGATCGGATCAGCGAGTACGATCAGCGTCTCACCGAGGAACAGGAGAAGGAAGAGTCGAAGAAGATAACGGAGTTCGCGCAGATCGTGGGCATCGGCTCCGTGCTCGTGCGACCGTGACGTTCGCGGCGGTCTTCACCATGCCCGGGGGCTTCAGGACCTTCGAGGACGCTAAGGCAGCGCCGCCGCCGGCCGGGACGCCGGTGCTCGCCGGGTCCTACGCCTTCGACGGGTTCGTCATCTCCAACACGCTGGCGTTCATCTGCTCCACGCTCGCCACCTTCACCCTCGTCTACTGCGGGGTCGCCGCCGTCGACATACAGCGGCGGATCACGCTGGTGTCCCTGGCCCTGGTGCTGCTGCTCAGCGCCGCCCGGAGCTTCTGCCTGGCCTTCGGCTTCTCTCTGTACCTGCTGCTCGACAGGGTGGAGCACGGCACCACCATCGCGTCCATCGCCATGACGTCGCTCGTGATGCTCGACGGCTTCTGGTTCCTGGTGGCGAGTTACCACGACACCGAGGCCATCCTCAGAAGACGAAGAGTTAGACTGCAGGCGCCGAGATTAGTGTTGGGTTTCCTCGCCAACGTCGGCTATCTCTGCGTGCCCTACCTCGTCATCTTCGGGTATTTGATGCTCGATGAGATGGTAATCTCACGACGTGTATAAGGTACGAAGTGTACGCCTGCTTTTTTGGGCCCATTTAATTTGCTTTAGGTTGGCAAGTATGAAGTGGAAGATATGTTGGCTGGTGGCTAGGGCCACATACACCCTCTTCTTCTCTAAAAAAAGGGCACATCGCCCTTCAACAAACTATATCTATGGCCATTTCATCATAAAGCTAAAACAATTTTATGTAGCAAAAAAAAAAACGTTGACAAAATCGGAATTGTATCGCTATTTCTCTCTATTTGGATGACATAAGTGTGTTTTTACTTAAGTCATAATTTCGTCACTCTCTATTTTCCCGAAAGTTGTTAAAGTAGTTTCATCGCTCTCTATCTTCCCGAATGTTGCTAAAGTCATAATTGTATTTTTATCATATCAAATTAATGCATTTGTATCTGTATTTGTTTTGCAAGGTTTATGAATTTCGTATCCGTCTTCCCCCTCAGGACAAGGGGACCGATCTACTGAAGATAAATGATCATCCATACTCTATTAATTATATGGGATTGAATGTTTGTAAAACGTACGATTGATGTTTCCCTTTAGGTATATATATGTCAAATGTTGTTGCCATTGAGTTCGGTATAGATTTATATGTTACCGTAATATATCTCGTGAGAAACTAGTTGGAATAATAAGCCTCCGTCTTGTATTTGGATTTCATGCTGCTACTGTACGTAGCCTTTTCGTCGCAAAAAAAATACTGTACGTAGCCTTCACCTAGATCCTATTTATTTTAGCTGCATGGAAAGCAACTTGTACATTATCTTACTATTACTAGTTAAAGGCTTCAACGGAGGTATCATATATATACCGAATTTTTCACCTTTTTTCTAAAAAACATGGATGGAAAAAGGATATGGGAAACTCTTGGAGATGCTCTAACATCATGTTCTACATTTGGAACATCCATATGAACATACTTCTGAAACATCTAGAACACTTGAAACATACTCTTGCAAGATGTACTTTTTAGCTCAACGTCTACTTGCTGCTCGGACGAAATGGAGGCTCGTCGCTCGGAGCCCAACGCCATGGAGGGGTGCGGAGATGCCAAAGGGTGAGTGGCTGCACGGCTCCAGCAACAGGGTGGGCGGGTGCGGTCCCCGAGGCGAGCTGCCCCGGCGGTGGAGGCAGCAGCACCGGGCGGCTGCGTGCACGCGGCGAGCGACCCCCGCACTGGAGAAGGTGGGCTGCAGGCGGGCGGTGCCGTGGAGTCGGGCACGGAGGTCCCAGTGCGCACTGGATAAGGCTGCGATATGGGTGAGGAGGAATGGGGGATGAGCTCCAGATTTTTATAGACGGAGAAGCCATTCGGACGGACGGACGGACACCCTAAGCTTAGCATTATCGCAAAAAAAAAATTAAAAAAAAAAACTGTTTCGCTAGTGAAGCTAAGCATAAAGCTTGACTAACAAAAATGGGCTTACATGCATGGACCATCAAACGCCTCTCATAGATGGATTTCCGACGCCAAGCCTATGATGACCCTTTGGACAAAATAGTTAGGGCAATGTTGATTAAGCCAACTAATTATCATGAGTATACATCCGCGTTGTTTTCACGTGTACAATATGTCATTCTATATACAGGCTACTCAACCTCTATAGAAACATGCTCGCGTCTCTAGCTAGGAACGGGAAACAACTACGAAAATTTATACATTTCAGCAATGTTATTTGAAGCACTCTGAAGAGTGAAACTGTAGAATTAGATTTGTTGTCCAGTTTCTAAGCTAGAAAAATGGTAAATCACGTACCAACATATTGATGAACCAAGAAAAATCGACTCGTTCTCTATATCAGAATAACTGAAAAATTGGTATATATATTAATGCAGTACTTGAGTGCATTGTTATCCTATATATTTATGAAAAAATGGGACTAGCCCACTTGCATCCGTAATATTGTGTCAGCTTTTCTTAGTACTACTTCATTTGAATGTGATCCTGATGCCTCACATGCTGTTGACGGTCAATAACTCATAAAATTAACCGTCAACTTAGCATACAAATGGACCTATTCATAAATACTTGATAGATATAGGGTTACCACGACAGTAATTCCACGAGTTTTGGTGAATATCTATTTCTGCGGGGTGACAGCTGAAAACTACCCAAGATGGCCCACATGTCGGGTTTACATAGAGAGAAAGACCGAACGGGTGAAAAAGTATAATCTAGAAGACTCCGGAAGGCGACACACTGAAACACAGGGCCCACGGCATTGGCCGGGGTCGGCCGCCCAAGGGGGAGTCGGCCGACTCCCAGCTCCACCAATCGGTGGAGTCTCGCGGATCCTGCCTCCACCGACTTTGAAGATCAATAATTATCGTCCATTTAGGTCGGTTTGATCCAAGGGCTGTGGTTAATCCTAGGGGGCTATATAAGCAGAGCCCCTGGCCCCTGGGTGAAACCCTAATTCATTCTCCAATTCATTCAAGACTTCAATCCAGAGAGAGAGAGTTAGATAGAGAAGGGTCCCTCAAATGGATCTATCTCTATAGGGTATTAGTATCAAGAGAGATTGAGAGAGCATAGAGTGGAGGTAGATTTGGAGGAAGCCCGGCCTGTCGGTGTCTCCTCTCCAAGATATCCGCGGGATCAAGTCTCCTAACCCGAGGCTTGGTTTCGAATCATTCGGCAATTCAACTTCGAATACTAGTAAGTTCGTTGTTATTATTGTTCTTTGGTTTACAAGTTTACTTTATTTCGCTTCGCGTTGGGAATAGAGTAATCGTTCTTTAGTATAAGCGTGGTGCTTAGGCTAGGTTCACTTGTAGATGCTCCCTATTCGGCCGGAACCATGGTAGTAGTGAGGGAAGTGACAATCCCTTTATTACCTTTGTAATCCACTTCCCGTTGGTAGGTAAGGTAGGTCCTTTGTGCCCGGTTTAGCATCCTTTGCGGTGTCTTTTCCTCGGGTACCCCCTTAGAACAAGTAGTCTCAAAGCTTGCCATAGGTTAGAAGAAGATCGACGAAGGAGTTCTCTCTATATCGCTTAATTCTCACTTGACTAGCGGACCCCGGGGTAGAAGTAAAGATCGGGTTAGTCTATTGCACGTTTTCTCTTAGCGGATAAAAACAAATACGATACTCGGGACTTATCTCCCGGGTGAAGTGCTCACCGATATCCGTGCGCTTGAGGATTATTTCTCTTTGATTCTTTCGTGTGCGTATCTAGTGTCAACAAGCATTTCTGGCGCCGTTGCCGGGGAGAAAGACGGTCTGCTTAGATAACCTAAATCTTGCTCTACCTTGTACCTATACTTTTATGTTTTTTCTATCACTTTACTTTTCTGTACATTTTATCTTTTTCTATCCTTATGGATAATTTAAATTCCATTCCTATCTTTCAATTTTCTGCACCCACGGAGACCAGCCTAGTGCCACATGAGTCATCACAACCTATCCAAACACCTAGCTATAGGCCGAGTCCGCGGTTGATTGCATTGGTCCAAAGCCTATCCTTTTCGGGAGAAGGAGACGAAAACCCTTACCTTCACATTAGAGACTTTGAGCAAACATGTGTCGTCTTCGCATAGAGGGCATGTCCGACAAAACCCTCCGTTGGAAGCTATTTCCTTTCTCATTAAAGAGAAAAGCTAGACAATGGTATGATAAAGCTGTAGGTAAGCAACAAGGGGATTGGGGATCCTTACGCTCCAACTTTTGTCTAGATTTCTATCCCATCTCCCAAATCGTCGACCTTAGAGTCAAGGTTCTGACTATTAAGCAAGAACCTGAAGAATCTTTGGCCTCATCCTGGAATCGTTTTACTACACTTTTAGCATCAGGCCCGGACCTTAGTCTACCAGATCCCATTCTTTTACAACACTTTTATAAAGGTCTGAGTAGAGACAATAGAAAATTGCTCGACACAACTTCAGGAGGATCATTCTTGCATATCTCTGCTGAGAAAGCAAGATCAATCCTAGACCAAATCTTATCCAGTGAATTAGACTACCTCCTAGAAGTAGAACCTCAAGTAGCTGAAGCCAACTCTTTGCCAGATACACCATCAACTTCAGCCAACCCATGTCTTGAGCATGACAAGGAAGACATTCCGCTTCCTGATTTTATGCTAGATATTGAACCTCATCTGTTTTCCGATTTTGGAAACATCTTCAACTATCACAAAGTGAAGAAGCCACAAGGCAAATATCACCCAATAAAGCCATGCAATATTGATGAGGATATTCCAATAGGAAAGACCTCGGGAGAGTTAGTGTACATTTATGAGCAATGAATGGTTAGAAGAGTCGAGCTTTCCTCCGAAATAATTCGTTTGAATTCATCTTCTCTTCCCATTCATTGCATGAATAACAATGATCGCATAGACGCTCTCTATGATCCGAGTTGTGGGTGTAAATATCATGTCTACCACACTAGCAAAATATTTGCAGAAAGACATAACATTAACCCCAACAGTGAAGTTCATAAGAAATCTTTCAAGACAAATTCTTCCCTGTTTAGGAATCCTACATGTCCTACCACTCCGGGTAGAAGGAACCCCTGTCCACTTAAGCTTTTATGTCTTTGACATAGGGGATTTCCACCTGTTGATAGGACAACCATTTAGAAGACTTCTTTATGAAGGACAAACTGGAAAACTAAACATTTGTTTAGGCAAGAAACTCCAGTTTGCAATGTCCATTTCACACTCTTTAAATACTAGGACCGAGCCCTATCCACATTATGATCCGTTGGAGGAATTTAGAGCAGCCTCTCTAGAATTCCTAGTGAAGCCAGAATTAGAAGATGAAGCTAGATTATTCATAGAAGAAGAAGCTGACCCTTCTGAGAATGAACCTTTAGATGATGAGTTTACCTTACCACCTAGGCCTCCTATTGAGTTCAAACCCTTACCAGTCGGTCTTAGATATGCCTTTCTAGGAAATGATCCGAGTCTCCGTCATCATAAGTGATACTCTCACTCGGGAGCAAACTTTTCGCTTAATGGCTGTCCTAGAAAAACATCGAAAAGCTTTTGGCTACTCACTCCGGGACCTCAAAGGAATCAATCCCGCCCTTTGTACCCATCGCATTCCCACGGATCCCGATATTCCACCATCTAGAGAACCCCAACGTAGACTCAATAATGCGATGAGGGAAGTTGTTAAGAAAGAAGTTTTAAACTGATACACGCCGGGATTATCTACCCCGTGCCACACGGTGAGTGGGTCACTTGTCCAAGTTGTGCCTAAAAGGGAGACATGATTTGTTGTCCAAAATGAGAAGAATGAGTTAATCCCTCAAAGAACCGTCACGGGATGGCGAATGTGCATAGATTATAGAAAGCTTAATAAGGCAACAAGAAAGGATCACTTTCCTTTGCCTTTCATTGATGAGATGCTAGAGCGATTAGCCAACCATTCTTACTTTTGCTTCCTTGATGGATATTCTGGATATCATCAAATCCCTATCCATCCTAATGATCAAAACAAAACAACCTTTACTTGCCCTTATGGAACCTTTGCTTATCGTAGGATGTCTTTTGGGTTATGTAATGCGCCTGAGCTTCTTTTCAAAGATGTATGATGTCTATATTTTTCGATATGATTGAAAAGATTATGGAAGTTTTCATGGATGATTTTTTCGTTTATGGAAAAACTTTTGATGAGTGTCTTAAAAACATAGATCGAGTTTTACAAAGATGTGAGGAAAAACACTTAGTCCTTAATTGGGAAAAGTGTCATTTCATGGTTAGAGAAGGAATAGTGCTAGGACACTTAGTGTCTGAAAGAGGCATCGAGGTAGATAGAGCCAAAATAGAAGTAATTGAGCAACTACCTCCTCCTATCAATGTGAAGGGAATTAGAAGTTTCCTTGGCCATGCTGGTTTTTATCGTAGATTCATAAAAGATTTCTCTTACATCGCTAGACCTCTTACCCGCTTATTGGCTAAGGATGTTCCTTTTGACTTTGATGATGCCTGCTTACAATCATTTGAGATCCTTAAGAAAGCGCTTATTTCTGCTCCAATCATTCAACCCCCTGATTGGACTCTACCTTTTGAAATTATGTGTGATGCAAGTGACTACGCTGTAGGAGCAGTGTTAGGACAGACTAAGGATAAGAAGCATCATGCAATAGCTTACGCTAGCAAAACTTTGACTGGACCTCGGCTTAATTATGCTACCACCGAAAAAGAGCTTCTAGCTGTTGTCTTTGCTATTGATAAGTTTAGATCCTACTTAGTGGGTGCCAAAGTGATTGTTTACACCGATCATGCCGCTTTAAAATATTTGCTCACTAAGAAAGATGCTAAACCTCGTTTGATAAGATGGATTTTATTACTCCAAGAATTTGACTTAGAAATAAAAGATAAAAAGGAGTAGAAAATTCTGTTGCCGATCACTTGTCTAGAATGCGTTTGAGAAACCACAGGGAACTACCCATTGACGACGCACTCCGGACGACATGCTCTACGGAATCAACGAGATCGACCCCGGTATGCAGATATTGTTAATTTTATGGTTACGGGTTACGTACCACCGAGGAGGCAACAAAAGGAAACTTATTCGGGGAGAGTCGTACTCACATATTGGGATGAGCCCTACCTCTTCCGAGTGTGCTCGATGGCCTGCTCGAGAAGATGTGTGCCAACTGAAGAAGGAATCAAAATCATTGAAAGATGCCACTCATCACCGTATGGAGGTCATTATGGGGTGTTCCGTACACATGCGAAGATTTGGCAATGTGGATTCTTCTGGCCTACAATGTATGAAGACACAAAAGATTTCATTCGAAGATGCAGTCCTTGTCAAAGACATGGCAACATTAACTCAAGGGATGCCATGCCACTCATCAACAATCTTCAGATCGAGCTCTTTGATGTCTGGGGAATTGACTTTATGGGACCATTTCCACCATCGAAGAAATGTGAATACATCCTAGTAGCAGTGGACTACGTATCCAAATGGGTCGAAGCTCTGCCATGCAAAAAGGCAGATAGCTCAAGCTCCAATAAGATGTTCGAAGAAATAATATTTCCAAGATTCGGTGTCCCAAGGATAGTTATAAGTGATGGAGGATCACATTTCATCGACAAACGTTTTGAGCAATACTTACTGAAGCATGGAGTACGTCATAATGTTGCTACTCCGTATCACCCTCAGACAAGTGGCCAAGCAGAGACATCAAATAAGCAAATCAAGAATATTCTTCAGAAGACAGTGAATGAAATGGGAACTGCATGGAAGGACAAGCTTCCCGATGCACTATGGGCATATCGAACAGCCTACAAGACACCTATCGGGATGTCACCATATCAACTAGTCTATGGAAAGACCTGCCACTTGCCAGTAGAGCTGGAATTCAAGGCTCACTGGGCCATTAAGAAATGGAATATGGATCTAGAAGCAGCAGGAGAGAAGAGGAGGATGCAGATCTCTGAATTAGAAGAATGGAGAGAAAAAGCTTATCACAACGCCAAGATATATAAAGAGAGAGTGAAAAGATGGCATGACAAGAGAATCAAGATCAAGGAGTTCACACCCGGAGACAAGGTATTACTTTTTAATTCCAGGGTCAAACTCTTCGGGCAAGGAAAGCTTCGAAGCAAATGGGAAGGACCGTTCGAAGTAGTAAGCTCATCATCACATGGAGCCGTTACGCTTCGCAACAACGAAGGTACGATATTCAAGGTAAATGGTCAACGCCTTAAAATATTTTTAGAGCCCATTGAGGAAATAGGTGAAATAGATGAATTAAACTTCTTTCTCAATTAGGTAGTTGGGCCCGACCTTTTTACTTTTCGTTTTTCGGGGTCCGGGGTATTTTTCCGAATGACAAAAATACGCTAATTAGGTTGCGAAAAACCCCGGCGGGGAGCCCCGCGAGTCGGCCGCCCCAAAGGGGAGTCGGCCGACCCATGGACTCCCCATTCGCCGCCGCTTTTGCACTCGTGATCCTTCCATACTCTTCCTTCAGGAATTTTTGCCGATTAGGGTTTTTGTGATCACGTTGACGCGTTATTCCTTCGGAGATTCCCTTTAGATGCCCTTTAGATGCCTCTCCATCCCCCCTATATAAAGAAGCCCAGCCTCAGGCCAACCTCATTCCATCTAAAGCCTCCTCCTCCTAGCATCAAGCTTGCTACGCAGCAATGGTGAAGCCAGAGCCAGAAAATTTAGATAGGAGATTGATCCGCTTCGGGATTGATCTCAACACCATCCCAAAGGAGGAGCCTAAGTCCAAGGCCATCGTTCTTGCTAAACCAAAACCCCTAGCATCTATCCCTCCAAAACCTCAAGCTTACAGCCATAGCTACTTCGCCCAACCATTCATCGCTGCACCCAAGCCTTTGCTCCTAGATGGACCTCCACCAAAGGGTCCTATTGTGAAGCTCCCAGAAGGCACCAGGATCCTCCCTCCTAAGCACAATGAGATGCTAATGGGAGTGAAGACCAACAAGCAAGGGGAGATCGTCTGTGCTAAGTATAGCACTGGAGAGCGCTCGTATTTTGAGGGAGTCCGTGCTCACCCGAGCAAAGTGAAGTTCATCCCTCCGAAGGAAGCCCCGAAAGCAGCTCTCGCCGCCTCAGAAGCTCCAAGGAAGCGTCGCAAGACCGTTGCAGACTTAGAGACAGAGCTAGAAACTCAGCGCGACATTATTGCATCTCTGCAAAACTGCCAGCGTGTCCAGAGCAGTAGTATTGTCACTCTCATAGATAGACTTCGTGTGCTAGAGAAGAGGACGGATAAGTTAGAGAAGAAGTTAGACGCTCTAGAGAAGCGAGTCGATTAGATGAGATTTATCTTAGCATCAGAAAGGCCTAGTGTGCTTAGATTAAAAGTTTTAGTTTGCAAGAGTGCTTAGTTAAAGCTTAGTTCGATTTTAGTTCCTTTCAATACTTGTAATCCAGGCCTTAATGAAGATGAAATAAAGTTTCTAGTTATATTTATTATTGCATATGTGTTGCCTCTTTTGTCTCCACCTTGTTGTGAATGAAGATAACAGGAATCTAGTGTGGGGGAGGCAACCGACGATGAAACTAACGGATATCAGCGAACCAGCAAAAATATTTGAGAATATACGACGTAAAAATCACGCACGACGAAGCGGACCCCAAGGGGCCACCTGCCAGAGTCGGCCGCCCCTGGGGTGGGCCCATTTGGCTCCAGCTTTCGTCCACGGTCAGGTTTGCATCCCTACGTTCCAAAGTTTATACCGATCACGTTTTTCCGATTCGTTTGGGGAACACTTTGAATTAAATCACTTGCTATATATGCGAGAAGGTAGATTATTTTAATCATGACCCCAAGATAGACTCACATCATGATAATTCCTGGGAATCCCCGTTCTTTGTTGGGAACGTTAATTTATAGGGACCCCATTTTACTTAAGTTGTTGAGGACAGTGATATAGCATGGACCATGAGAACCTGATTTCTTGATGTCTAGTTGCTTGGAGAATTTCTTTTCGAAAATCTTAAAACTTTAGCTATACTTCTCCTCTGTAGTTATAAATGCCTATAGAGCCTCGTCGACAAAAATCTGAAAGACCAGCACATAAGCTTTTTTATTTGTGTTGAGAATAGTCTTGGCGGTATTAGAGCCATAGAGAAGGGTCTCTTACTCATATGATCAAGTGCACTTACACCCACATATATATCTGCTGCTCCTACACTGGGAGTACGCAAAAACATGCTTTCCGCCCTTCATCCGTCTCCTACACTGGGAGAGGATACATACACTTTCTAGGATTTCTATATGCTCTAAGAATTTTTATCATCATCCAGTTGTTGAAAGAAGGTTATTATTATCACCATCATCATGTTCAAGAAAGTTATTGTGTCCAAGATTGAGACATGGGCTATAGTAAAAAAAAAGAGAGAGAGAAAAGAAAGAGATAGCCCATGAGCTCTAAAGTATTCTGATCTCAAGAGAAGAAAGTTCAAAGAAGCTCAAAGAGTTATTCAGAAGAAATCAATTCATCATTCAAGAGAAGATCAGCAAAGCAATGTTCAAGAGAAGAGTGTGCAAGAGAGGGAAGGAGCATCATTATCATAAATTTAGCCACTAAATATTCCACACACTTGCACACACTTGATCTAGAGTAAGGTCCCCCTCTCCTTGGTTCCCGTTTTTTGACTAATCAATATACACAGGTAAAAATGCTATTCCTTGAAATACCTTAAACTCCACATAAGCCTTTATAGAGTAGGAGGCATACCCTACACATGCCTCAAGTGAGTTCCAAAAATACTATATACATTGAGAGATTTGAGTGCTCTATACTTAATGGTGAGATCCAAAATACCACATATAACGAGTGATTCGAGTGTGCTACATGATGGAGAAGGTAAGCTAAGTTTTCTTTACAAAAATATTATAAAAACTCCGAGTGATAGGATTGATAGGAGAAGGATCTCTACTTCGCGCTGTTCCATCTTTCAACTCCCCAAAGTTCAATGGTAGACACTTTGAATCCCGCAAAGAGGTATGATCGGGGATAATCTAATGTTGATGTCTTGGTTTGAGGCTATGCTTAAAGTAATCCATCCTTTTCCTCGAGACGAGTAAAAGACAAGTGTGGGGGAGTTTATTGACGGTCGTTAACTCATAAAATTAACCGTCAACTTAGCATACAAATGGACCTATTCATAAATACTTGATAGATATAGGGTTACCACTGACAGAATTCCATGAGTTTTGGTGAATATCTATTTCTGCAGGGTGACAGCTGAAAACTACCCAAGATGGCCCACATGTCGGGTTTACATAGAGAGAAAGACCGAACGGGTGAAAAAGTATAATCTAGAAGACTCCGGAAGGCGACACTGAAACTCGGGGCCCACCCGGCATTGGCCGTGGTCGGCCGCCTGTGGGGGAGTCGGCCGACTCCCCGGCTCCACCAATCGGTGGAGTCTCGCGGATCCCGCCTCCACCGACTTTGAAGATCAATAATTATCGTCCATTTAGGTCGGTTTGATCCGAGGGCTGTGGTTAATCCTAGGGGGCTATATAAGTAGAGCCCCGGCCCCGGGTGAAACCCTAATTCATTCTCCAATTCATTCAAGACTTCAATCCAGAGAGAGAGAGTTAGATAGAGAAGGGTCCCTTGAATGGATCTATCTCTATAGGGTATTAGTATCAAAAGAGATTGAGAGAGTATAGAGTGGAGGTAGATTTGGAGGAAGCCCGGCCTGTCGGTGTCTACTCTCCAGTGTATCTGCGGGATCAAGTCTCCTAACCCGAGGCTTGGTTTTTAATCATTCGGCAATTCAACTTCTAATACTAGTAAGTTCGTTGTTATTATTGTTCTTTGGTTTACAAGTTTACTTTATTCGCTTCGTGTTGGGAATAGAGTAATCGTTCTTTAGCATAAGCGTGGTGCTTAGGCTAGGTTCACTTGTAGATGCTCCCTATTCGGCCGGAACCGTGGTAGTAGTGAGGGAAGTGACAATCCCTTTATTACCTTTGTAATCCACTTCCCGTTGGTAGGTAAGGTAGGTCCTTTGTGCCCGGTTTAGCATCCTTTGCGGTGTCTTTTCCTCAGGTACCGCCTTAGAACAGTAGTCTCAAAGCTTGCCATAGGTTAGAAAAGGCGACGAAGGAGTTCTCTCTATATCGCTTAATTCTCACTTGACTAGCAGCCCGGGGTAGAAGTAAAGATCAGGTTAGTCTATTGCACGTTTTCTCTTAGAGGATAAAAACAAATACGATACTCAGGACTTATCTCCCGGGTGAAGTGCTCACCGATATCCGTGCTCTTGCGGATTATTTCTCTTTGATTCTTTCGTGTGCGTATCTAGTGTCAACACATGCCTACTCACATGGATTGATGTCTGATCTTAGGGCCTGTCTGGCACACCTCAGCTTCATTAGTAAAGCCATTTTTTCTAAAATAGCTTCACTAGCAGCTTTTTCAATAAAGCTAAGCTGTTTTGGAAAATTGTTTTGCGAAACAGCTCATGAGGTAGACAAGAAGAATGAAATGACCATATTACCCTCGTCTTCCTTATCCATTCACCCAACACACGCAATCCTATCCATTCGCACCCGTTCGGCCAACGCACGCCATCCTCATAAAAATAAAGCACACGCAATCGGAGAGCAGCGGCCCTAGCGCCAAGCACTGTGGCGGTGCCCATGTTCGCACCTGGCACAGCGAGCCAGCGTCCGCGCCCCAGCAGCTCGGTGGCAGCACCCACGCCTGTCGAGGCTTCGCACCCGGCACGGCGAGCCTGTGTCCTCATCCCACCAATGGCGCCCGCAAGCAGGCCAGCCCTTAGCGGCCGCGACCCCGGCAAGAAGCGCCTCCAGCGGATGTGCCCCCAGCGGCGCGCCCCGGCAACCCTTTAGCCTACGTGGCCACAAGCCCGCAACCATGGGAGACGTCACCGTCTCTGTCTCTTCCTCCAACACCTTCTTGGCGTGGCACATGAGCGCCGCGCGGTCCTCTTGCAGGAGCACGCGGCAGCGGAGGCCGACACGGACGTGGCAACGACCGTGGCTCCAGCGGCGGGCTTGGCAGTGGCGATCGCACCTCCACGCGATTTGAGCCCGACTTCCATGCAACCCAGCGGTCGAGCTTCGTCATCCCTGGCGACCGAGCCTAGCGTACTCCCCGTGCGGATGCCGTGCAAGCTTCGCCCCGGCAAGCCAAGCCCCCTGCAGCTGGTGGCCACGCACGCAACGGCAGGCTACACGCTCCCACACGGGGGGCACAAGGAGTCTTTTAGGCTAGGTGGGGTCCATGTGTGTCAGATGAAGCTGAGAAAAACTACTATTTTCAGCTCTCTCCTACTCCGTCTCTCTGTGAGAGGAGAAAAAAACTGTTTCACTCATGAAGCTATTCTAGCAAAAGTTGTTTGGCAAAAAAAAAAAAAAAAAACAGCTCACAACAGCTCATGAAGCTGTTGTGAGCCGCCAAACAGGCCCTTAATGAATCAATTGTCCATCTGAATGCATGGTACTTGTGACTGTTTGGTGCCAAAGAGCAAGCAAAAATTAAAACACGGATTCATGACTTCACTTCATGAATCATTTGTCCAGTTCACTATATTGATATTTCCTTCCCCGTCATCTCGATCTATGGCCCAACACGCTACCTTTTAACTTTCGGTCATTCCACTTATCCTGCGGCCCACTATTTCTCTTCATCAGGCTCTATGATAGCTCTTTCCCAAGCAAACCTCTCAATCAGGCTGCTTCCCACTATTTTTTCTCTTCTCTGGCTCTACCACCGCTGCTTCTCCAAATAATTTTTTCTCGTCTAGCAATGTTACCCTATGCCTCCCAATCCAATAAGCTGAGCACCTTTTCAGTATACATTTTACTATTTTACTCATGCTCACCTGAAACATGGTTTCTTCTTGATGTATGCAAGCTCCATGTATATATATTTACACTCTAGTAAATTTTCTGCTCTGTGGAGAATCCCATATGTATGTGTATGTTCCTCCACCACCTTTCTATATGTATATACTGATCAGAGGGCTCTTCTAGAGACTACCCATAACTCCTAAGGTACAACAACCTAGCAATCCAGAAAATGCTAGAAATCTCAGAAAACAGTAAACATATATAGCCTTGAGTCCATCACACTAATGTGTGAGTCTTTTAGCATTCCTGGGCTTCTAAAAAGTAGGTAATACTACCTATGGTACTGTGATGGACTATGTTTGTACTCGCAGATATCTGGCGTCTTTATTCAGGTCGATGCGCGACTTAAATATATCCAACATAATAGGACTGCTATACCAAACAATTACGGGACTGTGAGCAATCTTCTGAGCCTTGGAAATTGGTACGGAGTTGTTAGATTTATTAGACTTAGCAAAATTTTATTTCAATCTAGCAAAATTTTATTTCTATCAATAAATAAAGGTAAAGACTTTAAATAAAATAAAATATCAAGTACCATCATTGTTAATGTTAGGTGCATGAAGGGATAATCCAGCAGACACTTAAGACCACTGAAATAGTTACCTTGCATAGCTTTCTGAGATTTACAACTTTCGTTTTGATCGCTTCTGCATCCGAGGACGTTTGAAAATTTTGAATTTCAAATGTTTTTTTCATACATAGATGATTTCAAATAAAAAATAGTCAACTATAAAGTTACATAACTTTTTGAGATCTATATTTTTTTATTGTTTCTCCATCCGATGTTATTTAAAAAACTCGAATTTCAATACATGTTTTTTACTGTTCGGCTCCCATTATTTGTAGGGGCGGCTAGATCTAGAGCCCCCTATAAATAGGTTCATTTGTAGGGGCAGCTAAAAACACCAACCGCCCCTAAATAAAAGGAGGAGTTGCTAAAAATCGTTTTTGTAGTAGTGAGATATGCATGCCGGGGCATCGTCGTTGTCGGCATGGTGGCGGCGGATGCGAGTAGGACAGATGACTCAGGTCGCAAGCTTCTACTGTTTGGGACGACCGAGACCCGAGACCGCATCCCAGTGGCCGCCTGGGCGTCGGAGTGCCACCGGAGTGGTGCCATAGGCCAAGCGCTGGGGCGACACTTCTCTTAAACCGCCGCCTGTGTTAGGGATGATCCAAATTTAATTAATCATTTTTCCCACCTCCGTGTGGCCTCTCGCCTCTGGCCGGACTTCGAATTTTAGAAAACTGTCTTCATGGACCATATAGATCCATAAGTTTTTTTAAAAAATTTTCCCAATGCCGTTCCCGCTACGAAGGCTCGTCCAAGCTAAATACATGAATCATATGGAAAACTACAACATCTAGACACATCTTTAAAAGGGTTCCTACATATCTATTACTATAAAAAAGCGAAGGAAGTGAAAATAGCCTCTCACCCTAATATCTTCTACCCACCTTAATTTTTATCCCTTTGGATCTACCTTAAAGTCCGATCCAACGCATCTAAATCTCCCAACTTAATCTGACAAACGGACTTGACCGGAAACTTTTTTGTTGTTTACGCGTGTTTCTCTCTTGCCGAAGCCTTGTGTTGGTTTTTTTTTCACCGAGAGAGTTTTGTACCCATCGGCGCGTACCCAAGGCAACCGATCAATCAATTCTATATATCAACACTGCTCCTCTCTCCTGGACAGCCTGCGCCGCCACCTACCGTACCCCCTAAACCCTAGCGCCACTGCATGCAAGCTGAGTAAATCATCGTCGACTCGTTGTCATCGTGTCGGAGTGGTTGTGAATGGTGATTGATGCCTCGGCATGCAACTGACGCCTATACCATGCACAAACCATCATTGTCAACTCGATCGACGACTTGTTAGCTTGTCTCCTGGTTGTAACTCCATAATGGACTTCTCGTTGATTAGCCTTATGTGTAGAGCCCGTGGCTTCAATTCCTTTGCTTGATAGTGATCACATATGTTATGCATGCTGATCGGTGATCTCCGCCTCAGTCCACGTGCCACCATATCAAATCATCCAGCGCGTGCATCGGATCCGTATGGATCGGAGCTTCTTTGTGCGGGATTCATATGAAGCAGCATGCAGACAGATTCCATCGCCTTGATTTGTATGATCTGTTGCCTGACTTCTTGGATTGATCTCAGACTCGGCTCTGATGCAGGGTTTGGCGACTAGATTGGTGACAGGAATTCATGTGATCCCAATCTGGACAGAACAGGAGACAGCACGCCATAAGCTTCGCCTCAGAATTCAAAGGCAGTAATCTGCGATGCCAAATGAGATGCTCCTCTGCGAGTTTCTTCGATCACGAGGGAAAAAAGTGATATTTGTAGATTGATTATGTCTTGATGGGGCAAAGATGCGCAGCCAGAGCCCAAAGGCACCAAGTAGTTGTCAAAGCCTCTGCAGATGTGAACGCCTTGTCACCGGCCGCTCCAATCGACAAGAGTTTTTTGTCGCAATTTTCAACCATCAAGCTCACCGGAGGATCAAGCACACAACCATAGCGCGCCAACATTCGACATTAATGGTCGGCACAACACAACCCACCCAAGGTGGTAGATTGTTTGGTGGGGATGCAGTTGATCAAGTGCCTGATGGTAACACGAGCGTAGGGACAAAAGCTTTAGACTTGTCTCCTACGTACAACAGACGCTTGCTAAAGAGGCAGCTGAGAAGGAACTGGAAGAATTTTTCCACTTACTCAAGTCTGTCAAAGCATTGCCTATGGATGTCCAAGCCTCCTAAAACTTCATGGTTGGTGGTGCATGGACTGAAATTTGTGATGGCATGGCGTCTGCTACTACACTGAATGAAGTCATGGAAGTTCATGAGGCATATCTCTTTTCTATTCAACGACAATGTTTTGTGGCCTTTGACAAGTTGGTAAGCATCTTTGCCATCTTAATAAGAATCAGTACATCATCCTGATATTTAAACTTGGATAAAAATGGCCATTGGTTGTTTTTGCAGTGGGTCCCCTCATCGCCAATCGGGTTAAGACTTTTAGATTGGCACTGGACTTTCACAATGTAGAACATACTTTGGTCCTGGTGGGACGGTTTCAGCTATGGGGACATGATGCTTGATGGAAATCGACCGAATTGAGAATGCAATTTGATGAGTGTGTCGTATTTCTCTTGAGGGTAGGTTTCTAAATCTATTTGCTAATCATGCATTGGTCTAGGACTTTGGGGTTTGCAATTCACATGGCAAGCTGCAGCCAAGAGGAAAAGGCCATGGCTTGCCACTGAATCTTGGTTTTTTCCTATTACTCTTCACGTTTGCATCTAAAAAGTATTGCTTCACTTTGTAGTGAGTAGGTTGTCTGCATTTCATAACAAAAGGAAGGATTGGATTCAACCTGGTTGTCTGGTTGAATAGCAAGAGAAATTAATTTTGATTTGCAGTTTAATTTTTTCGGCTCATTATCATTTGGATAATAAATGTTGCAACTGCCGCATAGAATTGTTCGAAACCATGATTTTCAACTATTAATTAAAATCTGGAGAAACATCATGGGCCTTCTACCTGCCTTGGGGCACATTAGAATTTGGATAATAAATTTGCAACTGCCGCAGAGAATTGTTCAAAACCATGATTTTCAACTAATAATCAAAATCTGGAGAAACATCACTGGCCTAGGCAATGTGGTTCAGATTTTTTTTGTTTTTTTTTTGTGGCGAATGTTGGAGAAACATGCTCCAAATATTTTCATACAGGTGATAGACAAATTTACCTTTTTCTGTAGGCTTGGTTCCACATATAGTTTCCATTGTCAAATATGCGTATAAGCATGTGCATGTGGCACGTGGTGAAAATGGCTCATGCATTTTTTTTAGAAATTTTACTAGAGACAAGCGAGGATATGAGATATATCTCCACCAAATTTCATTACCTAGAACAACTTCATTAAAAAGATACAAAATTGATACAATCGATCGCACGCACAACAGTATATGGAGATGGAGCAGAGTCGACAATTAAATTCAGCCACAGGGAAGACCAAATTGATACAAAAAATGCACATATATTCTTATATATAGATAATAAGTAATTTACATAGAGAGAAATATAAAAAAAAGAAAAACGATACAATAATAATCTGAAAATCTAAACTATCTAATTAATGATGACGACCAGGAAGCGCTGCCTCTTCCTTGGGCGATGGCTTCGTCGTCATTATTGTTGCCGTCCTCTGGCGGCAGCTGTGGTGGTGGCGGAGGAGGCGCTGGACGCGGCAGCGGAGGAGGAGGAGGCGGTTGCACCACGGGAGGTGGAGGGGCGGCGTTCTGCTCCTCCTCCTCGTCCTCGAACAATGGCAGCGGAACGTAGTTGTCCTCATCATCATCGTCGTCGTCGTCGTCATCATCGAATGGCGGTGGCGACTGGTCGTCGTCATCATCGAATGGCGGTGGCGACTGGTCGTCGTCATTGTTGCTGTCAGACGACGGCCGCAGCGTTTGCTCCATCACGTCCTAGTCTGCCCACCAGGCATCCTTCTCAACCTTCAAGTCAGAGAAGTTGTCATCAGACTCCTCTTGGTGCCACCACCCGCCGCCGTACCCCTGTGAATCCTCATCGGATGACTTCGAGTCCAACGGCCATTGTCCATCGCCCATAGTTGATCACTGGGCGGTTTGTGTTGATGCAGGGTGGTGGGCCATGGGGGGAGTAGCATGTGGGAGGATTTAAACCCAGCGAAGGCGCACGACGATTGGGTGCCCAGTGTGTGCGTGCACCCCGAGGTTGACCTGTAATTCCCCACTCAACACAGGCGGTGAGTAATGACGGCCTCTATACCTGTGTATCATTAACAAGGGCGGACCTTGAAGCCAGGCCCACCTAGCGCCTTGTGTCGCATGTGCAAAGTCATCTACATCAGCGGAATTCGAGACCGGGTCCACCTGGCGCTATGCTGCCTATGCAGAGCCATCTACACGGGGGCAGAACTCCGCCTATGTAAATACATCTACATGGGCTGAACTCAAGGCCGGACCTGCCTGGCGCCTTGTACAGGCGGGTTGATTTAGGAGCCGCCCGTGCGTTGTCGGGGGTTCCGCCTGTAAAAAGCAATTTTGTACTAGAGGGTACTTTGTCATTCTACCCCCCCCCCCCCCTAAATTAATTAGTGAGTTTTAAATCCACAGTTGTAACGGTGTTAAAAGTAGGGTTAAACGGGAGCTTTGTTTTTGAAAACAGGACCAAATCTGTAAAAGATGAAAAAATAGGACCAAACCCGCAATTAGACTTAAAAGCAGGACCAAATATGCGTTGCCCTTTCTCTATGTCTTGGATTGATGGATCTTCAGGAAGATCTACCATACGGATAATACACATTCCAGTTGCTCTAAGTCTACCTCTAATTGTTTTAAGAGACGACTTCTTCTTTAGGTGCACTCCTACCCTTATCGCGCGTGCAGCTTATTCAACACTAGCTTGCTTTGAATTCTACTCATCTCCGTCATGTATACCAGATTCATCGTCACTAACAGATAGTGTGTCTATATCGCTAACAGATCGATAGTGCGTCCATACTAGATTTGCTACTTGATGGTGTGTCTATACTAGATTGGTCGGTATACGATTCATCAAATGTAGGTTGAATATATTGAAGTGTCGATGAAAGAACATGAAACCCCTCGGTTTCCATAGAGGTACAGGAACAGTTAGGGCAATAAAGTTGTTGAAGTGGTTGGATTTTGCAAGCTGTTCCAACCACGATTGAACGGCTGATTTCTTCAATCTGAGGTTCTTTCTCTCATGTAATTTCGCCCACTCGTCACTACTACACAAATCATTTTGCAAGACACCCCCTAAAACCTAACCGAGGCAGGATCCTATTTGGGCCTGTCATGGTTAATGCCCCGATTAACGGAGGCGGGCACTTTTTATTTACCGAGGCGGGCATATTATAAAGCCCGTCATGGTAAATAGGGCCCTAGCACCCAGCCCAGAGAAAGCCCATCTCGGCCTTTCCTATCGGGCTCGTATATAAGTGGCATTCACTTGTGAACCCTAGCCGCTCACTCCACTTCCCAAGCAGCCTCCCTCTCTCTTCATCCCCGACGCTCCCTCTCCCATCGCGCCGGCTGCCCCTCCCTCTCTCCAGCTCGCCGGCCATCTCCCTCTCTCCACACTCCCTCTGGTCCTCTATGGTGGTCCTCCCCACGCGCAAACCGGCCATGGCAGGGCGCGCATGAGCTCAGGATCCGGAGGCCGTGCGGGCTCAGGATCCGGAGGCCGTGCGGGCTCAGGATCTGGTGCTGGTTCCATCGGTGCATTGATCCGGCGGCAGCAGCGGCTCCTCCAACAGTGGCGGCGCCCCTCCCCTGTTTCCACGCGCCGCTAAGGTTTCCCTCTCCACCGGCACGGAGCGGCGAACGATGAAGGCCGCCTTGAGGCCAGATCCAGTGACTCTGAGGCCGGATCCGACGGTAGCAGTGGCTCCTCCAACAGTGCCGCTGTGCACCAGTCTCCTCCGGCCGGATTAAAGGCACAGCGGTGTCCTTTGCCCAGATCCAAGGCGCAGCGGCGTGGAACGTGTGCCTCAGGCCCAAACTCTCTCTTTGCTCTCAGATTTGTCCCTCACCATCTACCTCCCTCGCAGATCCGTCGCCCTCCACCTCCACCTCCAGCGGTGGCCCCACTCTCCTCCAGATTCAGTGGCACGAGGAAGACGACAACCGAGGGGGCGAGCTCTTCCTAGTGGCCCCACTCTCCGGCACATGGCGCGTGGCTCCTGGTGGCGAGCGGGCCGGCGGCGCAGGTGGCTCTTCCTGGTGGCGAGCAGATCCACTCCGGCCACCCCCTCTAGCGGCGGATCCAGGCCGGCCACTACATCTGGTGGCGGATCTAGGGTTTGTGCATCCGGTTCTGGGCTGAGAACAGGCTCGCCGATGGGCTCGGGAACAGGCCCCCAGTGGGCTCGTGGATTTTTTTATTTTTTGAAAACGATTAACCGTGATCTTGCCACCGCGGCGGACGCGTTTGCCCGCCATGGTAAATCCAAAACGCCCTCCTCGCATTAAGTTTCTATAGTAGTGCGTTCAACTTCCGTGCTGAATGACATGGGATCCTACGACGAATACCTTCAGCGCCTGGGCCAAAAAGGACCAAGGAGAAGGGATGCGACATATTAATAGATTGGGCAAGCAAAGCAGGGCAAGCGTTGATGACTCGATTGAAAGGTTTCGAAGCAAAGGTACGTTCTATTCAGCAATTCAAGGCCAATCCAATAGTACCCATTTTTGGAGCGCCTGATGCCAAACTAATTGAACGGGTGAGTCATCAATCCAATCCCTTTGACAAATCAGGGCGTAGAAGCGTGAAATTTTACACGATTGTTGTTTAGAACGTCCCAAAAGTATAAGCCACTTGCTATACCAAAATGAGTGACCCTAAAGAGAGCTCTTTGACAAATGCCTTCAAATAAATATGGGCCATCCATGCTTCAGAATGACACATGTCTTCCTGTCCATTCACGTAAAGAAAGACCATGTGAGGCTGTGACCACCTTAGCGACAGAACGTGCGAATAAAGAACCTTAACCTTTGCCCGTTACCGGTCTCATTGCCAGACGGAAGCAAAGCACATATTTTATGCACGTCTCGTCACACGCAACGAATAGCTATAGCCTATCGGCTTTACTATGTCGTAGCCGGCTATATATACCACCTGCATGTATGCCGCTGCTGTTCACGACGACGAACTGCGAGACCGAACTGAGTGAGACACAGTCACCACAGAGCAACGCGATGGCGTCAAGAAGCAGCAGCTCGAGGCGGACTGCAGCTTCCAGCGGCCGCCTCCAGAAGGACGGCGTGCAAGACGAGCTCGCCGCGGTCAGGCGTCCCAGCCTGCTCATGGCCGCTAGCTCCGGCGACTGGGAGCAGCTGCTGGAGGAGGTTCTGGGAAAGGAGGAAGGCGCGGCAGTGGCGTCGCTGCTGGCCCGTGACATCGTCATCGACATCTCCGGCGGCGGCGAGCAGGGCCACAGCGACGGCTCGCAGGTCCTGACGGAGCGGGCGTGCTCTGCGCTCCACGTGGTGGCGGCCGCCGGGGACAGCGAGTGCTACCTGCAGAGCGCGCGGGTGATCTGCCGCAGGGCCCCGCACCTGCTGGCGGCGCCCGACGGCGACGGCGACACGCCGCTGCACTGCGCCACCCGGGCCAGGAACAAGGGGATGGTCGCCCGCCTCATCGAGCTCGCCGCCGAGGGCAACGAGGAACACGGCGGCAGCGGCCGTGAGAAGGTGAGGGATTTGCTGAGGATGCAGAACGCGCGCGGGGAGACGGCCTTGCACGAGGCCGTCCGCTTCGGCGACAGGGACATGGTCCAGCTGCTGGTGAACAAGGACAAGGAGCTCGCCCGTGTGGTCGCCAAAGATGGTACCTCGCCGCTGTACCTCGCCTGCTCGCTCAGCGACCACAGGATTGCTGCAATGCTGCACGATGCCGACGACGAGCTGTCCTACTGCGGCCCGAATGGACGAAATGCCTTGCATGCTGCTGCTCTCCGAGATGAAGGTGAATGAAGGACTCTTCTTTCATACTGTATCTATTAATTAAACTAGCATATGATCTGTGCTAAATGTTGGCCCAAACGCTGGATCAAACACGCACAATATGGTGGCTAAAGCCTAGAACGCGCACAATATGGTGGCTAAAACATTTGAAAACATACGCAGTGCAACTGTTTTCTGCTTCTGTGAACGCCACGAGATCAGGCTGTCATTGACATAAAATGCTATACCACCAGTGCTCCTTCTATCAACAATATCACCTGCCAAATCATTGTCTGAATAACCAGTGATCACCTCCTTCTTGCTGTGCCTCTGGTATGTTAAACCATAGTGCACTGTCCCCTTCACATATCTCAGTATATAGTGCACTGTCACCGACGTCATAAGAAAGGTCTGGCGGAGTGTGGAGAAGATACCACAAGGAACCAATCACACGCCGATACTCAGTGGCTTATATAAGGAATCATGCTATCCCATGATCCCATTTTCAAGCAAAGAAAACATTTCTAAATTTACGAACGCACACACCTGGACAACGCGCTCCTCTGCAGCTCCGCGTCGACGTGTCAACGGGGCCGTGCACCAAACGGGGCACAACGGTTACATGGAACACTAAATACCATGGGTTGTTAGTATCGTTTTTCATAATCCCTTTCATCTTAGGTTCATATACATACCTCATTTGATCATATAGGTACCAGCTAACACAATTTCTTGCAACCGCAGAAATGACAAGGTTGCTGCTGCAGTGGAACAGGGCGCTGCTCAAGCAACAAGACATCGAAGGGAGCACACCAATGCACTGCGCCGCATCAGCGCTGGACCCTTCCCTGGCGTTCACATTCTTCGTCTTCACCGCGCGCCGGTTCGAGGGCTTCTCCTTGGGCTCCGTCTTGCTACGACTGCCCTTCCGGTGGCTGACCGCATACTACAACAGCCTGGACCTTCCCCTCGCCCAGCTGCTCAGAGCCCACCCGGCCTCGGCGTTCCAGCCGGACGCCGTCGGTGGGTCGTTCCCGGTGCACGTCGCCGCGTCGGCGGGCAGCATGGCGTCCATCATTGTCCTGCTCACCAGGTACCCCGGCTGCGCCGGGTTGCGCGACGCCGGCGGCCAGACCTTCCTCCACGTCGCCGTGGAGAGGAAGAAGCTCGACGTCGTGGTGTTCGTGTCCAGGTACGGGGGGTCCTGGAGGTCGGCGGTGCTGAACGCGCAGGACAAGGATGGCAACACCGCCCTGCACCTGGCTGTCATGGCTGGGGAGCTGAAAATATTCAGATGGCTCATCAGGAACCCCGAGGCTCACATAAACTTGCAGAACAAGGACGGCAAGACTCCCTGGATCTTGCCCAGGGCAAAGTTCAAGCTGGATTTTACTTCGGACTGGTCTCTCTCGGTCTCCGTATATATAACTCCACATTTTCAAAATTTCTGAAAACTTTATCACCTATGTATGTCGTATAGTTAGAATCATACGTGCAGAATTCAAAATCAAAATATGACATGGTTTGTGTTATTTGTGGGTTCTTGCAGACTGCACCTCGTAGGATCCTCGGCATGCTAACCTCCGCAAGTGCTCTGACCGCCGACCGTCGTCGCGATCGGATCAGCGAGTACGATCAGCGTCTCACCGAGGAACAGGAGAAGGAAGAGTCGAAGAAGATAACGGAGTTCGCGCAGATCGTGGGCATCGGCTCCGTGCTCGTGGCGACCGTGACGTTCGCGGCGGTCTTCACCATGCCCGGGGGCTTCAGGACCTTCGAGGACGCTAAGGCAGCGCCGCCGCCGGCCGGGACGCCGGTGCTCGCCGGGTCCTACGCCTTCGACGGGTTCGTCATCTCCAACACGCTGGCGTTCATCTGCTCCACGCTCGCCACCTTCACCCTCGTCTACTGCGGGGTCGCCGCCGTCGACATACAGCGGCGGATCACGCTGGTGTCCCTGGCCCTGGTGCTGCTGCTCAGCGCCGCCCGGAGCTTCTGCCTGGCCTTCGGCTTCTCTCTGTACCTGCTGCTCGACAGGGTGGAGCACGGCACCACCATCGCGTCCATCGCCATGACGTCGCTCGTGATGCTCGACGGCTTCTGGTTCCTGGTGGCGAGTTACCACGACACCGAGGCCATCCTCAGAAGACGAAGAGTTAGACTGCAGGCGCCGAGATTAGTGTTGGGTTTCCTCGCCAACGTCGGCTATCTCTGCGTGCCCTACCTCGTCATCTTCGGGTATTTGATGCTCGATGAGATGGTAATCTCACGACGTGTATAAGGTACGAAATATAGGTATTAGGTGTGTACGCCTGCTTTTTTGGGCCCATTTAATTTGCTTTAGGTTGGCAAGTATGAAGTGGAAGATATGTTGGCTCGTGGCTAGGGCCACATACACCCTCTTCTTCTCTAAAAAAAGGGCACATCGCCCTTCAACAAACTATATCTATGGCCATTTCATCATAAAGCTAAAACAATTTTATGTAGCAAAAAAAAAAACGTTGACAAAATCGGAATTGTATCGCTATTTCTCTCTATTTGGATGACATAAGTGTGTTTTTACTTAAGTCATAATTTCGTCGCTCTCTATTTTCCCGAAAGTTGCTAAAGTAGTTTCATCGCTCTCTATCTTCCCGAATGTTGCTAAAGTCATAATTGTATTTTTATCAAATTAATGCATTTGTATCTGTATTTGTTTTGCAAGGTTTATGAATTTCGTATCCGTCTTCCCCCTCAGGACAAGGGGACCGATCTTCTGAAGATAAATGATCATCCATACTCTATTAATTATATGCGATTGAATGTTTGTAAAACGTACGATTGATGTTTCCCTTTAGGTATATATATGTCAAATGTTGTTGCCATTGAGTTCGGTATAGATTTATATGTTACCGTAATATATCTCGTGAGAAACTAGTTGGAATAATAAGCCTCCGTCTTGTATTTGGATTTCATGCTGCTACTGTACGTAGCCTTTTCGTCGCAAAAAATACTGTACGTAGCCTTCACTTAGATCCTATTTATTTTATCTGCATGGAAAGCAACTTGTAGATTATCTTACTATTACTAGTTAAAGGCTTCAACGGAGGTATCATATATATACCGAATTTTTCACCTTTTTTCTAAAAAACATGGATGGAAAAAGAATATGGGAAATTCTTGGAGATGCTCTAACATCATGTTCTACATTTGGAACATCCATATGAACATACTTCTGAAACATCTAAAACACTTGAAACATACTCTTGCAACATGTACATTTTAGCGCAACGTCTACTTGCTGCTCGGACGAAATGGAGGCTCGTCGCTCGGAGCCCAATGCCACGGAGGGTTGCGGAGATGCCAAAGGGTGAGTGGCTGCACGGCTCCAGCAACAGGGTGGGCGGGTGCGGTCCCCGAGGCGAGCTGCCCCGGCGGTGGAGGCAGCAGCACCGGGCGGCTGCGTGCACGCGGCGAGCGACCCCCGCACTGGAGAAGGTGGGCTGCAGGCGGGCGGTGCCGTGGAGTCGGGCACGGAGGTCCAAGTGCGCACTGGATAAGGCCGCGATATGGGTGAGGAGGAATGGAGGATGAGCTCCAGATTTTTATAGATGGAGAAGCCATTCGGACGGACGGACATCCTAAGCTTAGCATTATCGCAAAAAAAAAATTAAAAAAAACTGTTTCGCTAGTGAAGCTAAGCATAATGCTTGACTAACAAAAAATGGGCTTACATGAAGGGTGACGGGGTGGAGGGCGGGGGCCCCCAAAAAAAATCCGCCAGTGAACAGTAACGGACCCGGGAAGGAACAGTTGCCGACCCGTTTAAAACAGTGGCGCACCCGTTAGCGAACAGTGTCGGATCCAGCACTGAACCCGTAGGAATAGTAACGGGTCTGGTGAACAGTGAACCCGTACTGTGGATGGACAGTGAAAACCCGTCATGGAACAGTAACGTGGCCTTGCATGCGACCCGCTACTGTTCATCCACAGGAACACTGTAGCTAACTCATCAAAAATAAAGAATCTTTATAGATACATCCGCGTTGTTTTCACGTGTACAATATGTCGATCTATATATGCTACTCAACCTCTATAGAAACATGCTCGCGTCTCTAGCTAGGAACGGGAAACAACTACGAAAATTTATACATTTCAGCAATATTATTTGAAGCACTCTGAAGAGTGAAAATGTAGAATTAGATTTGTTGTCCAGTTTCTAAGCTAGAAAAATGGTAAATCACGTACCAACATATTGATGAACCATGAGAAATCGACTCGTTCTCCATATCAGAATAACTGAAAAATTGGTATATATATTAATGCAGTACTTGAGTGCATTGTTATACTATATATTTATGAAAAAATGGGACTAGCCCACTTGCATCCGTAATATTGTGTCAGCTTTTCTTAGTACTACTTCATTCGAATGTGATCCTGATGCCTCACATGCCTACTCACATGGATAGATGTCTGATCTTAGGGCCTATCTGGCACAACTCAGCTTCATTAGTAAAGCCGTTTTTTCTAAAATAGCTTCACTATCAGCTTTTTCAATAAAGCTGAACTGTTTTGTGAAAATTGTTTTGCCAAACAGCTCATGAGGTAGACAAGAAGAATGAAATGACCATATTACCCTCGTCTTCCTTATCCATTCACCCAACGCACGCAATCCTATCCGTTCGCACCCGTTCGGCCAACGCACGCCATTCTCATAAAAAGAAAGCACAGCAGCCCTAGCGCCGAGCACTGTGGCGGTGCCCATCCTCGCACCTTGCACAGCGAGCCAGCGTCCGCACCCCAGCAGCTCGGTGGCAGCACCCACGCCTGTCGAGGCTTCGCACCCGGCACGGCGAGCCTGTGTCCTCATCCCACCGATGGCGCCCCCAAGCAGGCCAGCCCTCAGCGGCCACGATCCCGGCAAGAAGCGCCTCCAGCGGATGTGCCCCCAGCGGCGCGCCCCGGCAAGCAGGTAGCCTGCGTGGCCACAAGCCCGCAACCATGGGATGTGCCCCCAGCAGCGCGCCCTGGCAAGCAGGTAGCCTGCGTGGCCACAAGCCCGCAACCATGGGATGTGCCCCCAGCGGTGCGCCCCGGCAAGCAGGTAGCCTACGTGGGCACAAGCCCACAACCATGGGAGATGCCACCGTCTCTGTCTCTTCCTCCAACACCTTCTTGGCATGGCACATGAGCGCCGCGCGGTCCTCTTGCAGGAGCACGCGGCGGCGGAGGCCGACACGAACATGGCAACGACAGTGGCTCCAGCGGCAGGCTTGGCAGTGGCGATCGCACCTCCATGCGATTTGAGCCCGGCTTCCATGCAACCCCGTGGTCTTTTGCACGTGAATGTATCTTGCTTTGGATTATGTCAGTACTTCGCTAATGTAGTATACTGGTCTTTGGACCTTGTTGGCGTGTCCGGGTTCTTCTCTCTCTACCACGATGGTTGTGCTTACCACGTGTTTTATTGCCGTGACATATAGCATCATGTCTTCTCCTTTGTTTGGAGGAACCATGACAGGTGACGAAATCAGATATTCTTTGAGTTTTTTGAATGCTTCGTCGGCTTCTTCTGTCCACTCGAATTTGCCTACTTTCTTTAAGAGCTTGAAGAATGGTACTCCTTTTTCTCCGAGTCTGGATATGAATCTATGTAGTGCTACCATGCATCCGGTAAGCTTATGTACATCTTTTACTTTCTGTGGTGGTTTCATGTCCAAGATTGCCTTGACTTGCTTCGTGCTAGCTTCAATCCCTCTATTGCTCACCAAGAACCGGAGTAGTTTCCCAGATGGCACTGCGAACACACATTTTGTCGAGTTGAGCGTCCACTTCCACTTTTTCAAGTTGTCAAAAGTCTCTTGTAGATCCTATATCAGTGTATCGGGCTCTTTGGTTCTGATTACCATATCATCAATATATGCTTCCGCGTTCTTTCCAATCTGTTCTTTCAGACATGTTTGGATGGCTCTTTGATATATTGCTCCTGTGTTCTTTAGTCCAAACGGCATTGATACATAACAGTATGCTCCGTATGGTGTGATGAATGATGTTTTGCTTTGATCCTCTTTCCTTAGTGAGATTTGATGGTATCCGGAGTAGCAATATAGGAATGATAGTAGAGATGATCCGGCTGTTGAATCTATGACTTGATCAATCCATGGTGGACTGTATGGGTCCTTTGTGTAGTGCCTGTTAAGATCTGTGTAGTCGATACACATCCGTAGCTCTTCCGAGTTCTTTCTTGATGGCCTCTTTTCTGTCCAGGGTGTATCGTCGAAGCTTTTGTTTGATGGGTTTCGTTCCTTTGTTGACATCAATGATATGCTCAGCCAAATCTCTTGGGACACCAGGCATGTCTGCGGGTTTCCATGCGAAAATGTCCCTGTTGTCCCGAAGAAATTTGGTGAGCACGAGTTCCTATTTGAGGTCAAGTTCTGCACTGATGATGGCCGTCTTCTCGGGATCACCAGTTTGTAAATCTATCTTTTTTGTCTTTGCTTCTTCAGCTGGTTTGAAGTTGGTAGCTTTGCTCGGCTTCTTGGTTGGGATTTGGATTTCTTCTGGGTTCATCTCCGCTGCTAGTGTTGCTATTTCTTGCCCAATCTTTAAGTCTTGTATCTTTTGTGCGATACACATGGCTTGTACGTCACAATCAAATGCTTTCTTCAAATCTCCTCTGATTGACAAGATTCCTCTAGTTGTTGGCATCTTGAGCAGTAAGTATGGATAGTGTGGTACTGCCATAAACTTTGTTAGGGCTGGCCTCCCTAGGATTGCGTGATAGCATGACTCAAAACCTGCAACTCCAAACTTGATGAGCTTTGTCCGGTATTTCTCTGGTGTTCCAAATGTGACTGGCAGTGTTATTTGCCCAAGGGGCATTGATGCTTCTCCTGGTACTATTTCATAGAAAGGTGTACATGTTGGTGTCATCAATTCTTTGCAATCTAGCTTCATCCTTCTCAAAGTTTCTGAGAATATGAGATTGAGTCCAGCTCCTCCATCAAGTAGCACTTTAGGGACAGATATTCCTACTATGGTTGGTTCAAGTACTAGAGGGTAGCATCCTGCATTTTCTGTGCTGGTCCACTGATCTTCTCTTGTGAATTGAATCAGGTGTTCAGACCAATTGAGATATCTTGGTGTTGCGGGTTCTACCGCCATAATTGCCCTGTGTGCTAGTTTTTCTTGTTGTTTGCTCCGTGCGTTGTGTATTCCTAAATGTATCACAAATATTTTCTCGCGTGCTTCTTGGAACACTCCTTCCTCATTCTTTTCTTCTTTCTCCTTTGTTTCTGGTTCTTTTTTGTTTGCGTCTCTTCTATACTCTTGGCTTCTCCTGTACCTTTCTTTGAACATGGTGCAATCTTCCAACTTATGCCCTGGGTGTATGTTGCAAGGCATGTTTTCAAACTCTGATATCTTGTTGTCCTTATATTCTCTTGCAGAGTTGTATCTCTTGCTTTGTGCTGCTGCTACCACGTTCTCTTGTCTTGGTCTCTTATCAAATCTCCGATTGTCGTATGGCCTGTCGTCGTGCTGTCTGTTGTTGTACGACCTGTTATAGTAAGGTTTGCTGTCTCACGTTCTGTTGTCGTATGGTATGTTGTTCATTCTTCCCCTTCTATCCGCGTTGTTTCTTTTGTCAGGGAATCTGTGCTTCATCTTTTCTTCTGATGTTATGAGTTTTTCAACCACTGTTTTGAAATCTTCGTTTGTCTTCAGGTTCTCTCCACAAAAGTCTTTGAACTGCCACTTTGAGAATATTCCATCGCCGAATGCGTCTATAACATCTCTGTCTGTAATATCGTGTACTTGTGCCCTCAGTTCTCCAAATCTTTTGTAGTATTCTTCTGAGAGATTCTCCCTTCTTTTGTTGTAAGCTTTTTAATTCGGCTAGTGTCATGGGGTGTGTAATAATTCCCGTGAAGTTGCTACAGAACGCTCTTTGCAAATCTTCCCAGTATCTGATAGATCCAGGCTTTAGTTTATCAAACCATTGCAGAGGCATTGCTTCTAATGCCATCGGAAAGAATAAGGCTTTGATGTCGTCGTCCCCTCCCCGAGTTCTATAGATTGTGAGTATACTCTGAGCCATTGCCTTGGTTCCACTTTCCCATCATATTTTGAATGGTTGGATGGCTTGAATTTGTGCGGTAGCTTGGTGTTCTGTAATCTTCCCGCAAAGCAGGGGAATCGATCGAAATGTTCTTCTTCTCTTTGAAAGGGTGATCGTTCTCTTCTGTAACTTGTCCTTTCCTCTCTGTATCCTGATTCGCCTTGTTCTTCTTCAAACCGCTTAGTTGGTTCCTGAAGTGTGTACTGTCGGGTTCTATTCCCTACGTGTACTTTTGGTACCGTCTTGGTTCCTTGTCGTTGATTACAGCTCTTCTGGTCCCGGTGCCAATCTTTGAAAAGCTGACTTTTTTTTGTTTTTTCGGTGCTAGCTTGGCTCCAGGTTCTTTTGGTACCTCTAGTTCTTTTGCGCGCGCGTTTTCTTTCTCGAACCCTTTTAACGATTCTATTTCCTTCATGAGCTCTTTTATTTTCTCTTGCTTGGCGCTTTCTTCTCCTTCTTTCTGGGCTTTCTTCTTGTTGTATTCGATTACTTCTGCTCTGTATTTTGCCCATGTTTGCTTCTTCTGTTGAGCTCTGTTTCTTCGACTAATCCTGCGCTTGTTTCTTTTCAATCTAGCTTGCTTCTGATTCTCATCTTCGTTGCCGTCTGTCTTCTCATCTGGTGTGATGTTGCCCTCTGATTCATCAGACGATCGGATGTCGGGTATCTTGGGTGCTTCTAAGGGTAGTTTAGTAAGTTCTGCCATGTAGATGGTTCTTCCCCTTCGGGTTTTTCTCTTGTGTACGGGTTCTTCTTCTTCTATGCTGAGGATCTCTGTGGATGAGTATTCTAGTTCTTTTCCTTCTTGGTAAGGTAGGTCTTCGTAATAACTGTCGACTCGGGTTTCATTGGTGATGGAAGAACCCGGCCAATGCACTACACAATCTTGCTGAGTGAGTGTCGTGTCCATCCTTTCTCGCACTCCTTCGAGCGTGAAACTTTTTGATTTTTGAGTGGTTTGTGCTTTCTTCTTGCTTGCCTTCTTGCGGTGGATCAGGCATTGATCACATGAGTAGTAGTCTTGAACGATAGATGCCGCGTTCCGGAGTCCGTATGGGAGCGGTCCGGGTGTCTTGAGTAGAGTCTTGGAACCCGAGTGGTATTCGGTTTCCTTTTCTGAATCGGTCTCGTAGCCTCCTTTTGTCATGATGCGACCAGGATTCAAAGTTGTCAGTGTAGCCAGCTTCTCGACGAGTTGTTGTTCATCTAGGTGATCGATCTTGATGCTCTCTGATTCTTTTTCGTCGAGAAGATGGCTTTGAAGTTTGCCCTCGCCATCGGCTTCGCAGATCCATGACCCGAAGACGAAGGCTGTTCCCGTCGAGAAAGACATCTTGAGGTCCTCCAAGTTCATGAGAAATTCGCCGCAAGCCCCTACCTGGCGTGCCAGCTGTCGATGTTTTACCACCGATAGCCCGGCACCGGGGTACCCGGTACAGTCTTTTGTTCGGAGGAGCTTGGCGAATAACGGAACTTGGCGGTTGAGCGTGATGGGACAAGCGATTTTATACTGGTTCGGGCCCTCGGGTTGCTCCGAGTAAAAGCCTTTACGACCGGTCGGCGTTAGCCTGTTGTGTTGTGTATTGAGGATTGATTCTGTTTACAAGGGGTACCCTCAACAGCCCTTTATAGTCCAGGGTCTGTATCGGGTTCTTTTCTACTCCTAGTCGGATACAAAGATGAGTCCTAAACTATGTTTTGGACATCTTTTCTTATACAATCCGTCTAGGAGTTTTAGTTCAACAAGTTGCTTCGCTTTCCTGCTTGCTTTGTGGGCTTCTTTGCGGCCCACTCGTCATTGAGTGCCTCTGGTTGGGAACCTGTGGGTTCCCCCATCGACAGACATGAAAGCTAGGTTAGTGTTTGTGGAAGTGCTGAATTACCAAGTTGTGCTTTGATGATGTGACATATATCTAATGTTCCTGTATACTGCATACATAGGACACAGAGTTATCCTGTTTGCTAATTCCAAATTCACTGCTTTTGTGCGTCAAAGTGCATACATAGAAATGTATGTTTGCCGTACTCTTAAGTTATAAGGGTGCTAACTTTGATGTTCTGGAATCACTTTTGGAGGAAAGAATGATGGTAAATTGATATACTCCCTTTTCGTTCTATTTTAGTGAAATGATTGTTTCTCTTTGAAACATTTTGTAGAATTTGCTTGTTAGAGCTATCTACTTTCATCGTTCATGTGCCACAAGTCATGTTTATTTTCACATAACCAATCTTCTGATGCAAGTTCTGGAAGTGGCCTGTTTTCAAGATAGCCAAGCATCTGGTAACCTTGTATGTGCATCACAACGAGCTCCGGCCATATCAGCCCTTCTTCTCCATGTTGCCTCCTCCATCGGGCCCTTTGCTTGTTGCTATGATTTTTCTCATTGCCCAAATGCTCGCTAGCTCTACCATTCAGCACTAGTCTGCAACTCTGCATAGTGGGATGCTATTTTTTTAGAATAAGAGATGGGCCTTGGCGTCAGCACTTAGTATTTGTTGAAAATTGAACTGTCTATACGCACGACACAGAAAATTAAATCTGTTATTACCTTGCTTACTGTGCTTTATTTGCAGCTTGATAGGAGGCACAATGAAAGAGTTACGAGCTGCTCATTTTCAATGATAGCAAAATTGATTTAGTTATTAGCATAGTATTGCAGCAGTTATCAGTAGTACAATTTATGAACTGCTGAGATGAGATCGATGGCAATGCTTTTGAATGTATTGATGCTAGAACATTTGGATATCATGTATGTACATGTAGCCTTGCTGCTATGAATGAATGTGCTGAACATTTGGATTTGAAATTTGAATTTGAATTTGAATTCTATATTATATGTTGTGGTTATATTTGATTCGAATTTCAATTTTTTTACTAGAAAATCAACTGTAAGGGTGGTTCTAGATTGAACGGCCCTATATAGAGACCCACTGTAAGGGGGGCTGGTTCTGTAGCTATCCTTACAGTGGCCACCAGCCGCCCTTACAGTGGGTCTCTATAAGGGGGTTTGGCCAGCCGCTCTTACAGTGCCCTGGGAGCCGCCCTTATAGTGAACGTCTGTTGCTTCTGCTATATATGTTGGCCAAAGCAAACCACATCTACCTAATATGTCATGTTTCATTAAATCAAACTATCCACTGACCACCGTTGAATATCCCAGTGTACTATAACAGTACTATTCCTTCATTTCCGTTACAAATTCACATTTGAAGATACTATGAAAGAAAGAAATTATTTGATAGGGAAAGTTTGGTTGGAGCATTCAAGTTTGTCAAGTGTCCTTATCAGAGTTCAACATTCTGATTTGTTCCTTGGTGGAAAACTCACACCAAATGCCTATTGTATTGGAGGTTCGCTATATGGAAATCGAACTCACAAACTCTGATCCATATAGTTGCAGAGTAAGCATTCTATTTCTTCTTTTCTTCCCCAAAACTGATGAGCAGCCCCGTTTGATCCTTGGTTTCTTTTAGAAATAACAAAGGTATGGTAGGTATGCTATGAAAATATTTCTAACAATATTGGGCAGTGAAAATATTTTCAATAATAATGACACCAATTTTGTAATACAAACTATGTAGTATGTACCATGATGAATTTAATAATACATATAAGAATCTTTTTCAACAAACATAAAATTGTTTGATTTAGAAAAAACTTAAATGTCCAGTTTTTTGGACGGTGGTAGTATATTTAATTAATACTAGGTAAATACCCCGCGCATTGCTGCGGGAATTTTTAAAATGATATCTTATTTGAATGACACGAATATATTTATATATAACGGAATTGTATGTTGCATGCATGTAGTTGTGGAATGAGAAAGGATCAAACGTAAATCACTAAAAATAGTGGATCAAGGAATGAAGACGATATTTATTAGCATGCTTGAGTTAATGATAGCAGACTTATAGGTGGATAATGACGTGGCTGTGGGCCTATAGGATGACGTGGCTTCACCATATTCTAGAGAAATAGGTAGTGGGTATTAACTTTATAGGAGAGTTTAAGGTCCCATGCATACCCCTGCACTGCAGCTTTGATAAATAATAAAATTGCTATTGTACTCGTTAACCTAAACCTTGTTAATGCTATAATTCCATCGGATTCACTAATAACTTAAGGAGGCAATTTTTTAAGGGACAAACGCATTAGTACCATCATTGGCAACTATTATTATATATAAATTTGACACTAAAAAAACCAACTGCAAGAACCTGCTCCTGGAATAGCCCTTGGCCATGCAAACACTTGACCCCTCTGTTAGCTCGTCTTCTCGTTGCCGTCTTTTTATTCCTGAGATCCATAGGATAATCATCTGTTGGCTCAATGCACTCGATGTGCTCACCATAGCTTAGGCATCGATAGGCAAAACCTAGGAGAGAACTAAAATGGGAAGTTTCTCGAAAACAGATAGTATCCTGCATTGTAGATTTCATACACAACGTTTTTCTACATGCATGTCTTGTCCATCACAAGGTAATTGTAAAATTTTATGACCAGAGTAACCTCTAAATTAAATAAAGTAAGTCCTAGATTTACTTATACTCCTCTGCTATATCTACAATCGGTGGACTAGAATGCAAGCCAATAGTGATCAGGCACGGAGCTGCTGTGCAAAGCAGGGGATACAGCTGTCCCGACCCATTTACACGTTGCTTCCTTGCCAGTCTCCTCCGCCAAGTGATCACTGCATACACCCAGAGTGAAGCTGGGCTCTCAGCTCACCTCAACCTAATTTTTCTCCGACAGTCCTTGCCTTGCACCAAACCTGCTTGTTTTTCCATACTAGTCTATCTCTCACAGTCGGTCGCATATGTAATCCTGATGCCTCACAAGCCTAATTTGCACTGGTTGCGTACCAAATGACAACTCCATTTTTGAAAAGAGCATACAGCAAGAGCCACATAATATTGCACCCATAGTTCCCTTTCTCGCAGCTCAAGTGCATGACTCTTCTGATCATCTACTTGTCTATTCGCATATTTCCTATATATTTGGCTAAAGGATCAGATAACGCGCACCCTATCCAATCAGTGGTGATACATTCAATGCAATCATCCACCACTCATTCATTTATTGGAATTTTACTACTGCCTCGATTCTGTGTCCAAACAATTATTTGAGCATATAACTTAAAAACCTGAAACTATTGGCCATAGTATAGATTCATGAGGGCATTCACAATGCAGACTCTACCACAGAGTTCAAGACTATTTATTACCCTTCTATTTATTGTATTTTGCTGATGTGGCGGTATATTTATTGAAGAGAGAGACAGAAAAACCAAAACTCCAAGTCTTATTTAGACTCTATGTCCACAATCTTCGAGGTAAATATGCCGCCACATCAGCAAAATACAATAAATAGGAGGATAATAAATAGTCTTGGACTGTGATAGAGTCTTGCATTGGGACTGCCCTGATGTCACAAAATGGGCCTAGATACAACAAGCACTGATTTAACTAAAATTAATACTGAAAATAAATACATATTAGAAACTGAGATAAAGCTCGCATTCATTCGTAGTGGTGGAAATTTATTTAAAAGAAAAAGGCTACATCGTGGTACTCTCAAATAACTGTGAATTGTTTATCTAAAAAGATCGGATGGTAAAGACTATACATTACATTCTATAGGGTCATAGGTGAAATAGATGTTTACTTATTTTTTATTTTGTATAAGATGATAATTCAGGAAATTATACATACAACAAACTTTTTCAGAAAAAAAGCTAATCGATGCATGAGTGATCTATTAGATGTGGTAGACCTTTTTATTTTGCAATTTTGGACATAACATAGTCTAACTCGGATTAAATGCAGATCATTTTTTATGCATGTTAATCCAGGTGATTTGTTTCCAGAGAAAGCGTGCTTTTTCTTGCAAGTTAATCACATGAACAAGTTGCGGAACACCCACTTTGTCATGACGGATTTGATAATTTTTTTCTTTTTTATTATGTTACTTAATTATTTAATTCAAAAATACAATGGCTTAGATTTTTTCAGACTAAACCGGTTATAGAAAGATCTTCTAAGGCCCAGATCAATGGCCCAAATCTTTTTTGATGCATGTTAATCCAGGTAACATAAGCAGCGGTTCTGTCCTTGTTGCAAAGACAGAAGATGGTTACCGATGATCGCAGCTTCGCAAATTGTATGGGAGCACTGAGAATCCCTTGTAGCTTATTAGGGACAATTCCTTTTTCCACCCTCTCTTACACTATTAGAGCACTCCTCCAAATTTATAGGGACCGAAGGACACCTTCTATGTACCGAGATTGCCATATACTTGCTACAACATTATTCCAATGGTACGCGAACACCACCCTAAGCCAACCAAACTGCCTATATCGGTGTGGTACGATGTCACAGCTGTACCCTAGGTTCTTGTATCAAGGATGCTCACTCAGTCATCGGCCAGCCCATACATGAATCGCTTTGACGAGCTGGTCCCATTCCTTTGCTGGCAACCGGCCAAACACACATTGGATTATGTGGGCAAACAGGGTTTAGCTTAGCACTTTCCCTACCAAATTTCAGTCCTCTCATGCCTTTGTCTTCTTTCTTTCTTTCTTTCTTTCTTTTTTTTTTTTTTTGCACACACTAGTGCAATTATTCAGATAGCTCCATCATTTTCATAAGCATCAGTTTTGTCCCTGTTGCGAAGATGGTTCCCAATAACCCCACGACCGCAAATAGTAATGGAACACTGAGAATCGTTTTTCTATGCTCACTTACATTATTACGCCTAGGAATATAGCGCTCCAATATTATAGGGAGACCGAAGGACACTTTCTAGGTACCGCGGTTACCCTATACCTTCTACAACCTATTCCTGGATTTGAAGACATCACTCAAATATAGGGTTACATTTGGCTTTGTACATATGGCATGCTTTATTTGAAACTGGACCGATATGGACCAGCACTGCTTTCTGCTGCACTCATGTGCTCACACATGTTAGGCGTGGGTCGGCGAAACCTCTCAAATGTAACTACGAGTCAGACAACTGCAGCGGATGAACCATAGTTGTGCGCACAGACTTGACTGGGACACATGCTCCGCCATTGATGTGCTGCTGTTGGGGAGAAGTTTGATCTTGCGGTCATACTAACAGTGGAGAAGTTGTAATTTTCTATACTAGTCACTCCTTACCATTTGCTCACATGTGTCATCCTGATGCCTCACAAGCCTAACGCATGATACTCTATCCGACTCCAATACTTATACTAGCACCCACAATTATCTTGTAGACCTTTGTCAGCTTGTGCCACAGCTCTTCTTCTACTTCTCTGTTTGCATCTGCTATATATATTGGCCAAAGCAAACCACATCCTACCTAATATGTCGTGTTTCATTCAATGAAACTATCCACCTACCACCACTGAGCATCCCAACAGTACTATTTCCTTCATGTCCTTTACAAAAGCAAATTTGAAGATATGAAAGAGAGAAATTATTTGTTATTGGTTGGAGCATTGAAGCATGTCAAGTGTCTTTTATCAGAATTCAGCCTTACGATTTGTTCATTGCCGGAAAACTCACATCCAATGCTTACTGTATTGGCGGATCTATATATGGAAATGGAACTCACAAACTTTGATCCATATAGTAGCAGATTAAGCATTCTATTCGTTCTTTTCTTCCCCCAAACTTCACTATATTTATTATTCCTTGCTGCAGTAACGTACGGGGCTGTTTGTTTTCAAGCCTAGCAAAGTTGCATTACGCACTAACAATTTTGGAGGCCTGCATCAAGCAAAAGGACCCGTCTTGCCTTGGATCTAAGGCCAGGCACTAGAACAAAAATGATTTTTGGATATATATTATATTTAAATATATCCAGACAAAATAGCTGTCACAAATCTGACAGAT
Source organism: Themeda triandra (assembly GCA_018135685.1). Taxonomy (NCBI): domain Eukaryota; kingdom Viridiplantae; phylum Streptophyta; class Magnoliopsida; order Poales; family Poaceae; genus Themeda; species Themeda triandra. Next base: position 167,916 of record JAENPR010001203.1, read on the forward strand.
GCAGTGACATTAATTAAATCTACAGGCACAAATGTAATATCACCAAATAGGAAACCAAAGCTAAAGATATTTCCTTCAAAAAGAATGTAAAGATAGCTTTTTTTTTTTTTTGAGCAGAAACTTCTAAAGATTTCTCCCTGTCTCGCAGCCCAGCACAGACCAAGCTGCCAAATTCTGTAGTTGTCTAAAACAGAAGTAGCCCAATCCCATGTATCGATGGCACATACAACTCCTTGTGGAACTGGGCCTAAAGGCCAACCAGGCCTTTGCGTGCAGCCCAATGATACAACAACCGCAAACATTGCTTCCCTGGCCTACATATCTTGACAAAAAGAAGAGGAAAAAAGTTTGTTCATTTGAAGCTGTGTTGTCCCTCTATCTTCGTATGTCAAAGAACACGCTACTATTTCACGTAAACAAATTTAAACGTCGAGCAAAATTTCTACAACAGGCTGCAAGAACTGTACATCGTGCTGTAATATAGAAGTATCTGCTGGCTGCTGCTGCCCCATCTCTTAAATGATTCAACAAAATAGCCTTGAGTTCAGGTCATGTCTGCCTACCAGCTTTCCTGACTCGCCTTTGCCACACCATGTTCTACATGAGAGCATTGCCTAATAGAGAAAGGAAAAGGTTAGTTTTCACAATGCTGCTTCCAAGTTTCAAAAGACAATGAGTGCAACAAGAATAGTTGCTATCTTTGCTCGCTAATATCGAGTTTGTTAGAACGCTCAGTGAAGATGCTTCAAAATATTGTTATTTTTTCAAGTATACAACACAATATTGAAAATGAGAAAACATGTAGCCCTTGAAGACTCAATTCCTGAAAGGTCGTGCATTAACAATAAGACAAAAAAGCATATGCACTGATTTATTAACGTGCATTATTTTGGTTACCACTACACTCTGTGAAGGCATCTACACCCCCTGTTTTCTGTTAGATGATGTTTCCCAAAACAAGTTAATGAAATTTTCTGTTCAACCAAAAATAGTTCTACCTGTGCATGTGTATGTCCACAAGTCCCGAGGGTCTGGTGACAGGGGCATTTACCCCAAGCTTGAGCAGGCATGCATATTAAAGAGGCAGAAGGGAACAATTCATCTCTGAAGTAGACTTCAAAACAGCAAGCTTCAGACAATGGTCATTTTTTGAATGATAAAAGTAATACATAAAAGCTAAATCATGTGTATATGGTAACCAATGACTCGCATAAGAACTGGAAATACATTTCAGTACTCATTACTCCATAGTCCATATCTTAAGACACTCGGGAGAACAAGGCAAGGCTTATTAGTTGCTTCTTGTCCTCCTCATGGCTCTGCTTCTCCATTACTGTGTCATTCTGTTACCAGCTCTGACTCAAGAAATCTGTGCAAAGCTGGTGTAGGATGATTAGGAAGCATACTGGCTGCACTCCGGATAGCAGCCTCCAGTGTCTCCACCTCTTCAACTCTGGAACCTTCACAGTGAACATTGACAACAAGAATCCTTAGGGTGGAGAGGTGGCTGATGCCAAAATCTGGAGGACCAAATCTGCAAGCAGTCTGCACCTCCTGCACAATGATTTGGAATTCAAGAGTTTCAAGCACGGGAAGAGCTCCTTCCTTGAACATCATATTTACCCAACCAATAAAACTAAACTTCTTCAAACATCGGAATCCATTGTTGTTGACGACAAGGCATTTGAGCACAACTTCAGGAATTGTAAGGCAGGGAAATCTCCAAGGATCGGGAGAGTTTCCTGTCTAACTTTAACCTTAACGTCCAGGTAGGTGAGGTTCGTTAGCGAGGCCATCCAAACCGGAATCATGCTGAGATACCATCCTTTGATCACTAATTCCTGAAGGAGATGTGGAGTTGGCGACCAAGGTTCCAACAAGAAGTCTAGTGACCATGGACTGATGAGTGTTAAATATCGAAGGTTTGAACTGCCTAGTTTGCCAAGTGAAGAAACCAAATTATCCTGATATATTTTTTTATCCCTGTGCAGGGGATTGATGCGCCAATTCAACTCAAGAGTTCTCAATTTGGTCAAGCTGCCCAGCTCTTGCAATAATGTTGTTGAGGTAGTGTAGTCAATAACTATAAGTGAAAGAAACTCTAGCATTTGCATGTTCCCAACTCCATCTGGCAAGTTCATGCGAGGAACAATTAACCATTTCAAATGCCGAAGTTGAGCAATACTTGCATGCAATTCACCTAGATTAGGACAAGTCAGTAGATCCAGTATAACCAAACACTGAAGCTCTCCGATCCATTCAGGAAGTGTAATATTACTTGCCTTAATCCGTAGGTATTGCAACTGAAATAACTTCCCAATATCTTCGAGATAGCAGCTTTCCAAATTCTCATTGCCATCTAGATCAAGCACTCTTAGGGAGCGAAAGCCTGAAAGGGGAAGCATTTCTTCAGAGTATCTAAATATGTTCAAGGATCGAATGTGATTAGTAACAATGGGATTTGTTGTTCTTAAAGTTTCAAGACCATGGTATTCAAGTGAGAGTCGATGGACCATGCCATGTGAGGGCAACATTTGTTTTCTCTCAGTAATAATAGTTACGAAATTTTCTTCAACTGCCTTGCATGTAATGAGATCAAAAATCATATCATGAACCTGGCATGCAGATACTCTACCATCATACTGGAAATCTGCTGGTTGTATTAAGCTTCTGTTGATAAGTTCATTACAATAGCATTCACCTTCATCCTCCAAATTTCTTCTACCATGTGCACTAACGAAACCTTTTGCTATCCACCTTCTTACCAAATAGTCCCGCTTGATCACATAATCTTCTGGAAACATACTTAGATACAATAAACAAGTCTTTAAATGATGAGGTAGCTGATTATAACTCAGCGATAATATCATGTTCATTTCCTCCACATCACAATTATTCTCAAGCCCAGAACCAATTGAATTACAAACCTTCAACCAGTCAGCTCTGGTATATGATTTTGTAGTCAACAAACTAGCCATAGTAATGATTGCCAATGGTAAACCACCACACTTCTTAATTATTTCAACCGAAACCACTTTTAGCTGGTGAGGGCACTTGTCCTCAGAGCCAAAAATTCTTCTAAAGAATAGCCTTTTGGAGTCATCTTCACTTAGCATCCTTAATTCGAATACGAGATCATGGAGTGGGGATGAACAAGATTTGGCAATAGTACCAATTCTTGTTGTCACTATTATCCTACTGCCACAAGTATTCTCAACCAAAGCAAGCTTAACTGTCTTCCATGCTTGGGTGCTCCATACATCATCAATTACAATAAAATACCTAAATAAGAGATAGCGCTATGATTCAGTTGAAACCTCTAGATTGATATTATGATATATGCACACTACAATGTGCAAGTTGCCAGAAAAAGCCTCATATCTCACATTAAAGAGTCCTAATGTAATATGTTATGGAGAAGTTAATTTCTAGTGTCTGTTGTCTTTGAATTCCTGTTAAGACAAGTATTGATTTCAGGAGAATCTAAACAATTTTCTGTATGGGTTAATTCAGTTTGTGACATAATACCAGAAGGTAATTCTAAAAGGTGGTGACTTCAAACAATTCCATAATGCAAGTATAAATAATAAAAACATTAACTAACAGAAAAAATTTAAAGATTCCTTAACCAAACTGGGTTAAATAGTATTCCAGGCGAGAGAAGATGAATTTAAGATACCTCTTGCTCTTTAGGTAATCCCTCAATTCACTAATGAGAAGTTCATTGTCACATGAGCTGGTGCTATGACACTCATCCTTCTTGACTTGAGACAGTATGGAGCGAAAGATGCTCACCATATCAGGATTCTGGGACAAGGACACAAAAGCTTGGCAATCAAATTTCTCAGCAATGTTTTTGTAAACTTGATTCGCAATAGTAGTCTTTCCTAATCCTCCACAGCCCACAATAGACACCACCTTAATCCCCGGAACCCCATCATCAACTAGCTTGATGACCTCATCTCTGGGAACACTAATACCAACAAGCCCACCCAGTTCTGCATAGAGAGCTGGCAACCGACGGTCAACAGGGATCACGTTGACGCCACCAAAATTAACCGTGTCATCAATCTTGTACCTCTTCCTTCGGTGTCCCACCTCAACAATTCGAGCCTTGAGCTCCTGAATCTGCTCGGCAATCTCATGGCGGGTAACAAGATCCTTCACTTTCTGGACATACCCAAACAAGAATCCCGTGACTCCACTGTGCCTCTGAGGCTCATTCCGCAGCTGCCGCATGTAATCGTGGACGCAATCCTCAATGTCGTAGCTCATCTCCCTCACCTGGTCCCTCCACTCCTTCGTTTGCGGATCAAGCGTCTCCAAGTCCACTAGCCTCTCAAGGAGCGCGTTCATGCTGCTCAACTCATCCTTCAGGAACGCGATCTCGCGCCTCATGCCGCTTTGCATCTTGTAATCCTCCCCGAGCAGCTCGCCAAGCTTGGCGAGGAGGGAGCTCATCGCCCCCGTCGCTGCACTCGCCATGAACCCATCCATCTCTTGCTGTGTTATTGCAGAGGATCAATGAACTACCAATGGTAACTGGCTAACTGCTTGCTGCTCTGCAACCACTTTCAGATATCTCAGTCATCCAAACAAACTATGCCATCACCATCAAAAATAGTCAAATATAGATTCAGGAAGCTGTCAGGATGCTGTCTACTGTTACATGAACCAAAAATTGAGCTCCCAATCAACTAGCACTTGGCTGAAACTGCCAGTAATTTCAGGCATGTGCCAGCATCGAGACAAACTAGGAGCTTATCAAAGCGCGTCCATCAGGCAACAGAGAGCAGCTGAATGTTTCCCCTCCCCACAGTTGTATCCAAATTCCTGCAATGTAATTCAGAAGCCTGAACTGAATGAATACCTCAAGACCCCAAATTTCCCCAATCTGGATATAGCAATCGCGGAGCCTTGGATTAGGTGGGCGAAAAATGGATTACCTGATCAGCAGCTCCGTCCCGCAGCCTCCGCGAGGCGGGCGACGAGGGAAGACCTCCGCCACCTTGTTGCTCAGCGCCGCGCACCACCTTCAGCAGCTGCTCTCTGTTTCCTGATGCCGCAGCAGAAGAAGGATCCGGAGTCAAGTCGTGGAGAGGAGAATGCTGGGGCACGGAAGCCAACCCAAGCCATCACCGTCGAGTCAACGCGGCTGGCGCGAGAGAAGGGCGCAGGTGAAGCAAGAAAAGTCACCCACGTGTGGTTGTTGAGATTGACGCTGGGGAGAACCTGGCTTGCGCCGTCGATTCCCACCCCTGCACGGCCGCTGTGGAATCCCGCCACCGCCGCCGCGTCCTTCCCCCCTTTCGCCGCCGTCGCGGCGTCGCCGGCGCCGGCACGGAATCGGACGGGAGGAGGAGGACGTACGGATAATTCCAGAGAGAGTATTGTGGGCCCACGTCTGTTCTATGGGACCCACTTGATGAAATGAGAGACTGCTCTCTGGGACCCACTTGGTGAGTTGAGAGACTGTTCTGTGGGACCCACCGCGGGTAGGAGGGGCCATGTGGGTAGGTGGGTGGGTGGGCCCTGGGGAACAACAACTGATGGTGGCACAAGGTTCGTTGTCACTACCAGCAGTTGGTCTGCGATTTCCGCCGGCAGGAAGAACACCGGTGCCGCGCGTTCGCCAATAACAGCAGGAAGAACAGCAGGTGAGGTGCTGATCCGTTCTTGGTCCTGATTCCCCTCTCTGGGCCATTCCCTCCCCTGTGGATTTTCACTGTTCAAGCGGGGATATCTCCACCCTGTGGGTCTGGACGTTTTGGTTACCGCGTACGCGCGCGAGGTGTTCGATGCTTTGTGCCAGTTAGAGCTTTCACTTCCTTGACCCAGCCTATCATGCTGTCTCTCCAACTTCTGGTCTTCTTGTCTGATTTGCAGGTGCGTATGGTATGGCCGGCCTGATCAGCTTGCGCGCCGGTGCGAGGAGTTCGCCGTCACTCCCACGGTCGTCGTCAGCTTGGCCACCACCGGCTTCACGAGTGGCAGTTCGTTTTACAAGCCCTCTGTTCCGTTGTGCCAAACTCTGCAAGAGCCGTCATCTGCTGGCAGCAGCGCTGGAGGTCTCTAAGGACGGGTCCTCCGCGGTCCTGGCCAACACCCTGCCTTCCAAAGGTTCTTCATTTTTTTTCCTTTTTTCGATTGGTAACCTTGCAAATGATGTTTAATTAGGATAGTCTACCGCACAGCTGATCAGTGTCCATGTGAGCCTAGACTGTGAATGAGTTGGGAATAACTTGCTTATTGCTTGCCTGCAATGTTTACAGGTGCTATTGAGACACTGCGGAGTGCCGATGCGGTGTGTTTCGATGTCGACAGCACCGTCATCCTGGACGAGGGCATTGACGAGCTTGCTGATTTCTGTGGGGCAGGGAAGGCTGTTGCTGAGTGGACAGCAAAGTAAATCCTCCATTGTGTAGATCGGTTTGTCTATACCGTTGAATTTTCTGGGAAGAAGTGACCTTGGCTTATAATGCCTTATTGTTCTCAGGGCCATGACAGGGACTGTTCCTTTTGAGGAGGCGCTGGCGGCTAGGCTGTCTTTAATCAAGCCTTCTCTCTCCCAGGTTGAGGAGTGCCTCAAGAAGAGGCCGCCAAGGTAAGCTTGCATTATTCTGAACTTTGTGTTAGTCTGTATGGTAGCCACCTTTTTAACTCTCTTATATATTTGAATTCTGCAACTCTGCTATTTACCTTTTGGAAATAATATATATTTGAATTCTGCAACTCTGCTATTTAACTTTTGGAAATAATGGATATGTGCTATATGTGTTTATCCCTTTCCTGTTTCGACCCTTATACTTAACTCAGAGCAGAAGAAAAAGTAATTAGTATCAATAATTGACTGTCCAAGTTTCTCTTTTTATGGCAAGATAAAAAAATAAGTAGAGTTAGTACATTAAATTTGTACATCCAACCACAGCATTAACATTTTGGCCAATTTTCCCTATGCCTTCTGTTGTAGTGCCCAAAAATTTTCTCTGAATACAGTATAAAATCAAGACAAAACTCACTCAACATTGTTTTCCTGCACTGCAATAGAGCTAACTATTGTGTTTTTTTATTACAAACCAGTATTGGACAATTTCTTGGTCCATTCACAAGATTATCAATAGAACTGCCTTTTGTTTTGCAGGATTTCTCCTGGAATGGCTAATTTGGTTAAGAAGCTAAAATCCAATAATATTGATGTTTTCCTTGTGTCAGGAGGCTTCCGACAAATGATCAAGGTAGGTCCTGTAATATGAGCATGACTCATTTGTGTTGGCTTGTACTCAAATTTGTATGCTTGTTATATTCTGATGATGAAGCGAACTGTATTTTAATGTCTCTGTAGTTTAAGATAGACCTACATTATTAGTTGCAATAATAACTGGGGATGCAACTTCTCTTACAAGATCCAAAAACTACAATTTCTTTAAACCATATTTTATTTTCAGTTGCAAATGTGATGAATGTAATGTGCAAGTGATTCTCACATGTGTATATAATGGGTTATCATTCAGTGGCCCACAATCACCATTTTTATATTTGTCTTGTTTCCAGCCTGTGGCATCTGAGCTTGGTATTCCTCCTCAAAACATCACTGCAAACCAATTGTTATTTGGCACTTCGGGGGAGTATGCTGGATTTGATCCCACAGAGCCCACTTCGCGCAGTGGGGGTAAAGCAAAAGCAGTGCAGCAAATAAAACAGGTCTAGTTAACGGTATATCTTTTGGTTGCAGCTTTTTACTTCTTACTAGTGTGCTAACTTTTGTTTCTGTTCAGGACCATGGCTACAAGACAGTTGTTATGATTGGTGATGGTGCAACTGATCTGGAGGTATATGACTGGATAATGCCTTTAAAATTTCTATACTGACAATAGATATGAACATGCATGTCTTATTGGGTAACCTGTATTTGTTAAAACCAACTTCATTTTTCTCATTATATGGATGCTCCTGGCTGAAGCGATTAATGAGGAATGCAAACCTTTCTTGCTGTTTGTGTTTATCACTCAATGTAATGTTGTTTGTCTTGTTCATGTAGCGTGAGATAGAAATAATAGCACCTCAGTTATTTATCAGGACCATGGCTACAAGACAGTTGTTATGATTGGGCCAGAGTTAATTTTGCTTAAGGCAGTCGAAAGAAATTGGTTTGCATTGTGGCTAGTAAATTGGTTTATATTAATTTTCCCGGTCTTTGCAGGCTCGGCAACCTGGCGGAGCAGACTTGTTCATCTGTTACGCTGGTGTTCAGATGAGAGAGCCAGTCGCAGCAGAAGCTGACTGGGTGGTTTTTGATTTTCAAGAGCTGATCACGAAGTTGCCATAAATTGATTAGTTACCACAATTTGTGGACCATGCATTCTTGGTGGTGAGCGGCAAAAGGATTGCGGCCACATTTGAAGCTGTAGATTTCACTAGCAATTCTTGGAGTTAATAACTGGATTATCTGGTTGTAAAATATATTTTTTATTTTTCCCAACTTTATTTGCATGATCCTGAACCACAGATGTGGTGGTTGTGTCCCTATGTTGTCACTGAAGTTGATGTATCCTATAAGAAATTTTTGAGTATGTGAGTAATGAATTGCATGACAGTTCAATCCTCTAAGCAATTATTGAATAGATGAGTAATGAATTGCTTCACAGTTTTAAGTGCTGAATGCCTGAATCACGCCTTTGTTTTGGTAAGTATTGTTAACTTGTCTGTCAAATAGTGTGTCTTAAATTAAACCAAGAGCGCTGAATTGATATGGCTGTTACTATCTGAACTTCTGAAGCCTTCCTTCATTTCTCATAATAATATTTCTATTTGGAAACAGATTATGGAGCTTTTGAAACTGAACTATGGGCAAAAATGATTCCATTCAATCTCGATGCTTTATTACGATATCTTCTCTTCTCTTCTTTTCTTCTCTTTTTCAAAAAGAGTATTCTTTTCTCTTTTGTTGGCGTAAAGGCAGAAGCCATCAGGTAGAAGAAAATACAGCACTCCAAGGATGCACACCACTGAATAAAAGTACAGGCACTAACACGGTAGGATACACCGACAGAGGTCACCTTATATCATTTCAGAACAATACCAGCACTCCACCAACAAATCATGCAATTGAGTCAACATCCCAAAGCATGGTTACGCTGCTAATAGTCAGGACCATTAAGCCATGGATTCCTCCATCGGACCTAATGCTTTCCTCCCTTTACCTCCTTTCCAATCCAATCTAGGAGTATCTTTCTTTATTTCCCTCTCATCTTTTATTCTTTTTGGCTATAGATAGAATACCTAACTCCCAGAACCTAGTGATTGCAATAGATGGATAGGGACATATTTGGGGTCGCTAGCTGCTGCAGTGCACCAGCAGATGCCAAGTCCCTTTCCCCAACTTGCTGTGGCCTCCGATGCTTTCTCCAACCACAAGCTATCAGCCACCAGTTGTGGCCTGCTGTCTCATCAGCTAGCTTTGCACCTGCCGTATCAAGCTATTCTAACCGCAGGCCACTAGCATCAGTTTCATTTTCTAATTTGGGTATGCAAAATTCAGCAGAGTTCGAAACACAGTTTGAAGAGGCAACATCAGGTCCAGTTACATCCGAAAATCGCATGAACATAAGTGTCTCTTTGCTAAAGAAAACCAGAATATATGGTTTCACCCCCACGAGCTCTCAAAGTTCAGAAAATGCTGCAGACGCCAATAGACCACGTGCCCATGTGGCTTGCCTTTTCTTCGAACGGAAGAGATTATTTGAAATCCAAATCTGCTCTCAAGTGTTGTCGTACGATTTATGACAAATTCGCTCTCGAATTCAATTTTGCCGAGGAAATTTTCCTCTTTTGATCTCACCGGTGGTCGATCAGGTCAGACGGTCAGTGAGCTGAGTCACCACCCGGTGTTGGGCCCCACCGAAACACCCCTCCTCCATCTCATCGTCATTTTCCCAATCATCACGGCGACGCGCCGCCAACCGCATCGGAAATTTCCGAACCGCCGCCCCGCGCTGGGCCCCACCGCACCGACGCCGACGCGGGCCCTCGCCGTCCGATTCCCAAGCACCGACGGCCGCGATGCGTCGCGGCGCCATGGCGGACGCCCGGCGCTCCCGCTATTAATAGCGCCGACGGCCTGCCTCCGGCGACGCAAGCTGGCACTGCAACTCTCCAAGCAGCTTCCTTTCTTTGTCTGTCGGCGGACGAGCGGCGAGCAAGGAGGATGGGGCGCGGCAGGGGCTACAGCTACGGCGGCGGGCAGAGCTCGCTGAGCTACCTGTTCGGCGGCGACGAGCCCGCCCCGGCGCCCGCCGCCAAGCCCGCTGCCGCGGCGGCGGTGGAGCAGAGGGCGCAGCAGCCTGCGCCTGCCTCTGCGGTAGCGTCGGCGCCGGCGCCACCGGCGGAGCAGAAGGGGATCCCGGCGGGCGTCCGCGGCAGCCAGACCAACAACTACTTCCGGGCGCAGGGGCAGAACTGCGGCAACTTCCTCACGGTCAGTCAGCCAGCCGCCGCCGGCGACCTATTCTTGTTCCCTTTTCTTTGTCTGTTCGCTCCTGACATCGCGTGGTTGATTCGCAGGACCGCCCGTCGACCAAGGTGCACGCGGCGCCCGGCGGCGGCTCGTCGCTCGGGTACCTCTTCGGCGGCGGGCCACCCGGCAGCAAGTGATGTGCGATGGCCACCATCTCCGAGCAGAGCTTCATCGAGAACTTCCCCTGCTTTGATTTTACTAGTTCGTCGTAACCTGATGGACGTGCCGTTAATTTCCTTGGGAAAAGAAAATGTATGTTCATGTGTACCTCTGTAATAATTTAGAAATGTTCATCCCTGTGTATCTCTACAATTTCGTTGGACTCGGTCGTCTCATCGGTGGACTACCTGTATGTGTGTGTCAGAAACTGACTTGTCCTGCTTTGTTGCGTCTGTTTCATCAGAAGTTCAGAACACATGTTCATCACAAGTCCATAGCATGTGTAAAGTGTTGCTAATACTAATGGTTCAGATTCTGTATACGCTTGAAGTTTGGCACATTTGTGCGTCGATCCACATTTCAGATTTACGTCTGAATACTACAGCTGCAGAACATCTTATTGCTTTGTTTATCACTCTCATTGCTTGAATACTACAGGTGCGGAGCCTGCATAAATGAATGGACCATCTCAGGTTCCAAAACTTTTTATATCCTGTATATGTGTGTGGTCAAAAGCTGACCTGGTCCTGCTTGTTGTTGTATCTGTTCAACACAAGTTCCGAACATGTATTCATCAGATGTTCAGAACATGTGTTCATCAGAAGTCCAGAACAGGTGTGAAGTGCTCCTAATACTAATGGTCCCGACACTGTTTATGCTTGAAGTTTGGCACATGTGCCCATCTACCATATCAGGTTTACGCTAGGTGCAGAACATCTTTTTCGCATTTGTTGCTCAAGCTTCGATAAGTTTTTATAACCCGCCTATTCTCTTGTGAAATAAGATACGACGCCAGTATGCCACACAGCACAGCACCTCACTACTGCAGAGCCCAAACTTTAGCACAACTTGACCTCAAAATTTCGCTTGATAAAAGCAGCTGCGAACAGAAGTCACACCAGCTTACAAATAACGCACACCAGCTTCAGAATCAACCCATGGACTTTCAAGTCACACCACATGGATAGGGATAGAATCAATCCATGGACTTTCATGTCACACCACATGGATAGGGATAGGAGGTACCGTGGAAGGAGACAAAAAATGGGTCCCCTGAGCCTCAAAAAATCCACCTAAACCTGGAGGGTATCACTAATTGTGGCCATGAATCACAATTATCCACACCACAGAATGGAACTTTCAGTCTCTGAAGCCAAATAGATATTAATGCAAGAATTTCCAGAACCGGGACTCCATATGATTATATGAGCGTAGTTTTTTAATTTACAGCGTTCCGATGAAAACATCATCGGACAACCAACCAAGGCACCTCTAAGCCTCCACAAAGCAGAGGCAGGGGCACAGACAGGGCAAAGGGAGCAACCTTCCCCTGCTGACTATTGCAAAGAAATTGTAAAAGAATGTTTATGTGCACCGTTCCAGCATTTGGAGAGCACTCGTAGGGCCAAGAGGAACCCACTACCAATTCAGTATTTACAGGGCGTATTTACAGAGAACTTGCTGGGCTAGACCATCTGCATTTTCAGAATGTCATATGAGAAGGTTGTCAATCCATGGTGTAGACTCCAGCCAGAGGATTTATGTTGTCTCGTCAAACTCCATCTTCTACATTAAATTACAAAGTGGGAGGTCAATTAAGTGTCCATCAGAGAACAAAACATTTCGTGGAGAATGAATGGTAAAATGGATCACAATTGCCATTTGCTATTATACGTTTATTTATTAGACTATTAATTCTTGATGAAACTCGAGACAACACAGGATCAGCTCACAATTGACAACAATCAGTGAGCATCAAACCATTACTAGTACTTTACTAGCTTTTAATCTGACTCAAAATAAAATTATCTGCAAACAAATCCCTAATGCAGACACTACAGGTTCCTTGTGATTGATTCCAGTCTACTTTTATCATGCAGACAGCACAGATTTCTTCTGACTTATTTCAGTTCAGCCTACTTTTACATAATTCTAATAACATATCATTGAGACTAAAGGCTTTATTGCTTGTTTTACATATAGCATTGACATAAAGAAGTTGGAATGCAGATATGAGGCTTCGACTTCAGTTCTTGTAAGTAAATTCAAGTTACTGGCTTTATAGAAGAACAGGTGAAATATATTTTGCGGGGGCCTTGATATATGCGTGACAGTTACAATAAATCAAAAGTTATAAGGGTGAGTCAAGAGCTAAACAAATTACCTTTCCACAGACAGGGCATGCCTCACTTCTTTCCATCCACTCATAAATACAGCCAAGGTGGAAATGGTGTGAGCACTGCATTACTATCCGAGGATTCTCAGAATCATAATCTGCAATTCAGTTACAATAACACATAACAATAGTGAGAATGTGATTATAAAATATCAACAGAGAAAAATGCAATCTCATAGTTTTGAACACCTTTCGGTTGATTCGCATGTACAAAAGTTCCAATGTCATGGAAATTTTAATGTAGCGTTTTGCAAAATAACAGCACTACTAGAGAAAAAAAAAAGTAATGATTATTGCGATAATACCTTCAAGACATGTAGGGCAGACATCTTCATCTTCAGCGGTTGGAGAAAAATAGCTGAAGTAAGTTCCGTGTTCCCTTGGTGGCACCTTATCTCCATAAGCAGAGCTGGAGATTTTCATTTTTGTGCTGTAGTTTGTTTTACTTGCCTTGTCTATTCTACTTGGTGTTTCCATTTCCTCATCGTCATCATTTGCTCTAAGTGGTTCTGATTCCTCTGGGGAATGGCTTGGGCTCTCACGCCTTAGCCAATCACGAGCAGGAGGGGAAAACCGTGGATCATCATAGGGTAGAGGTCTTGGGGGTGAACGATATGTATCAAAGGAACTCTCACTTGTGTCAACAGGAGTGGCTTCAATAGCTGGAGAAACAGAATGCACTGCTCCAGCTCGGAACAGAACAGTGTACTGAAAACAAATGAGAAGATCAATATGCAACCATTTCCCATCTTTGTCATCTCAACTAAAATCAGCTATCTATTCACAATCAGGGTTTATATCAGTATATAATTAAATGGTACATTTTTTCTTTGTATGAGTTCCCCATGCTTGCTATCAGCCAGCCAAACATACTTATGCACATGACAAAACGAGTTATTACTAGAGAGCAATGCGAATTTTGAACCAAGTACGTCAGTATGTAGCACAATATTATTACAATTAATTTTGGCCAAGCACTGAAACAATAAATACAATGTTACCAATGAGAACAGTAGTTATATCAACTGTTAAGTGTCCGTTCCGGATAACTTTCAATCATTTTGCATACCTGATAAAAATTGCATTTCTTTGTTTCATTTCTGATTATTTACCGAGATATCATTGCATATTTAAGTTTAACCAAAACCATCAATAAAGTTGAGTGCTTGCAATGTGAAGTGATGGCACCCAACAAAATCAGGTTGTTCCATTGACAAAATGAATCCAGAGAATGTGAGCTATATTTTCTTACCCCAACTCTATCATGCGGTCACCACTAGCTAGAACAAAATTCAACCACTAAGGAACAAGCATTCCATGATAAGAAGAACATACCGCATTGATCAGCTGCTGGGTAAAGCACCTGAGGCACATGCAGTCCCTAAACGCCGAGGAGCCTTGGTTTCCATGGTGGTCGGAGTAATCAGGTTGCAGGCACGAACAGAAAGCTCCCATAATCCAAGGAATCCTCAGGAAGGGGTTCCTTGGACCAGAATGTACAATCAGTAAGCCGGCCAGACACCGAATGCTCAAAGAAACTGAACTGATACGGATGTTGTGCAACCCAAGTCCCTTCGAAAATCCCAAATTGGTTCACTACAGACAGAGGTCGAATTCGAAATGAAGCAACTTGTCTTGCTCCGTCTGCTCGCTGATACCTATCAATGGCAGCGAACAAAATCAGGTTATTCCACAGGTGTTGGACACACACATCCAAATCCAAATCAACATCCACATCCACAGAAAAGAAAATTCTGAAATTGATAACAAAGTTTCATCTCTCTGAAAATTGGGACTTGGACGCAGAACTCTGACTCTAGGAGCACCCAAATCCTATCCATATAATTCAGACCGGCAACGTAACACACACAATCCATCCCATTCGACGGAAGACAAAAACAGTACAGTACCAGGCCAGCGGCACGCAAAACGATTCTGGGGTCTATCAATCGAACCATTCAATCCAATCGTATGAACATATCGCGGAAAAACATGAGACGCGAAGGATTGACAATCCCAACCTTGACGCGACGCGGCAGGCCCCCGGAAAACCAGATCAAAATCCGACCTTTGCCGATCGATTATACCTCGCCTACCCCGACGCAGCCGGAATCCGCCCACCGACCGCCCGCCCGACCGCTGCGAATCGAGAAGCGCCAGGCGACGGCTGGATCCGGGAGGCAGAGGAGGGGAGGAGGAAAGTGGGGAACGGCGGATTCACCTGCACGGAAGGAAAGGTCCCCCGACGGGTTTACGGAAACCTCCAGAGAGGAGATTAGGAGAATATCAATCTGCGGCGGCGTTGACCGATCGGCAAAGGAAGGAAAGAAAGATCCCAGCGTGTCGGGCGCCCGCCCAGATTGGGGCGCTGCTGTTTCTTGCGATTCCGGCTGTCTGTCCCTTGCCTGCCCTGTTTCTGTGTCTCTCTGTGTTTATAGGTGTACACTACTAGAGCAGAGGAGGGAGGCTTATCGGGTCCTGACGTGAGGCGAGAGAGAGGGACGCGGACCCGGTACGGAGCGGCGCCGTGGCCGTTGCGGTGGCGCCGACGCCGATGCCGATGCCGACGGCACGGCCAGCGGACGGGTAGGGAAGGCGACCAAGTCGAAGCTGCGTTGACTCCGTCGCTGCCGGTGAAGATTCCAGATTCCCCTCTCCTCCCTTTGCTTGGCTGCTTCCTCTCGCTCTCGTTTCTCCGGGGACAGGTGAGGAAGGAAGGATTAGGTGGTGGGGTGAGCACCGACGCGTGTTGAGTTGAGCCATCACCATGTGAGGTCCAGCGTCGCTCATCATGCGCGGCGTGCCGTGGCATAGCGTGGCGTGGCCGGCCCGCGGGGAGCTGTGGCGACGTGGCGTCACGAGGTGACGTGGTGTACAGCGGCCCAATCACGGCGACTCCTCTTCTGTCGATAAAAGAACACAAATGCTCTATCTAATGTTTGATCAAATTTATACAATACCGTAATAATATTGAGAATGTCAAGTAAGTGTCATTGCATTCTTCATTAACTACATTTTCATAGTACATCAATTTGATGTCACAAATTTTTTGTACCTTCTTTTCTATAATTTGGTCAAAAGTTAAATTTTTCTCCGAGATTCTTAGAATGATTGAAATTTAAAGCGGAGGGAGTATAACATTTTGTGCTATTTGAACAACCTTAAACTCCACCCAAAGTAATTGACCTGTTTCCCAAGCGTAGCCTCTCAGAAACCTCCACTCTTTACCCTCAATTACATCTCGAAAGTAGTTAATTTACAGTTAATGGTGATAATACTTATTTTCATGTACTTTTTTTTTAGAAAATACATCATATAATAAATTTAATGGCACTTCCTTTTTATATATATCATGATGTTAGACCAACGGGGTTGAGCTTGGGCGGCCTTGGCGGTCGCGCCCGAGCTCAGACGTAAGTTGTGGGCAATCGAGCTTGGATGGCGAGAGAGCGAGATTAAACCTAGTAGAGAGCGGAGGGAGACCTCGGGTGTGTCCATGTCGTGGTCGGGGAGATCTTGGGCGTATCCTTCTTTGGCTGCTGCGAGAGGACAAGGTCAACCACCTATTAAAGAGATAAGTGGTATCGCGAGGAGGCAAAGGTAATAATATTTACAATGTCAACTAAGAATTCTTCATTACCTCTATTTTCATTGTATACTAATTTAATATTACACATTTTTTTACATTTTTTCTATAATTTTGATCAAAAGTTAAAATGCTTTGACTCTATAAGATTCTTTGAATGACTTGCAATTTAGAAGCAGTGAATATAACATTTTGCGCTAGTTGAACAACCTTAAAGTCCACCCCGAGTAATCAACATGTTTCCCAAGCTCGGGAGTAGCCTTGCTGACTGTAGAGGACAAGGTCAACCACCTATTAAAGAGATAAGTGGTATCACGAGGAGGCAGGGCTGAAGGTAATAAGTGCCGCTTGATTCTACGCCGGAAGAAGATGGGAAATGATGAGCAATGACTGTATGGCCTAGGCCTTTAGAGCTTAAAATTTAGAACACTGTGGGCTCCAATGACTTCTTCCGTCCTACAATATTATTCATCTGTTACCTCTCTAGTCGGGGTTTTAAATAGCTTAAGTCTATTTTTGAGTAGGGGTACCTTCTCGGAATGGATATATATAGTCTAGAAAAAGGTAAACTGATTATACTATATTTCTTCTCTCCCCTACCAATATAATATTTAGTTACCACCAATGTGCGGTTAGTGTTTTGCTCCAACAGCTTCTTCAGTAGTCTCTCGATCAAAATGGGCATGAGAGGTGTCAGGACACGTGATGGTACATGTAATGGCTCCCGGGGTCAGCGGGTCTATGCTTGAATAAGACGTCAAAAGAAAAGTAGTGACAAAAATGACAGATGGATCCATGTAACTATTATTAACAATGTGAAGGACACCATCATCTCTATATTTTTCAATCCCTGCAAAACTAAGTCACCGATGAACATATCCCAAAATCATACATTGTAACTGAATACTTTTTTTTCAAATGTTGTAATGGATCATTCCTAATTAACAAGTTTAGAGGCCTAGAAATATGTTTGTAAGGTTAGTGTACTTTGACAAGTTCAGAGGTCACTCAATTGAACCTTTTGTAAAATTTTGCCTTGAACATTGATATTCTTAGAAAAAACAAATTAGAAAATGAGTTTTTCTATTTATCTATCAACATAAATTTTTGTATGAAATCTGTTGAATTTTAGACCATTAACTTTGCTTTAATATGTGTGTTGCTTGTGTTCGCCGGCCGCCGAGCCGAGCGTGCACTGTCCGAGGACGCCGGACGGCAGCGGAGGACGAGCGGGAGTACTCCTGATGCGTTGCAACGAGGCGACGCATTTGCTGCTGTATTCCGTCTCACGTGTCGTCGTCGTATAAGCTTTTCGTATATACAACACACAGACATACTCTCCTTACCTTCGTACATACGTAATGAGAGTATCTCCGGTTATGGGGAAGAAATGAGTGACCTACTGATGTCACAACCACACCACCAACCAACCCCTGAAATTGTTGTAAAAAAATGGCTGAAAGGCCATACAGATCAACGGCCCATAAAGGATTGCTGGTTCGCAGATGCAATTTAGAACGGAGGGACCACCTTCGATTAAAAGACCTGTTTCCCAAGCAGAGTTTGGTAAAACCTCCCCACTTTACCTTTAATTAAATCTTAAAGCAGTTAATTTATATTTAATGGTGATAATATTTATTTTTATGTACTTTTTACAAAATACATCATATAATCAATTTAGTGGCACTTATTTTTTTATATATCATGACATTGGACCAACGGGGTTCAGCTTGGGTGGCCTTGGCGGTCGGCGTGCGAACTAAGACGTAAGTAGTGGGCAGTCAAGCTTGGATGGCTTGAGGCGAGATTAAACCTAGTAGAAAGTGGAGGAAGTGCTCATGTGCATCCATGTTGGGGTGAGGAGAGCTCGGGCGTAGTCTTGCTGGCTGTAGAGGACAACGTCAACCGCCTATCAAAGAGGGAGTGGCATTGCGAGGAGGCAGGCCTGGAAGTAACAAGTGTCGGCTGGCTCTACACTGTAAGAAGATAATGAATCCCTTGTATTACTAAACAAAAAAGGCACAAATGATTGTACGACCAAGGCCTTTACAGCTTAAGGTCTAGAAGAGTGGGCTCCAATGACTCCTTCTGTCTTACAACATGATTCCGTTACCCTTTAGTCAGGGCTTTAAATATCCCAAGTCTGTCTTTGAGTAGGAGTACCTTCTCACAATGGATAAATACCTTGGAAAAGGATGAACTATTCTACTATGTTTCTTCTCTGCCCTAGCCTTTTGTTCCAATGTTAAGTTACCACCAATGCATGGTTGGTTGTTTACTCCACAGTTTCTTCAATAGTCTGTTGATCAATCTGGGGATGAGAGCTGCCGGGACATGTGAAGGTATATGTGGGTCAGCGGGTTTATGCTTGAAGAAGATAACACGTGGCTAGAAAAGTAGTGACAAAAACGACAGGTGGTCGCATGCAACTATTATTAACAATGTGAAGGACACCATCATCTCTATATTTTTCAATCCCGACAAAACAAAGTCATCGATGAACCAATCCCCGAAATCAAACACTGTAATTGATTTTTTTTTTAAAAAAGTTGTAATGGATCATTCCAAGATGTTTTCAGGGTTAGTGGACTTTAACAAGTTATCGAGAGGTCACACAATTTAAATCGTTGTAAAATTTTAACTTGAACACTTATTTTTTGTAGGAAAAGGAAATTAGAAAATATATAGAAATTGAACTCAATTTCATAATATACCCATTTAATATTATAAATATTTGTATTTGTTTTCTATAATTTTGGCAAAATCTAAAAAGCTTTGACTCTTCAAGATTATTTGAATGATTTGCAATTTAGAACAAAGGAGTATAACATTTTGTGCTAGTTGAACAACCTTAAAGTCCACCTTGAGTAATCAACATGTTTCCCAGCGAGAGTCTCATAAAAACCTCCCCTCTTTACCCTCAATTACATCTAAAAGTAGTTAATTTACAGTTAATGGTGATAATATTTATTTTCATATTTTTTTAGAAAATACATCATATAATCAATTTTTTTTGAACATAGGAAAGAGATTATATTTCATCATGAATATGTTTACAATCAGCATCTAAGGCTTCCGCCACGCGGGGACGGGACACCTTCGGACAAAAAACAAGAAGAAGAAACTCTCGCTAATCGACCTAGAGCATGAGCCACCGCATTAGCACTCATGTGGCATTTAGTGACTTTGAAATCTTGAAGGGTTGAGCTTGAGCGGCCTTGGTGGTCGCATGCAAGCTAAGACGCATGTTGTGGCAATCGAGCTTGGATGGCGAGAGGGCGAGATTAAACCTAGTAGAGACGGAAGGAGACCTCATGTGTATCGATGTCGTGGCCAGGAGATCTTGGGCGTAGCCTTGCTGGCTGTAGAGGACAAGGTCAACCACCTATTAAAGAGATAAGTGGTATCCGAGGGGCACTAATGAGCAATGACTGTAGGGCCTAGGCCTTTAGAGCTTAAGGTTTAGAAGAGTGTGGGCTCCAATAACTTCTTCCGTCCTACAATATTATTCTTCTGTTACCTCTCTAGTCAGGGTTTTAAATAGCTTAAGTTTATTTTTTTGAGTAGGGTACCTTCTCATAATGGATATATAATTTAGAAAAGAGTAAATTGATTCTACTATATTTCTTCTCTCCCCTAGCCTTTTGTACCCATATAATATTTAGTTACCACCAATGCACATTTAGTTGTTTGCTCCAACAGTTTCTTTAGTAGTCTCTTGATCAAAATGGGCATGAGAGGTGTCGGGACACGTGATGGTATATGTGATGGCTCTAGGTGTCAGCGGGTCTATGCTTGAATAAGACATGGCCAAGAAAGTTGTGACAGAAATCACAGGACCCATGTAACTATTATTAACAATGTGAAGAACACCATCATCTCTATATTTTTCAATCCTTGCAGAACTAAGTCACTGATGAACCTATCCCCAAAATCATACATTGTAACTGCTACTCTTTTTTTAAATGTTGTAATGGATCATTCCTAATTAACAAGTTTAGAGGCCTAGAATACGTTTTTTTGAGTAATTAGGCCTAGAATACGTTTGTAAGGTTAATAGTTGACTTTGACAAGTTCAATTTGTAAAATTTTGACTTGAACATTGATCTTCTTAGAAAAAAACAAATTAGAAAATGACTTTTGCTATTTATCTATCATCAGAAACTTTTGGATGAAATCTGTTGAATTTTAGACCATTAACTTTGCTTTAATATGTGTGTTGCTTGTGTTCGCCGGCCGCCGAGCCGAGCGTGCACTGTCCGAGGACGCCGGACGGCAGCGGAGGACGAGCGGAGTACTCCTGATGCGTTGCAATGAGGCGACGCGTTTGCTGCTGTATTCCATCTCACGTGTCGTCGTCGTCGTCATCGTATAAGCTTTTTCGTATATACAACACACAAACATACTCTCCTTACCTTCGTACGTACGCAACGAGAGTATCTCCGGTATGTTAATTATGGGGAAGAAATCAGTGACCTACTGATGTCACAACCACACCACCAACCAACCCCTGAAATTGTCATAAAAAAAAAACGGCTGAAAGGCCATACAGATCAAGGGCCCATAAAGGATTGCCAGTTCGGGTGCAATTTAGAACGGAGGGAGTATAATATTTTGTGCTAGTTGAACAACTTTAAAGTCCACCTCCGAGTAATCGATCTGTTTCCCAAGCGGAGTTTGGTAAAACCTCCCCTCTTTACCCTCAATTACATCTTAAAGCAGTTGCCAGTTCACGGGCGCAATTTACAACGGAGGAGTATAACATTTTGTGCTAGTTGAACAACCTTAAAGTCCACCTCCGAGTAATCGACCTGTTTCCCCAAGCGAGTTTGGTAAAACCTCCTCTCTTTACCCTCAATTACATCTTAAAGCAGTTAATTTACATTTAATGGTGATAATATTTATTTTTATGTACTTTTTTAGAAAATACATCATATAACCAATTTAATGGCAATTATTTTTATTTATCATGATGTTGAACCAACGGGGTTCAGCTTGGGTGGCCTTGGCAGTCGCGCGAACTAAGATGTAAGTGGTGGGCAGTCAAGCTTGGATGGCTTGAGAGCGACATTAAACCTAGTAGAAAGTGGAGGGAGAGCTCATGTGTATCCATGTCGTGGTGAGGAGAGCTAGGGCGTAGCCTTTCTAGCCGTAGAGAACAAGGTCAGCCGCCTATAAGAAGATATCTAGGGCTGGAAGTAACAAGTGTCGGTTGGCTCTACGCTGTAAGAAGATAATGAGTCCCTTGCATTACTAAACAAATAAATACCCTAAAAAAGGGTGCACTAATTCTACTATATTTCTTCTCTCCCCTAGCCTTTTGTTCCAATATTTAGTTATAAACAATGCACAGTTGGTTGTTTTCTCCAACAGTTTCTTAGTCTCTTGATCAAAATGGTCATGAGAGCGTCGGGACACGAGATGGTATATGTGATGGCTTCAGGTGTCCGCGGGTTTATGCTTGAAGAAGATAACGCGTGGCTAGAAAAGTAGTGATAAAAATGACAAGTGGACCGATGCAACTATTATTAACAATGTGAAGGACACCATCATCTCTATAATTTTTAATCCCTGCAAAACAAAGTCATAGATGAACCTATCCCCAAAATCAAACACTAATTGAATATTTTTCTAAAAAATGTTGTAATGGATCATTCTGATTAACAAGTTTAGAAGCCTAGAAATATGTTTTTAAGGTTAGTGAACTTTGACAAGTTCGGAGGTCGGTCAATTTAAATTTTTGTAAAATTTTGACTTGAACATTGATTTTCTTAGAAAAAAGCAAATTAAAAAATATTTTTTTTGAGAAAACCGGGATTGTATTTCATATGAATAATTCAAGGTTTACATGGAAACTTACACCAATACCCTTTGAACAAAAGAAAATTACAATGAAGCCCATACAAGGGACTTGTAGAATCCAGTCGTCTTCGTCGCCGGCGAATGGAGAAGCCCCTCGATGAGCATCAAGTGCACATCGAGGTTGCAACTTTGAGGCCACCGCACCTCAGGACGAAAGAAAATTTTTTGATTGGCACACCGAGTAGCATGCCCTAAGAACATGCCCGAGAACCGTTGACGCCCAAGGCGAAGAAGATGACCATTGGTCATCCCGCCCGAGGAACATGGGAGTCGCGCGCCGGCATCGGGCAGCTCCAAGTCAACGGCGGCGAATCCAACCGAAAGGTGAATGAAGTTGCCCACCCAGTTGCATGTAAACCACCACCCGGAATCCCCAAAATAGTGGTAGGCATACCTCCGCACCTCCCGGAGAAGGCATCGGCGGTGCCGGACACGAAGAAGCCGAAGGAGGGACAAAGTCTCATGACGAGAACCAAAGCTTCAAAGGAAACCTTAGATGCTGCGGTAGCAACCACCCAGCCCTTCACCGCCGCCAAAACACTGGTCGGCGAGATGGAGATGGGGCCGGCGAAGATTATTCCTAAACGGCGGCGATCTCTCCACTAATCGCCCGCCCGCACGGATGTGAAACTACTAAACTATAGGTAGTAGTATGCACAATGGCCGCCTCAATCCTCGTTCCCCATCCTCTCGGCGCCAACTTTGGCCGCCCGAGTGGAGAACGAACGAGCTCGAGCGGATCCCGATCGCCTCGCTTTCGCCCTCTTTCAACGGTAGAGACTAGAAGGGTCGAGAGAGCATTTAAAAATATTTAGTTTTTTTACACGAACCTTTCAACTTTTGCTTGTCGTTTGAAGCCCATCATCGGTTGCTTGGGCCCAGCCACCAAGTGCAAGCCGGTCCCGTTGTGGGGCTGAATTTTCTAATGTCAAAGGCCTAGCGCAGCCCTGAAAGGCAGGCAACTGCGATCCCTCATCGCCCCCTTGACTGTCGTAGTGCTGCTGATTCGCCGGCAATATCTGTTCATGCATAAAACTTAACTACAGTATCGTCCATAGGTAATGAAGCTAGCTTTGGCACATGGCCGATTTCAAATTTCCGTCTGTGGGTGTATAAACCCCATATACCCTCACGAGCCTACATGGGCCACGCCACCAAAAGGTGGCCCAATTCCCTGAGACGAGACGTGCGCGTACGACATTGTAATAGTACCAAATAGGATACTTTACTTGTACAACATGTCCCTTTAGAGTATATAAGGAGGGGCGGGGGTCCCTAGAGGACATCTCATATCGAGATCAATGCAAATAATAGAGCACGGGCGTAGGGTTTACAAGCGCGCTGAGCACGTATAAATCTTATGTCTTGTGTCTGTAACCATCCGGTTCCGATTCGCGCACCTCTACCCGTCAAACTACTACGTCGGTATACCTAGGTAGGCTTGCCGCCGATATTTCGTCGGCGGTGGCGCCGAGGGTAGGGGCCCCTTCTGAGGTTAGGGGCTGTGTGCGCTGATCTCCGGCGGATCAGATGGCGATTTTATTCATCATCGACGTCGTCCATGACAACTCAGCTTCCTGCGGCGGCGTCCTCATCATCACGCATGACAACTTATCCCGTGGCCCTTGCTGGTCCGATGAAATCCCATCGTGATGATATGCTAGCTGGTCTACGGCATGATCCAATCTACTTGGTTCATGATCATCGACTTCAAAAATCAATCGAGAAGGATGGATGCACGTTCAATCTGAGCCAAGCTTTGGACTAGATGCACGGCGGAATCCTTCCACGACAAACACCCATCAAGGGTACAACGCCATCGTTGCTGATAGCGTGAGGCACGTACGGGTGCTACACACAGCCAACTCGACGACATGGGCGTCATCAATTCGTCACATCTGCGGACCCGTGAGTACTCTGGCGGCATCACGCACAGACGGGTTCATGATCCCGAAGCAAGTCCGGTCCGGTCAGGCATCAACATGCCGCCCGGTGGGGATAAAACCAAGAAGGTCTCACGATCCAATCTACAGGGCCATACGTGGTCACGTTCGTGGCTTGCATGCAAGCACATGCATGCGCCAGAAAAGGCATCTGGCAAAGCAAAGCTTGCATCAGGCCAAGCAAAGCTAAGTCGATTACTATATTCACTTGAATATTGAATCTATGGAGTACATGTGTATCCGGTGCTTGCATACATCTACGTACGCATGATTATTTTGTCAGGATTCAGCCGCATCAATCCAGGACATCCCCGTGGCCCTAGCCGTCGACAACGGCGGCACACAGCCACCGGCGTAGCGCGACCGCCGAAACCGTGGAGGCGGTACAGCAGCCATTTGCACCGACGTCGTCAACCACCACGCCGACCAGTCCGATCTCGGGATAGCTCCAAGGTCATCTGCTCCAGCAACTCGCCGGTCGCTTCCTCTACCAGGGTAGGGGGCGTGCGTCTGGTCCGGCAAACCAGATGGCAATTTTTCTTCACCAACATCGTTCGTGGCGATTTGGCGTCCGGCGGCGAACGTCATTTCATCATCAGATTCAACTACAGCAACTTGACCCTCGGCGGCGGCAGGTGGCCTAGCCGCGATGGCCCTTGGCCCCGGCGCCGCTTTTCTGCACCTTAGAGCGTCTCGACCGCACGTCGGGACTCTCAGTACGCTGGGCCCGATGAGATGAAACTTGCCGGCCGCCATGTGATGCGACAAGGCAAGCAGAAGCAAATACGTACATTCCTGCATGAATCTCCATGACTGACAGGCGGTAAACCTGCCTACTGCAAGGCGCCAAAGCCGATCTTCCGATCGGCAGCACTTCGAGGACATCGGCGAAGCTAAGTCGATGCCCCGGTTGTATTAAGTTTCCAATCTAATATTGTCAATTCTCCATATTTGTTAAATATTCCACGATTTACGTATCTACACATGAGTACGATTCCGGGCACTGATCCTTTGGTGAGCCAGATGGAAATTTTCTTCAGTCGACGTCATCCGCGGCGATCCGGCTTCCTGTGGCGGTCGTCCCTCAACTTCAACATCACGTCCTCAACGGTGGCCGTGCATCCAGTTGCACAATAGGCTGCCGTAGGGGAAATCGAAGTCATCTTAAGGCGTCCGCTACACTAGCGTACTCCTCGTCACCGATCCTCACTTGGACCATCAACCGATCTGCTACTTCGAGGACGGAAGGCTAGCAGGCTGAGGAATCTGTATACGACCTCTTCTGCGTCGAGTACGAGAACCAGCAAGCGCAAGCATACGGGTGCCGTGCGAGTACGTGTGCCATACGTACGGGAGCCATGCGATCTTTGGTGCCATCAAGTGCATAAACGCATCTATATGGGATACATATCGGAAATCTACATCAACGGATGGCCTGCTCGATCGCCTCGACTTGCATGGGAGGGCTTGAAAATCAATATCCCTTCCTCGCTCCGCCCTCATCCACAAAGCTTACGAAAAGAAGGAATTCCAGATAAGGGCGCCACTTCGTGTGTATACGTGGAACTACCAAGTCTGAATTGGGCAAATAGACGAGAGACTGTGCATCAAAAGTCTAAAAGAATCTCAGAGGAGGACCGAAGAGAGTAAGTGATCTTTTCCCCTAAGCTATAAAACAGGAGTAGTCAATCCACTTGGGATCTTTCCCTCCGATCCGCCGAGATTGGACTCCGATCGACCTCCGCGATGGCCGCTCCGTCTCGCTGAGTTGGACTCCAACCTCGAAGATGGAAGTCAGCATCCTGTCTCCACGAGACAGCGAACTCCGATTTGAATCTGGTTCATACCGGTCAGCGAGCAAGCCAAATCACTCGTCGTACATCACCATCAGAGGCATGCAAGGCTCGATCCAATTTTGGACGAGAAGCTGAGGCAAGAAAGCGAGCAATGATCAACGATCACGTACACCCTCGTGACCTCTTCACCGTTCGACCACGTCAAGCCATCAAGCGAGCTGCACGAGCCATCGTTGAGCTGCTCGAGCCACGAGTCTCATGTACATCTGTCGACACTGTCTCTCGGAAAAAGGCAAAAACAAAGTTCCCAACACCTTCCAAACCTATCAGTATACGCTCTTGCACAGAATGAGTCCACGTGGAAGTAAATTATTTGGTTGCAAGCAAACACACCACATATTTAACTATCCGCTGATGTTGCTGTTGTTGTAGTTATTGGTTTTATCGTCTTGAAAATGAGCAGTGGATTTATATGAGAAAGGATACCTACTCGCAAGTGAATAGAGTAACCATACATGGTACAGTTGGGTACTTTCATAATTTATATTGTAGGAATGGCATCAGGTATTATGACCGTTTCATTAGGAATGAGCCATCTGTATGGTGTGCTAGAACTATGGATGATGGATGCTGTCAGAGGCGTCAATATCATGTAATAAACTGGATACATGATAGATGAATTGTTTATTGTAATTTGAGGTCCGAGAGGGCCAGATAGGAGAAAAAAGGAAAACATTATCTTAACATAGCTCCTATAAAGAGATGCTGAGAAGTGTTAGGTCGAAAGTCCAGACAGCAAGCATTTTGTTGGATGGCGAGACATTGCTCTGTCAAAAAGTATTGCAAAAACTCGGGCATACACAACAATTACAGCAAAAAATTGGACAAAGGGCCGGGGTTGCATAATCAAAATTCCATGAATTGACTCTTTTTTAAAAAAATAATCCATGAATAGTATCCTACGAAACAAGTTTCCCTCTAGCAGCATGGGCTGCTTGTATGACAACGTGCAGAAGATGCCATTTCCTTACGTGTTGTATCTCTGATGAGAGACTAGGGTGTTAAATTTGAAAAAAAAATTAATTTAATCTATGGATGATTATGGAGGCTAATAACTAATTTAGGCAGTGCCGTAGGGAGAATTTGGAGATTGATATCCCTCGGGGAGTGTGGTCAAATGATGCTCTAAGGCTCTTGATACCATGCGAAAAATGGTGAATATGTTGAAGTCCATAGCTACTTTGTTGAAGATTTCATGTTGCTTGCATCGACTCTCACAGGGTAGTTTTTTTTATTAGAAACTTATTTCTAATAAATAAGTTAGGCCTAATTCTATTCAATCTATATGACTCTATATATTTCTCAAGAGTTTATTTCGATATGTGTAGTCATTCCTCAGCACGAGATATCCTTATTCCAACAATATTCCTTTGTCTAAGGGATGAAGCCGAATTCCTTTTTATAGTTATTCCTCAGCATAGAAAGGAAGGAGCCCCCGACGGGAAACTTCCAGAGAGCCGAGGCGATTAGGAGAAGAATATTGGCGGCGTTGACCGATCGGCTAAGGAAAGAAAGATCCCAGCCGGATTGGCGGTGGTCGGGCGTGGTTGGGGGTGGTGGATTCGGCACGGCGGTAGCTGGTGCGTGCTGTTCCTTGCCCATCTTGTGTCTGTGTTTATAGGTGGACGCGAGAGGTGGTAGAGCGGCCGAGGCGGAGGGGGCTTATCGGGTACCGTGGCGAGGACCGCGGACCCGGTACGAGTGTCGCCGTGGTGGTGGCGCCAACGCCGATGCCGAGGGCACGGCCAGCGAAAGGGAAGGAAGGTGACGAAGTCGACGCTGCGTTGACTCCGTCGGTTGCCTACCTAGTGCCTGCCCCATGTAAAGATTCCCTCCTCCTCCCTTTGCTTGGCTCCTTCCTCTCGCTCCCCTCTCGCGTCTCCTGGGACAGGTGAGGGAGGAATGCGGGCGGGCGGCACGAGGAAGGGAGGGATTAGGTGGTGGGGTGAGCACCGACGCGTGTTGAGCCATCACCATGTGAGGTCCAGCTTCGCTCATCATGCCCGGCGTGTCGTGGCGTCGCCGGGCGCGCAGCGCATGGCGACATGGCGTCACGCGGTGACGTGGTGTAGAATGGGCCCAATCCACGGCTACTCTTGTTTTGTCGATAAAAGAACAAAAGTACTCCATCGTGATCAAATTTACACAATATGATAATAATATTTAGGATTCTTCGTTAACTATGTTTTCATAGTATAGCAATTTGATATTATAATTCTTTATATTATGTT